>NC_051167.1:69854414-70316914 GCF_013339725.1 Rhipicephalus microplus
TTTGCAACACTACGTGCCGCGGAGCCCCGCTGTGATGGTCTAGTGACTAAGGTACTCGGCTGCTCACCCACAGGTTGCGGGATCGAATCCCGGCTGCGGCGGCTGCATTTCCGATGGAGGCGGAAATGTTGTAGGCTCGTGTGCTCAGATTTGGGTGCACGTTAAAGAACCCCAGGTGGTCGAAATTTCCGGGGCCCTCCCCTATGGCGTCTCTCATAATGATATGGTGGTTTTGGGACGTTAAACCCCATATATAATTTACGTACGCGGAAATGGGTCAAACACGCATACGCTCATACCGCGGCTCGTGTTATGCAGGTGTGTGTCACACGTGTCTGGAGGAAAGGTTTGACGACTTACACAACGGCATTTTCACGTTATTCTATGAACAACCATGAATATATCCGTCAAACTCACTTGCCCTTCCGCACTAATTTCGCTACGTCCCAAGTTAAAGAGGTGATCCCGAGAACAGCCAGATGTAGGCAGTTAGACAGACTGAGATGGCGATTAAGAAGGTGATGCGAATGCGGCCCGCTTATGCTACCACCGTTTACTCTTGTTGAATACGAAGTTAAAGCGTCCCCCAAGTTCTGGCAGCTTGTGCGGCTGCTTTACGTGTCAAGGTAATGAGGAGGCGCACTGGTTAGCTCCAGTTCTAACCAACCGGAAGGTGTGCCACTCAGAGACACCGGGTCCCGCCACGGTGGTCTAGTGGCTAAAGTACTCGGCTGCTGACCCGCAGGGTGCGGGTTTGAATCGCGGCTGCGGCGGCTGCATTTCCGATGGAGGCGGAAATGTTGTAGGCTCGTGTGCTCAGATTTGGGTGCACGTTAAAGAACCCCAGGTGGTCGAAATTTCCGGAGCCCTCCACTACGGCGTCTCTCATAATGATATGGTGGTTTTGGGACGTTAAACCCCACATATCAATCAACTGCGTGTGTTAATCGAAATTATTCAATAAGATTTACCTTACTCGTTTCGCGTCTTTGTTGGGTTACCAAACTTTACTCTTATAAATCTGTCACGTATTCGATAGCGCACAATATTTTCTTACGTCCGCATGGAATAATGCGTGCATACAAATAAATCACCAAAGAATTCAAAGCAAAATACAATCGTTCAACCAGTGCCAATCCAGACACAAAAGGTTGAAGGAAGCTGTTGTATACATGTAGAACTCGCCGCGAACGTTTTATCTTTTCACGGAAGACGATGGTGGCAGTAGCTTCACGGCCTCCATGTGCGCGCTTGCTCAGTCAAGGCGCGTGACGTCACGGCGGCAGTGAGCAGGCCTGATATCTAGGTGGCATTGCTCAAACGGAGCGGCGATAGCGGCCAGTCGTAGCCGCGGAAACAGGAACGTAGATAACGATTACCAATTTATTTAGCCGCAACTGCCAAAAGGACGACTTGTTATCAACACAGTGTTTTTACACGGTAATGAGGGCTAACTACTGGCGAGATTTGGAAAATGTGGTGCACGCCCATCTACTACTTAGCTGCTCATGCACTCGGGATGATATAGCGAGGCACGAACCTTGATTGATATGCGGAGTTTAACGTCCCAAAGCCACCATACGATTATGAAAGACGCCGATGCTCCGGAAATTTCGACCATCTGTAGTTCTTACACGTGCGCCCAAATTTGAGCACCCCGGCCAACAGCATTTTCGCCTCCATCGAAAATGCAGCCGCCGCAGCCGGGACTCGATCCCGCAACCTGCTGGAGGCACGAACCTTCGCTCGTTTCACTTTCGCACTGTAAATCAACTTACGCAAGCTAGGCCTTCTACTCCTTTGTTAAGCCGATATTTCATGGTCGCAAGGGCGAGGTTGGAATGTTCACTGCATCCGACTTCCACAATAGCTTATTTGTTATCGAAAGTGGCCAGTTGCAGCAAGCAGTATTTAAAAAAAAATTGGCAGATCCCACTTACAGTGGGAATCGATGATACGCGAAGCACGAACGAGGAAGGTTGATATGTCAATTTAATATCAGCACAACGTTACGAGACGGAGGTAGATTATGCCATACGTGACTTCCATGTCATGATTATCATGCTTGGAGTTGTCATTTACCTTCGTCATCTATTCACGTCCCCTGATACCAAATTTGGTATATGCGGAAGTAGCGAAACGGCCGCGAGCGTGCTATGAGCGTAACGTGTATAGTCGACTTCTCCATGACACGCATGTCATGATTATCGTGTTTGGACGTGTCCATTTACGTTTGTCTATTGAAGTCCCGTGATACCAAATTTGGTTGAGCTAGTAAAACCACCGCGAGCGCGTTATGAGCGTAGCGTGTAGTCATGTTTCACATGACACGCATATCATGATCATCACGTTTGGACCTGTCATTTACATTCGTCGTCCATTCACGTCACGAAATACAAATTTGGTATATGAGAAACTAGTGAAACGGCCGTGAGCAGGCTATGAGCGTAGCATTTAGTCATATTTTACATGACACGCATATCATGATTATCATGCTTGGACGTGTCATTTACCTTCGTCATCTATTCACGTACCGTAATACCAAATTCGGTACATGTGCATGGCGTAGCGAAACGGCTGCAAGCGCATCATGAGCGTGGGGTGTAGTCATGTTGTTACATGACACGCGTCTCATGATTATCATGTTTGCACCAGTCACATACCAACTCGTCTATTCAGGTGCCTTAATACCAAGTTTGGTATAGACGGTTTCGCCAGAGCCTGCCTGTCTCTGGCAACATTGTGCGTTCACCGGGAAATCACCTCTGGAAACTTCCGGTTTAGCTTGTTCTTGCGTGGTTTTAGCGTTTGTTGCTGGCCGCGGCTGCTTGTGTTCTGATGTTTTATGCAAATAAAATATTTTCATGAAGTGCTGGCAACTCGAGCACCGCTGCTTCAAGTCAGGATGCAGTGTACATGCCTGAAATAATTTTATATGCCAGTCAAAACGTTCTATTTTCTGACGGATGACGATAGAAAGAGTTCCTGAATTGCAGCGATCACGCGAGAAAACTGAATTTCCACCAAGAGCGCACAGGCTTGTACTGACTATTTCATCAAAGACAATGCAAGCTCAGCGCAGAATAATGACATAGAGGCGATACTCAGACGTATAGACTAGTCGAAGGCCCCCGTTACAGAGAACACATCAGTCACTGTCGTCTTCCACCCGTGGCAGATAAGTGTACTGACGCGGGAAATGGGTAGCAAAACGTGGAAGCTAACACTGAATATCCATTGCAAATGTATTCATTTTATAGTTTTAGCTATGTCAATGATGCGTACTATTCGGAACAACACGGGACACAAAGTAGCCGCGCTTAACATTAATCGCCGCAGAGTGTACGTCATGGTCTCCCCGTTTCGTTGTCGTTGCATTTGATTTTTTCGAAAGCGACGTCGGTGAGTGGGCTCTCATCTGCGCGAGCAAATGACTCGTCGTCTGTCTTTCTGCCGCTAACGAACATCGCCGCATTCAAGCATATTTATCTTTTGGGTGTGAACATGAACTGCCGGCTTAGGCAGGTTCAACTTGAAAGTTTGGTTCATGAATAGCCTACTCGTCAGTAAAACATGATAGTTCGCGTGACTCTGCAGCCGCAGTTTATGCCATCACATCAGTTTATTTTATAAGTTCTTGGTTTCAGGAACACTTTGAATCGCGAGCGATTCCGATTTCCGCTGATCTCTCTAAAACGTGCCCGGTGTGACACAGGCGCAGAAATAAGCGTTTTATCCTGAGGTTGTGTGTTTTGACGGAAATACAAATATGTTCGTGGTTCAACAGGAGGAAGGTTTTTAATTCTAGACGAAAAGCTGAATTGAACAACTTCACTTTTTTTCCTGCATATAGGCGATGTGGGTGCGCTATGAAGACGTGGACAGGGAAAACACAGGTGTGCGTTGTCATCTCCGGTCCGCGTCTTCAAAGCTCCTCCATATCGTCGACATGCAAAACCAACTGGCCCAATTAAGTCCGCTGACAAACTTGACCTGCAATTCATGCATTTTCTGTTTGTATAGGCACGACCACTATCGAAGGTAAAACGTAGCAGGGAGCCGCGCTCATCGGAACGCCACGACGGATATATTGTGCGGCGCCCGTCGGCTACGCGAGCCCCGTTACCTGCAGCAGTGGCCACGCCTGTGCCTGCCGTGTGCTACGCCGAGCCCCTTCGTGTAGCCGCCAGACGTTGCTCCAAACACATCCTAAGCAATGCGCCAGAGATAATAGAGCAGCAAACTCAAACACACCACGACGACACCGCCGGAACCATTGAAAAAGCATTGCCGGAAGTGCCACACCGGAAGTATACCGAGTTAGGCCTTTCGGCGCGAGCCAGTTCGTTTACAAACACCGAAACCGTGCGGAGCTAGCGAAACGGCTGCCAGCGCATTATGAGCGTGGCATGTAGTCATGTTGTTACATGACACGCGCCTGATAATCATCATGTTTGCACCAGTCACATACTTTCATCATCCATTCACGTCCCATGATAGCAAATTTGGCATACGTGTAGCTAGCGAAAAGGCGGCGAGCGCATCCTGTACAAGGAACCTACATGCTCCGACGTAACGTTGACGCGCGCGCACGCTGGGCGCAGCGACGCTACGCTAGCAGAACGCTAGCACTCTTTAGTCATACGCCAGGCGCAACCGGCGCGACCAGCGTCTGTCGGCGCGGCCCGGTTGCGACCAGCGCGAAATGTGACATGCTGCATTTCGTGCCGACGACTTTACCCAGACATAACTGCGTCTACTCTTCGTGACGGAGGGACGCCGGTCGCGCTCAAACCCGCATGCGTCAAAGCAACGCAAAGCGACGCGTGCAGGCACATCGGCGCCTGGCGTGGCATCGCCGGCGTGACGCGATGAAAACGACCGCTGGCACAAACGCGCGCCGTGTCACGTAGAAGTGTATTGGCGCTTCTCCTTCTTCCACTATCTGTGCATCCCTTCCTCCTCTACACACCGCGCGCGCTTCACTCCTCCACCATCTGTGCACCCTTCCTCCTCTACACACCGCGTGCGCTTCTCCACTTCACGAACATTGGCTAGCTGTATAATGTAGCGCGCATGCGCCGTCACGCTTCGAGAACATCGGCAGCTGACGCGCGCGCATGCGCCGTCGCGCTTTGAGAACATCGGCAGCTGACGAGCGCGCATGCGCCGTTGCGCTTCTCCCCCTTCTCGAACATTCGACAGCTGACAGTGCATGCGCCGTCGCGCTGTATATTTACTCAAGGTCGGCGCTCGCTCGCTCAGTTGCCGCTCGTCGGTTGGTTTGTACGGCGCGTCGACGTCCGAGGTCACGGTGAAATGAATTCCAACGAATCCACAAACACAATGATCGACGTCCCTTCGACCAGCGCCGCCCTTTCGCATACGTGTGTACGTGTTCACTCATTTAACACCCCCTCCTACAACCACGAAACGCGCGCCGTGTCGTAGAAGGTATTGGACGCTTTGAGTGTGGCATGCGGTCACGTTCTTGCATGACAGCATCTCATGATTATGAGGCTTGCACAGTCACATACACTACGTCATCCCATTCACGTCCCGTAATACCAAACTTGGTATAGTGAATCTAGCGAACGGCCGCGAGCGGCATCATGCGCGTGGCATGTAGTCATGTTGTTACATGACACGGACCTGATGATTATCATTTTTACACCAGCCCCATAGCTTTGTCATTCATTGACGTCCCGTAATAAGAAATTTAGTACAAGTGAAGCTAGCGAAACGGCCGCGAACGCATCATGAGCGTGGCATGTAGTCATGTTACATGACACGCACCTGATAATTATCATGTTTGCACCAGTCACATACCTTCGCCATCCATTCACATTCCGTAATACGAAATTTGGTATAAGCGAAGCTAGCGAAACTGCCGCGAGCGCATCATGAGCGTAGATGTATACTCATGTTATTACATGACATGCATGTCATGATTTTCTCGTTAGGGTATGTCGCTTGTGTTCACCATGCAGTCAAAACTGGTATAGTATACCGTACCAGTTTTGCGACATATCATGTGAACGAAATCACCGCAAGAGCAGCAAGACTATGAAATGTAAATCATGACACATTTGTCATGATTTTCATGTTATGACACATTTGCCATGATTTTCATGTTATGTCTAGTCACTTATTTTCGTCATACAGTTCTGTTATGCCACACCAATGTTGGTATTGATACCATTATCGAAACGGCCAGGAGAAGTAATAGTCATAGGCGGCTAGATAGATAGATAGATAGATAGATAGATAGATAGATAGATAGATAGATAGATAGATAGATAGATAGATAGATAGATAGATAGATAGATAGATAGATAGATAGATACGCTCAAAGTTGCTGAAGTTCGCTGGACTTAATGGTGAGAGCTAACGAAAAACGGCAGCAGTAAATAGAACCACACATTTTGTGTGTGTGTGTGTCTGTGTCTGCGTGTGTGTCTGCGTGTGCGTTTGCGCGCGCGCGTGTGTGCGTGTGTGTGCGCGTGTGTGTGTGTGTGTGTGTGTGTGCTTGCTGGAAATTCGAGGAGCAGTGGGTAGGGTAACTGCTTGATGAATTGCACCACAAAATTACGGAAACGCTTTCCAGCACCCTCATCATTCTATGCGCATGCGCCATGTTTCCAAATCTTGCCAACAGTTAGCATCGCATGGCCCACCGGTCACAAGCTCGAGCGTTCTCTCTAAGAATGGACCGTACTGTGCGTGCGAGGCCATACAAGGTCGAAGATTTCAGGGACGCATTGACGGCGACAGGCCTGCTGCCGGATGTTGTCAGCCTCGGTGCGTAGCAGGTTTACCACGTGAGGGTGGTGACATTCAATTATGTTACTCCCACGAAACGCCTGCCCGCCTTGAAGGAGCTGCATATGACGGACGGACGGAAAAACTTTATTTTAGGAGCGAAGCTCCTCAAGGCGTGGGCTGTGCGTCCCCTGTATGTAGCCACCTCTCGTTCAGTTCTAAGTATTACGCTAGCCACCGCCCGATCTAAAGGGTACAGCCATATCCATCCGTCCATCCGTCCGTCCGTCCGTCCGTCCATCCGTCCGTCCGTTCGTCCGTCCAAAAGATGCAAGATGTTATAATCTAGACGGCGGTACGTGTGGTTCATTATGAAAGATGCGAGGTGTTATAAAATAGGAATGATGCCACATATGGCGCGTGTCAATGTTCGATATAGTGCGGCGACGTACGCTAGGGGGAGCGTTGCAATAAAATCGAGTGGGCAAAATGTAAGGAGGATTCATGGTTTACCAGGTTTACCTCCGGAGCTTCGCCCACTCATCATCATTCACTTCGTGGATATGGCGGCATTCTTTTTTAAAAAAAGGAAACCCTGCAGGGTTACCGACCCGGGCTCAGGCCACCCCGACGTTTTGCGCAATGAGGCGTAGCCTTTCCACCGCTGTACGGGCCCGCTGGATTGCCCACAGTTGGTCGTGCAGATCTGAGCTAGTCAGCGCACTTAGCCAACGCTCCTCGAGAAGGTCCGGTTTTATATTGTCCTCTCGGTAAATTACCGTGACCTGTGTGCATTGCCATAGAATATGTGCCATATCTGCGTGTTCGTGCTTACAGAGGGTACAGCTTGTTTGCGGGTATTGTCTGGAATTTACTCTGTTCAGGTGTACTGGATTTGAAAAGGTTCTGGTTTGCAATCTTCGCCAATCTGTTTCTTGAGATCTGTCTAGCTGTTTGTGTGGTGGCGGATATTCTTCTCGTTCTCGCTTATAATGTGCCAATATGTCATGATACGTGACCAGTCTGTCTCTGTCGTCTTGTATTGCATATTCATTATTGTCATCACCTCCATCGTCCTCATCGCCTCCACCGGAGTCGCCCCCCCCCCTACTGTGGTCGGTGCGGGGGGCCGGGCCGTCGCTGTCCGAGCCGTGGTGGGTTAGTTATCGCATGGTTCGGTGGGCCTTCTTGTTGAGAAGTGTGGCAGCTTGGGCTAGTTGGTATGACATGACGATAGTTATAGCGCGAGAACAAAACGACGACACAGTGTCTTTCGTGTCCTTCTTGTCTCTGTGTCGTCGTTTTGTTCTCGCGCTATAACTATCGTCATTCTCGTTGAAGTTTTGAGGGATGGTTGTGTCTTCGATGTTTAATTCCATGTGTGCCGGGATCCACTTGAAGTATTTTGTACAATTTTGCCGTTCCGGAAGTCTTCTGCTCTGCGGTTCATGATTTTGGCTGCTTCGGTGGAGACCCATCCCTTTGTGAAATTCCTAATGGCCATCTTGGAGTCACTGATTATTAATCTGTTGTGTTTTCGACCATTCACTACAGCCAGTGCAATGGCCATTTCTTCCGCTGCCTCCGACGATCTCGTCCTTACGGAGCCCGCGGTCAAGGTCTACCCTTTTGTGTCTATGACCGCCATTGCGAAGAAGGAGCCATGCACAACCCTATTACTGATATCTTTATTTCTGGAATACCGGGCGGCGTCTACAAAAAGCACACCCTCCCGCATGACATGGTTTTTAAGGATCATTTTCGTGCGGCTTTTTTCGTCTCTCAACGTTGTGTGCAAGGGTGCATATTTTTGGGATGTTTTCCGTGATTATCGCGCACCGGACGTCCGGGTGAATCTGCGCCTTGGGACCTTTCATTCCGTGGTAATTAATGGAGATCTTTTCCATGATTTCTCTACCCGCCATGGTTCCAAACAATCGTTCGAGTTGCGCTTTGTGCTTCAGCGATCTCGTCCAGCGTGTTATGTGCTCCGAGTTGTAGCAGCCTTTCGTTCTTTGTGTATTGCGGTAGACCCAGCGCAGCTCTGTACGATTTTCTAATCAGCGTGTCGACTTTGTCTTTCTCGGCTTTGTTCTAGTGGATGAACGCTGCTACATACGCGACATGGCTGATCGCGAAGGCCTGGAAGAGTCGTACAACATTTCTTTCTTTAATGCCCCTTCGTTTATTGGATACTCTTTGTATTACCCTAACGGCCGTTATGACTTTCTTTTCCAGGCGCGTTATAGTTTCCCCATTGGTTCCCCTGGTTTCGATCAAGAGACCCAGGACTCTGTTCTTCTAAACCAAAGGTATCGCCGTGCCCTGCTTATGAAGCGGCGGCAATGCGACGTCGTCGATCCACAGGACTAGCAAGTGCGGCTTTGAATACACTGGCTGCGGCACAGAGAGAGAGAGAGAGAGATAAAGATGCAAGGAAAGGCAGGGAGGTTAACCAGACGCACATCCGGTTTGCTACCCTGCACTGGGGAAGGGATAAAGGGGAGAAAAGAGGTTGCAGAGAGATGAGAAGGTACACACAACCACGAGCACACTCGGGGAGCACACACAGTCTACAGGCGGTCGCTCAGGTTTGTTGACTTTAGGTAAAGTAGCAGTGCTTCAGTTGATTTCTGCGCAACTGAGGCAGATAGATGCCCAAGGTCCTAGTATTTTCTGCACACAAAATGGTCCCGGGTCAAGTTGATTCAAAACCATCCGGAGCTGGCATCGCTGTGTGTCGTAGCAAGCGCAGCTGCACAGGACGTGTTCGATGGTCTCTTCAGCTCCGCAGTAGTCGCATGTAGGAGTGTCTGCCATACCAATGCAAAAGGAGTACACCTTTGTAAATGCAACACACAACCAAAGGCGGCACAACAGTGTCGCATCCGAGCGGGAAAGTTGTGATGGTAGCTTTAGCTTGAGCGAAGGATCCAGTTCATAAAATTGACACCTTTGGAAGCTGGTAGACGACCAGAACGTGCGTGTGAGATCTCGAGCCAGCAGGTAAAGTTGTCTTGCTGCATCATTCCTTGATAGAGGAATCGGGACTACACGGGTTCCTTCATGGGCTGAGTGGGCTGCATCATCAGCTAATTGATTTCCGGTAATACCGATATGTCCAGGCAGCCATTGATATATAATATCATGCCCTCGTGCTAGAGCTTCATGATGGCAATGTCTTATTTCTTGTACCAATTCGTCATGACTCCTCCTACGCATGGCAGACTGCAAACTTTGAAGCGCTGCCTTCGAATCACAGAATATGACCCATTTTCCTGGACGTTCTTGAACGAGATATTGTAAAGCAGCCCTTATAGCAGCAAGCTCTGATGCCGTAGATGTAGTCATATGCGACAACATAAACTTGATTGTCATTGCTGCAGCCGGAATTACAGCGGCACCTGATGAGCTGCTGGACGAGACGGACCCATCAGTGTATGTCCGCGTTCGGTCCAAGTACAACTCATGTAATAATAGCAGTGTTGCTTGCTTCAATGCTACTCTGGAGTGATTGCTTTTCTTTTTGATCATCGGAACTTCTAGACGTACTTGCGGCTGGTCGAGGCACCACAAAGGACATGCCATTCTCGCAGCTGCCGTATATCCTGATGGAATGCTGTTTAGGTGCTTGGCTATGACGTCTGAAAACGTAGCACATGGTCTTCCGGAGGGTAAAACTCCAAGTGGTGGTCGGGGACATGGCTAGCATGTCGAATGTGCGCTCTGAGGCAATCCACAACTCTATATGTCCTGACCGGATGGTCTTTGGCAAGCATAATTGTGGCATAAGTAGAAGCGCATCGGGGCAGTCCTAGGCAGATACGCAGTGCCTGACCCTGCGGCACAGGGTGAGTGACCAAGTACGGACGACACTTTCGGCAAGGTGGTGGAGGTGAGCCGAGAGCGGTGGCGTGTCCCAGGCATGTCTAACAAATGTTCAGCCACCAGGACTGCCCTCCTGAAGCTGAAAAGCGGCGTCAAGGTTGTATCTTCCGCACCAGATCAGAATCGATGGAGAACTTGCGTTGCTGGTAGTATACCTGGTCGGGCGATGCAGTGCTCGCGCTACCAAGGCACAGAGCACGTCTGCAAGGTCCCCCGGGTGCAAGGTCCCCCCGTTGCTTACACTGCAGCAAACACTTCGGACACATCGAGGTCTACTGCGTCAGAAGGTACAGTACTCACGGATTGAAACAGGACACTCGTAGCGTGTGGCCGCCGGTGCATGTGCGGCCGCTCGTGGGTGTTCGCGGATCTAGGGTGTTGCATTGTGGTATAGAGTGAGGGTGAGAACACCTACAAAGCAGGATTACTCCTTCCGGTTGCTAAAGGGTCGGCACTTAGTTCACAAAGCGGACACTGTCGGCATGGTGGTGCAAGGCCCACACGGTTTCGCATGCATGCAGCCCAAATTGAGTGGATGGTGCGCACCCTTTAAGCAGACGACGCTCTCAATCTGCGCCCTTCAACGATGAGGCACGTAGGCTACGCTAGTAAGATATGGGATACAAGATACTGCGCCTGGCATGTGCAAGTAAATATGATAAACTACAGCACAAAAGCATATAAAGTTTGCCAAGCATTTTGTCACGACGAAAAGGAAAAGCAACAGCCACGGGCCTGTTTCTCTGCAGCATTAAAACAATCACTTAGTATTTTGTTGTATCGCCCCGAGCAGCCAATATTGCGGCTATTCGGCGTGGCAAATTTTTGTAGAGCTTTCGGGCACGGAAGAACGAGCGAGCTTCTGCCATATTTATTCAATATAATAGGCCACAGTTAGCCCTAGCGACACTAATACATGATATTATTTCCGTGTTGCATGAATGCAAGCCTGCCACTCATTTTCTTTCTTGTCGAGGCGGAAAGCATGAGAAAAGAAACTTTCCATGTTTTATGTAGATGTTTCTCAGGTATACTAACGCATGCAAGGCGCAACCTCTTAACTGAATCTTGTGTCTTATACTTGCACAGAATGCCTACAGCATCGTCTAAGCACTCAGAACGAGAGCGTCGTCTGCAGGCGCCCAAATAAAAGTGGTGCGCAGCAGCGAGCTAGTGTGCTCCACATGCGATTGTGTGTGAGCCTTGCAGTACCACGCTGGCAGTGTAGACATGGTGAACTACAAGCCGACAGTTTGGCGACCGAAAGGAGTAATTCTGCTCCGTAGGTGTTCTTCCCCTCGCTCAAAATCACAAAGCAACACATTGGTTACCCGGGCACCCACAAGCGGCGGCACTTGTGCCGTCGGCCACACGCTCCGAGTGTCCTGTTTCAATCCGTGAGTACTGTACTGTCGCGACCAACGTTTATAGATACTTTTCCAGTTTTCGAACTTCTCTTTTCGACGACATAGTTATAGCGTGAGAACAGAATGACGACAAAGAGACAAGAAGGACACGAGTGCTCGTGTCCTTCTTGTCTTTTTGTCATCGTTCTGTTCTCGCGCTATAACTATCGTTATGTCATACCAACTAGCCCAAACTGCCGCACCTCTTTTCGAGGCGGGCACGATTTGCTTTAAGGGAGTTCGGGGGCGCTGCAGTCTAACTTTGCGCCAAGTAACCGGCTGCTGTCCGCTAGCTTCACTGCCGCTGTGGTTTCGTTGTTCCGGTGCCAGTGTTCAGTCGCAGTTTTAAAAGACGATAGTTAAAGACGATAGTCTTTCTTGGGGACCTTCAACGCAAAAGTTTTAGTCTGTCTGTCTGTTTGTCTGTTTGTCCACTCTTAACGGTACTATAAACTACATCAAAGTGACCAAATGATACCCTAAATGGCCGACCCCATCCGCAGCGCCCACCAATGTTGCGCAAGATTCAGCGTTCATACTTGTGCGATTGTCAATTAAAAAGCAATTATCGCGCATATCTGAGGCACCACAACCACACGTATATATTCTGTATGTCTGTCTTTTACTAGAAAAGGCATGCGTAAGTTATTCTAAGGACCGTAGCGTTTATCACGCGGCGCTGACCATGATTTTCGCTTGCACGAAAAGGGAAGCGTTTCCAACGCTTAACTAAGGCGACACGGTGATGTCACCTACCCGTTGCCTTGCGTTCTACACCTTATTACCTCTGAGACGGGTGCGCACGCCCGTCTCCGATCCGCGCGTTTTGTTTTCCAAGATAACTGCCAGATAGCGCTCATGTCTCAAGTGTGACGTCACTTGGTGCTCTCGTTCGCCTCCGCTGCACGCTCGAGGTACTAGCCCAGAACACCTATACACTACCATTTGTACTAGGGACCCTCCATGTGCGCGCGTCTCCGTGTATTCGGGTGGTGACAGCTTCGATTATGGTTGCTTACAACTGGCTAAAGCGGCCGCCATACTTGACGAGTTGCCATGTTGGTTCTGAGCTGTCACTCATTTACATTGAAGGCATGGGTTTAGACGAAAAGGGGGTAGTTTTTTTTATATAGCAAGTTCTGAAGTTAAAGGGTTGTTTTCTGAAGTTAGCCGCGGTTTTGTAGAACAGAAAATACATGTTCGTGACTCGAGTTTGTATGAAATACTGTTAAAACAGTTTGTTTCTCGCACCTGATAGACCCACCACATTGGTGGAGTATATTTAGGGAGTCTATATTTGCGAGGGGGAGAACCATCGTTCCTGAAGCAAATTCACCTTAGCACTGCAGGCACCTCAAAGGCCTTCAAGCAGAAGGCTCGAAACCGGGATGTTTATATGATGGTACCCACCACGCCAGTGAAAGCAGATCGAATAACAGGGTAGCTCACGATGTTCTCTGTAAACCACATATCCCCACTAGCCTGTTTCTCATACCCTATATATTGCTTTTCTCCGTAATATAATTCCCTACAGCAAGTTTACTTGTAGCGAACGAGTCTGTACAATGGACTGCTTAAAAAACTTACAAGCTGTAAGCATTGCCAGAAATTAGTAGGGCACTCAATCATATCAAACCAACCCTCTCCCTCCCCCCAAAAGCCAGTATATCAGGCTGGAAGAAAACTAAAGGGGAGCAACACGGGACAAACTAAATTTTTTCATGTCAGAATTTATTGCAGACAGCATCCAAATGGCATCTGGCTTTGATTTCTTAAACCGTCCTGCCTCCTTTGCTGGAAGATTGTGTGCTCGCAGCGGGCCTTTAATAAAGCAATAAGACGAAAAGTCATACACGGCACCGACCACATATACCGAGTCCATACGCATTTTATCTACAAGCACTAAATAAAAACTGAGTTTACGATATCAAATCATCTGCGTGTGTGTTTGTCAAACAAAAAGCCGACAAAGATAACGATGCAGCACATAGGGCATATTTGAGTTATGGGCCAACAACCGACTTGCTTAGTGCACATATACTGCACCGTTCATGACCGACAGACATACAGAAGGATGGACGGACACGAACAGTAAATCTGTCACATTCTATGTTATTAAAGAGAAATCCTTTTTGCAATATGTTGAGCGAATTTCGGTGTGTTTGCGCGTGTCATTGAAGAGAAGAACGAATACCACATGGCAAGCCGCACAAAACCTAATTGTGTTGCAACTGTGCAAAACTACAAGAGTCTACTGGAAACGCATTCGTCGGCTCTTCTGCCAACCTATCCAAATGCCCTTTCTCAGTGACTGACGTGAAATTGCAGGAACGCGAACATCTGCCAGCAAAGGAAGACGCGAACGCGAGCGTCTGTAGGTGGTTTACGGTCTGGCGTTTTCGGTGATGAATGCGGCGACGGCTTCGGAAACCGATAAAGCGCAGATGGTGAATGCATGCAGGACCCCACATTCGGCTAGTCTTATCATTCGATTGGTGAACTGCACTTCGACTACGAGGATAAACAAGCATACTCAACCAGCTTTCACTCGCATAGCCCGGCGTAGCCGAACGAAGCCAGATTCATTTTATATGTGCACGTTGTCGTGTTTACTTTGCTGAAACTACTTTTCGTCGCATGGCTAAGTCAGCCATTTTGCGAGATGTGCGGCGATATACTCAACCCACTCGCCATACAATAGGTGCTCACCTCACAAACTTGGGGAGAAGAAGTCGGCTCCAAGCAGTCTCCCTTCCCTTGTGTAATCCAGCGTGTTCGTTGGCTAGAGCAAGTCGGGAAGCGGGAAGGTTGTCACAGAACGAGCGCTCAAAATGGGCGCGCCGCCAAATTCTTGCGATAACCGGCGGGAGAAACGCCGCGAGGTCAAAAAAAAAAGAAAACAAACATCCAAGGCTCCCCGGGCGCGCGCTCTCCCCGCGGAAGCGTGGCTTCGCCGACGAACCTCCTCACCCCACAACAGCGGCCCAGCAAGCACTCGATTTTTCTAGAAGGAACGGGGCGTGGTCATACCGAGTTGAGTCATCCTCCGGGGAGGGCATTCCAACCGTCTCGCTCTCCCCCCAGCCTTCACTGCGTATCGCGCCGACGAAATGACGAGAACCGTCTGGAATGTCGCGCGCAAGGTATTTAACCGAGCAGCCGAGATGAGAGATCAGGAGGAGACGCAAGTGAGCGCCAGAGCGCGTAGGGATTCAGCCGGGTAGTCGGCGAAGGTTTTGGTCCGTAGGGACGAAGCCGGAGATGAAGAGGATTTCCACCTGAGGGGTGAAGGCTCGAGCTACAGGCAAGAGCGTGAGTTTACCGCTATCGAGCGAAGACGCGTGGCAACCGCTGCGAGAGTGAAGCCGACGTGTTCGGGCGAAGAAGTTTGGAGCTTGGAGCGTGGCCAATTGAAGACGCGAGGTTTCCTGGAAGAGAAACTTCGAGGGCGCGGAACGACAACAACGCTGGACTTTGAGTGAGTGATTCTCGGAAGAGTATCATTCAGACTTTTGTTCCAAGGACTTTGGACTGAATAGGTTTTATATCTCTTTAGTCTTTAAGTGTCTTGGTTGTTCAATGCATGCGACGGCATTGTAGTGCGTATGGTTGTCTGTGTCCGTTGTTTCAAGTGTGGTTGATTGTACTGTGTAGTACGTTGTACGTTGTTTGTTTGGTGACGTATTGTATGTAACCATTGTGGAGTGTGCATTCTTGTGTATTGTTTTCGATCTGCCATTTTTGAGAATATAGTATTTGTTTTGTTTATCGACTCTCGGCTCTGACTTGTTCTTTGGGCCACAGCCGGCGTCCGCTGGCGCGCCAAAAAGGACCACTTCTAAATTGTCCACGCTTTCGTGGTGCGGTTCGGAGGGCCAATACTTCGGCCCTTGGAATTAGCCCGGCGATCGCCTCCCTAATAAACGGGACATGTGTGACAATTAATCTGGCGTCCGCGACAGGACCTTTTGGTGCACAGTGTGTCCAAAGTAGTGAGAAAGAGCCTCGAGTTGTTGATAGTGCTATCGGAAGGATTTTGTGTGTTGTTCAGTGTTCTCGTTAACGAGTGCAGGGGAGTGTTCCGATAGACTGATCTAGGCAGATACTTCTTGCACGTGGCAAGGTTTTATTTGCGAGACACAATGGATCTCGAAAAGTTAGTTGCTCTTGGTGAGAAGATGGGTCTTTCTGGCGCCGAACTACGGAAGTGGGTAAGCCAGAAGGAGAAAGCGGCGGTGGAGAGAGAGAGGTTGGCAGCGGAGAGGGCCAAGGAAGAAAAAGCCGCTGAGTTAGAACGAGAGAGTTTGGCAGCGGAGAGAGCCAAGGAAGAAAAAGCCGCTGAGTTAGAACGAGAGAGGTTGGCAGCTGAGAGGGCCAAGGAAGAAAAAGCAGCTGAGTTGGAACGAGAGAGGTTGGCAGCTGAGAGAGCGAAGGAAGAAAGAGAGCAACAATTGAAGTTGGAGTTGGAGAGAGAAAAGCTGGCAGCTGAAAGGGCGAAAGAAGAAAGAGAGGCAAAGGAGCGACAGCTGAGAGAAGAAAGAGAGCTACAATTGAAGTTGGAGCTGGAGAAAGAAAGACTGGCAGCTGAGAGGGCGAAAGAAAAAAGAGAGGAAAGGGAACGGCAGCGACAGCACGAGATGGAACTCGAGCGGCTCCGTTTACAACAGCGAAGTGAAACTCCCGTCCAAGCTAGAGTTGAAAGCAGCGAACGAGAGGACCACGGCTTCCGCTTGAACCCAAGCAAGCTGCTCGTAGCGTTTGATGAAAGGAAGGACGACCTTGACGCGTACCTTCACCGATTTGAGACGATTGCGAGGAGCCAGAATTGGCCGGAACATCAATGGGCAACTGCTTTGAGTACTTGCTTGAGTGGTGAAGCGCTCAGTGTGTACGGTAGGCTGACGCCGACCGATGCAGCCAACTATGCAAAGGTGAAAGCTGCTTTGCTGAAGCGATTTAGATTTACTGTGGAAGGATTCCGGGACAGATTTCGGACAGGAAAGCCAGCTGATGGTGAGACGGCTATGCAGTATGCCGCCCGACTTTGCCATTATTTCGACAGATGGATTGAACTTTCATGGACAGCGCAGGAGTACGATGAACTTAGAGAGCTCCTAATTAGAGAGCAGTTTCTCACTAGTTGCCACCCAAGCCTGTCGCTGTACTTGAAAGAGAGGAAGGCTGACTCACTTGAAGGCATGCTTGAATTGACTGATCAATTCTTGGAAGCGCAAGGTGGCACTAATTTGGCCAAGGTCAAGAAGGATTGTCCCGATGATTGGAAGAAATTGGCTCCCGAA
This sequence comes from Rhipicephalus microplus, assembly GCF_013339725.1. NCBI lineage: Eukaryota > Metazoa > Arthropoda > Arachnida > Ixodida > Ixodidae > Rhipicephalus > Rhipicephalus microplus. The sequence goes on from NC_051167.1 coordinate 69,871,771, forward strand.
GAAAAGAAGCGTGCACCAGAGAGCATTCCGCGATGTTTTCTGTGCAACCGAGTGGGTCATCGCGCGAAAAACTGTCGAACGATCTTTACGAGCCCTACGGCAGTAAAATGTTTCAAGTGTGGTCAGACTGGGCACAAAGCAGACGCTTGTCGAAACGGAGTGAGTCAAACTCACCAGGTATCCTGTGTGCAAGCGGCACCGAAATCTGATAATAATGCCGTCACCGATGGATTCGTAGAGTTGAAGAATGGGGAGAAAATTCCTATTGTGGGTGCTGTAATGTCAAAACAGCCAACCGGTGTTACGAAGGGAATGCCAACGCTGCCTGGAAAGGTTGAAGGCAAGAAGATTATGGTTCTAAGAGACACCGGTAGCTCCACGGTTATCGTGCGGAGAAATTTGGTACGGGAAAGCGAGTTAACAGGCAAACAAAGCCGGTTTGCCTAATTGACCGTACGGTCCGGATGCTTCCCGAAGCAGAAATTGAAGTTGAAACCCCGTACTTCAGCGGGAAGGTTACTGCTTTATGCATGACGACCCCCCTGTACGACCTTGTCATCGGAAACATCGACGGGGCGCGAGGACCGAATGATCCGGAATGTTTGGGAGAAGACCCGAAGATAGAGCCCGCGCCAACCCAGCGACCGCGAGATACAGTGGAAGAGCAGCCCGTGACGGATCTCACTAGAGCCCAAGGTGAAGCCGCGGCGCAAGAGACAGTGAATGAGAAGATGATCGAGTTGAATGAGTTCACGTGCTGTGCAGCAGGACGTACGTCGGCACGACCTCAACCGACAGACAGTGTAAAGGTGACGGAGTCGGCCAGCCAGGTCCAATGTCGTGACATGAACAAGCGGGTGACAGGATCGGTTGAGCGTTATCACTCGTTAACAGTGTCAGAAGTGACAACGATGGCTGAGACGCCGCCTCAGTTATCGTCGTTGGAAAAGGCTCGCCGAAAAAGAACAAGGAAAAACAAGAAGAAATCGAGCGAGCACCGCAACAAAGGACGCAAGCGCAGCTCGAAATACACAGGATAAGTGCTGAAGTCGAATCAGAATGTGTTTGGCAGGGCTGAGTGCCATATGTTGTGTTAATGTTGTGTTATCCTGTGTCACAAGTGTCGAAGTGTCTGTGCTGTGATGTGATGTATAGTGTTGTATAATTGTTGTAATGAGAGAACTTTGTACGTTTGTATTGTTTGGAATGTGTGATGAAGTGTTGTAGTCATGTACCTGTGGCTATATTTCATGTGTTGTGGAATTGAACTACAATGTACGATTGTATTGAGCGATCTATTGCGAATGTGAAGTGCCATGAGCGACGGTTTGTGATACAGTCTTTCAGAGTGTGTGGTGACTGTTCGCGCTCGTTTGTGTGGTTTTGAATATTATGAGATAATATTCTGAAAGTGGGGGGCAGTGTCACAGAACGAGCGCTCAAAATGGGCGCGCCGCCAAATTCTTGCGATAACCGGCGGGAGAAACGCCGCAAGGTCAAAAGAAAAAAAAAAGAAAACAAACATCCAAGGCTCCCCGGGCGCGCGCTCTCCCCACGGAAGCGTGGCTTCGCCGACGAACCTCCTCACCCCACAACGGCGGCCCAGCAAGCACTCGATTTTTCTAGAAGGAACGGGGCGTGGTCATACAGAGTTGAGTCATCCTCCGGGGAGGGCATTCCAACCGTCTCGCTCTCCCCCCAGCCTTCGCTGCGTATCGCGCCGACGAAATGACGAGAACCGTCTGGAATGTCGCGCGCAAGGTATTTAACCGAGCAGCCGAGATGAGAGATCAGGAGGAGACGGAAGTGAGCGCCAGAGCGCGTAGGGATTCAGCCGGGTAGTCGGCGAAGGTTTTGGTCCGTAGGGACGAAGCCGGAGATGAAGAGGATTTCCACCTGAGGGGTGAAGGCTCGAGCTACAGGCAAGAGCGTGAGTTTACCGCTATCGAGCGAAGACGCGTGGCAACCACTGCGAGAGTGAAGCCGACGTGTTCGGGCGAAGAAGTTTGGAGCTTGAAGAGTGGCCAATTGAAGACGCGAGGTTTCCTGGAAGAGAAACTTCGAGGGCGCGGAACGACAACAACGCTGGACTTTGAGTGAGTGATTCTCGGAAGAGTATCATTCAGACTTTTGTTCCAAGGACTTTGGACTGAATAGGTTTTATATCTCTTTAGTCTTTAAGTGTCTTGGTTGTTCAATGCATGCGACTGCATTGTAGTGCGTATGGTTGTCTGTGTCCGTTGTTTCAAGTGTGGTTGATTGTACTGTGTAGTACGTTGTACGTTGTTTGTTTGGTGACGTATTGTATGTAACCATTGTGGAGTGTGCATTCTTGTGTATTGTTTTCGATCTGCCATTTTTGAGAATATAGTATTTGTTTTGTTTATCGACTCTCGGCTCTGACTTGTTCTTTGGGCCACAGCCGGCGTCCGCTGGCGTGCCAAAAAGGACCACTTCTAAATTGTCCACGCTTTCGTGGTGCGGTTCGGAGGGCCAATACTTCGGCCCTTGAAATTAGCCCGGCGATCGCCTCCCTAATAAACGGGACATGTGTGACAAAGGTCTTCAGATGGTTTTGCATTGCGGCACGTAGCACCCTGGCATTTACACTTCAAAGTTTTTGTAGGTGCGTTTAGCGCGAGGATGGTGTCATAGCGGAAGCTACGTCCACGGTGTAGTCAAACGCAGCTAATACCGAAGCTTGCACACACGCGCGAACATGCAGCTTGGGGGAAGCGCGGCGGAGCAGAAACGCCTGGCCGCAAGAACCAAATGGCGCTTGTTGCCATGGGAACCGGGACTGGCAATGTTGGGTTTTAGCGGGCGATGGCAAGTGGTGGGTCAAAGGCTTATACCGCCCTAAAATACGGAGACGCGTGCACATGAAGGCTCCCTACGAGGTATTCTAACGCAGCGCCTCCAGAATGCCGTTCACCGATTTTCTTGCGCAGAGCGTCAAATAAACGTTTTGTTTAATCTCTCCAGACGCGAGACGACATTTGTAGATTAACATGCAGATACGGGGCCAATCTTTTTTTTCTGTGTGCATGTCTCGTCGCTTTCTGTACATGTGGCATGCTTCCACGGTCTTCTGACGACCATTCCACGACTACAGTCACGAAGATAATCAGACATTCACGACGTACGAAACTATCCGATTCCTGACATCGTGAGCATGATCTAAGTATGGACCACGTGTGGATGCATCGAGCTCATATGTACGTCTCCCGAGGTTAATTCTATATACTGTCGCTGCGATCCCGTGCGACATAGCCCAGACCCTCCGGACATTATAACGATATGTTTTGTGACCGGGTGCACCAGCTGGTAGAGGAAAAGCCCTTAAAAACACCACTTCTCACCGCCATCCGACCCGCGCTGTTACTACAGTAGCAGAAAAGATCCATGGGAAAGTTTGGGAAAGACGCGCAAGGTGGACGACGTTTACTTTCAAGAAAGCGACATCCTGAAGACAATAGGCATATCATAAATGAAGAGGTCAAAACCGACCACGGTGCACGAGCATTGAGGAGTGATGGAGTTCCTTGAATATTTGTGAACCTCCCAGTGTGCCTGTCGTGAAGCCGCAAAATAAAGGGTACCTGGGGGGGGGGGGCGCAGCGGAATACAAACTGCTGCTGCCTTGCGATCTTCCAGAATAATCACGGTAATTCACAGGTATCCACTCCTTCGGACGAGTCCAGCTTTTCTGAGCGATTAAAAAAAACTCTGCTTCAACTTCCGTGTAACTAGAGTTCGTCGTATCCTTGAGGAGGCGGAAAAACCTCCGGTAATAACCTTCTATAACGCAGAATTCACAGAATACATCTACTGGCACAGCGAAAGGAGTAAGTGCACCGCTAAGAAATATTCATTACAAGGACTGTGTAGGCAAGACTGGTGCTAAGAGAGCTATCTATGTGTTTCTTGTGTCATTTTAGCGTTAACACTGAAAAAAAACAGAATGAGAAAAACAACCAAGAAAAATGTGTAGATTGCAACCGGCGAATTGAGCAAACGCTTGATCTGTGCCACCGCCGCTCGCGAACGAAGAAAACTTGAGATACACCTGCTAAGTGAAGAAAAAAAAAAGACTGAATCCCCAGCAACTCTCACTGATCTGGTTGAAGATTTACCTGAAGTGCAGAAAGTGTTCACACATAGTACATCCATCATGCAACAAGCAAACTGATCGATTGTCTCATGCTTTGTTTGCCGCTCACAAGCCCGAATCGTTAACGAGGATTCAGCCATGCGCTTCTTTGAAATTCGAATGCTCGTGACTGGTGTGTGACAGAGACAAGTGTTTTTTTTTTGTCAATAAACTGATGTTTTCCTATCTTCACAAAATATTCATTTTTGTAATGATCTGACATATTATCCACTCAGACACCCATTAATCTGAATACTTCAGAAGAAGAAAGTGCACTGGTTTATATACCAGCTGAACAGCGAAATAGCGTCGTTTCAGTGGGATTTTAAATGTGGTCGATACCTTACAGCAATGGCTCGGTTTCAACTTCCTTTAGGGTACGGCCCGCTGAGGTGCTTATTGCTGCGCAAGTTAATGTGCACAGCGTCGACGATCCCTTTGCTGAGACCCACAAAAATAGCTTCTAAATAAATAAGCTGGAGCCAGATGAGTCACAGCTTTCACTGAGGCTTCGGTGAGACGTTCCTAATACAACCGAGCACTGAATTTTGTTTCTACTACCTGGAAGAACAAGAAGTTGCAGGGCGACAAAACGGCTCTTTAATGGACAAATGCTCGCCTAGCATCACGCTTACGCTGAGCTAATATTTTTACCAAGGACCCGGAAAGATACCGCGCACGCATCTAGGCTCTACGTTGTACTCCTCGTGCCTGAACAAAAATTGCGGTGTTGTGTAAGCGCTGCTCACCGGCTGCACCACGCCTAGCTGTAGCAGACGACCCTCGTTTACTTGGCGCAAAGTTGGCCTGCAGCGCCGCGGTGGCGGGAGCTGCAGCCGGCTGCCTGCTCCCTGAAGCATAGAGTTTCCTAAAATTAACTAAAGCGGACTCTGTCGCTGCGATCGTTCAGCGACCATATTAATGATAGGTAGTACACCCATTTGCCTAGTCTTCGTATCTGCGGGCGGCGAATCGTACATGCAGCTTCTTTTATCGCTTTTATTGCTATGTTTCGGTTTTTTTTTACGAAAGATTCAACCTTTTTCAACTTCGTGACCCGATTTGGCAAGGTAAGTCAAAAAGAATAAGGTGGGGAAGCGCAACCACTGAACATTTGCTAATATTTGTTTCATGAGAAAACAGCTCCACGCCGCACGAACACACACGGAGCCAAAAGCAGGCCAGATGTACGAATATTAGACAAATGTGTGTACTACCTATCATTCCCATGCTCGCTGAAGTGCCGTGCGTTGCAGCTCCCATAGACACTAGCGCCAGAGTTCCCTCTAGTGTATATTAGGAAACTCTATGCCCTGAAGAAAAAGGAGGGAGTTGCGAAACTGAAAAAAATTATCTATAAACGTTCGTTGCGGCCACGTTTGTGTATAGCGCGCGAGCGGCCGGCCTTGTGAAACCCCTATATCTTGGGAAAGTAACGACAATCTCTTCCATGGCACGTTTCCTCCTCGATTCTCCTCGCCCACTTGCCGTACGTGCGGCGCGCGGCGCCATTTTTTGCCGACGCTCCCGCGGCCGCACTGCAGAATTCCATGGAGACGGTTTATTTGCGGCCGCTTGCGCGCCACAGTAGTAGAGTGTACTAGTAACAATAGTGCTGATTTTTTTAAATTGTGATAATAAAATTAGGAACACTGAGGCACGGCGTGAAAGTAGCCTTGTGTAGTGGTCTCCAAACTGAAGAAGGCCTTTGAGCAATGTCAATACGATTAAGTGTCACGAACAGTGACTGATCTACCACAATAACAGAAGCATAAGAAAATGATTAATAAGAGCTGTGTTTTCAAGTTTCTGTCAAAGAAACTAGGGATCGGGTTACTTACGAAAAGAGAAAATCTGCACCAGCCATGACGTCATAATTTGCGCGTCGATAGTGACCAAAAAATCCTATCCGGACTGAATGATCCCAGTCAGAAGTACCAATCTGACACTAGTGTAAAAGATACTATAGTTTCTTATTGGAGAATGGAAGACATGCTAATGCAGGTGGTACCAAAACGATTGCGGCCACGGTCTCATACAAATTGGTTCACTTGCTATCACCGTACTATAGCTTTTTTAGGGACGAAGCTCCTCATAGCGGCACCCGTTCGTCCCCCATAGTATGTAACAAGTATAACATTTTGATCTCCAAGGTGGTGCCGGTGAGAGACTTCTTCTGTGTGTTGTTGAACAATAAAAAATAGTGCTCAATGTACATGTCAATGGCTGCTAATGGGGAATGAGAGACAGGAGCATTCGGCTTTTAGTTAGCGCGCAGGCTGCGATCACCATTAGCAGCCATTGGCATGTACATTGAGCACTATCTGACAAGAAAGGGTTGCTACGTTATATTCGCTGGGTGTAACCTCCTTAGTTTTAGAAAGGTTTAGCGAGCGTTGAGCCGCAGTGCCATGAATACAATTAACTTGTATATACCATGAATGAACTCGAGGTGGTTAAAAATGTGAAGTAGATACGAAGCGCAAGCCGTAAGAAAGGAAAAGCCGAATTCTCCGCCTCTCATTTCCCATTAGCAGCCATTGGCATGCACATTGAGCACTATCTGACCGAAAAAGTTTGCTACGTCATACTCGCTGGGCGTAACCTCCTTGGTTTTCGAAAGGTTTAGCGAGCGTTCGGCCGCAGTGCCATGAATACAGTGAACTAGTATATACCATGAACTCCAGGTGGTTAAAGGTGGGAAGTGGACCCGAAGCACAAGCCGTAAGAAAGTGTGCCTGTGCCACCTCTCGTTTAGTCCTTGGAATGTCCGCTGGATGGCGGTGCTTCTATATGGGGAATATATGATGAAAAGATGCGAGATGGTGTTACTTGGAGTGTTGAATAGATGGACGAACGGACACATAGACAGATGCATGGATGGACGCATGAACGGACGCAGGGGCGGCTGCATGGACGAACGCAGGGACGGATGCACGGACGGGCTGATGGACGCATGGATGGTCACACTGACAGACGCATGAACGCACGGAAGCAAGAACGAATGGACGGACGAATTCTTCGCCCCAGTCTCCATCATTCACTCCGGGGATATGCTGTCATTGTTTTGTTGTACCTCTGTATTTCCTTATTTCTTTCGATGGACCACATCTCTTTCATAATTTTTGTGTGCTAATTCCCCCTTCCAAACAAAACGAATTCTCTAATGCGAACGAGCACCAATTAGTGTCATCTCTTTTCATTTATTCATTCATTCATTTGTTTCCTCCAACAAGCGTTCTCGTAAACGAATCCTAACAGTCACAAAAAGCGTGATCGAAAAGCTGTGTCATCACACCGTTCGTAGTGAAAGCAGACTAGAGTTGTGCATTTTCGACGATTGCCGAGGCGCGTGCGAGGTGAAGAAGTATCAGCTCAATATATTTATTTATTCTATTTATTTATTTAGACACACTGCAGACCAGGATTTCGGTCCAGGCAGGAGGAGCATAAGAAACATCACGTCATTCGTAACAGTAAAAAAACAACATATATTCATACGCTAACAGAGGTCACATGTCTGTGAAACACCAACAAAGTTTATAACACACTTGAACCCTCTAATCACCAAGTAGATAATGTTCCAGCGACATAGCGAAATTTTCAGCCGAAAAAATCTGTTGAGGTATTGAATTGCATTCATTAACTGTTCTGGGAAAATAACTGTATTTGTAAGCATTAGTCTGTGCAAATATGGGGGCCAAGAATCGATCATGTTTACGGCGCGTATTCCTAGCAGTGGCTGGCCGAACGCAGCAAGGTACATTTAAGGCGACTTTCCCTGACATAATTTTGTATAAAAACGGTAAACGATGCAACTTTCTTCTTGTTTCTAACAAAGGAATTCAGCATATTGATGACAACTGCACTTTGAAGGAGCGCACGAATAGCTGAGCAAAAAATCACAGCATATCCACGAGGTGAATGATGACGAGTGGGGTGAAGCGTGCGGATGGACGGATGCACAGATGGACGGACGGATGGATGCACACACGGACGCACGGAAACATCGACGGACTGACGGACGCTTCGTACCACTCATCATCACTCAGTGGATATGATGTGAGACCATTTTTATTGACATCCAATGCAATGCAACTGGCTACTACGACGACACGTGATATACGACCCATGGCGTGAGGATCTTCGCCCATAAAAAACACTTATGTTGATGAGCAGGCCGAAACAATATTTCAAACGCAGCATTCGGTGATGCGTTGATACGAGCAATAAGAAAGGCGTCCTTACCTCGCAAAGTACACAGTTCATTGTCGGAACGAAGTTTTTCGGCTGATGTTGTGCAGCCACTGCTGCTTGCACAAGCCATCGCGTTTACCTTGGGGCATCATAAGAAGTGCGCAACCGTTTTCATTGTGGTTGTTGCAGTCATAGGTGCAAGAGCACGACTTAGCGCCCGCACAAAGCACAGAAAACAAAGCGCGCGCTACGTTTGTTACGTGGAGCGTCGGCGAAAAATGGCGCGAGCGAAAAAGAAAAACACAAGCAAAGCGCTAGATCCACGCGTCTCCAAGGGCAACCGCGAAGGAGACAAATCATCGTACAGAGAAAGTGTTGGAGACCGGAAGGACGCGAAGGGGAGCGAGGAGGGAGAGAGGAGGTCGAGGGCGCGGCGGCGAGTACACTGGATGGCGGTACTTTCCCAGGATCAAGGGGCTTTCCCATGATCAACGGCCTTGCTTTGAGGTGCGACACCCTGCGGTCGTTCAAGGTTGTGACATCGCGTGCGCAGGAGCATGCGCGGCGTTACAAACATGCAGACCTGCTCTGCACGAGTGAGAATGTTGGAAGGTGTGCTTGTTGAGCAGAAGAAACACGCTCCCTCAGGGCGCTTTCGTCAAATCTATTTCATAAGACGAAGCGCGTTTCCACTGATCAAACGCGCCTGCATCAACTTTGCACGCTTTGTGGCTGTCTTGAGAAATGCGATCACATAAAGATATGATAATGCCAACAGCATTATCATATGTGTAGGCGGCCACAAAATGTAGGCGGCCACAAAATGAAACCAGCCACAATGACAGTCGATGAGATTCCCTCAATAACAAAAGCTTCTCAGCTAACCCCGGTGGGCAACAGGAAACTTCTTTCTGATATCAACAATATTGATATTTCAGCAGGAACTAATTCATCCAATTTTCTTCCCAAGAAAAATTCACAAGAAATCCATATTCTGCTGTACTTAACAAGAAAGAAATCATTTTTACGCTAGTATTTAAATATATATAATTTTTTTGTTAAGCTGAGCGATTCCTGGTCAATCCCCTAAAGGTGGGTGTGAGCCAAAAATTTATGATCTGCATCTACATCTACACGAGCCAACAAGAAGAGCGAAGAAGAAGTTCAGGATTTCGGCAATGTCGCAAGCACAGCAGCCCGAACACAAGCAGATGCAGAGTTCCGTTTTGGAAAATGTCGCGCAAGATCACCACAAGCGGAAGCACGGTGCTCATAAGTTCAGGAAGGCGTCCAAGAAGCACGCTCGTAGCTCGTCTTCCCAACGGGAGAGACACCTTCGCGCTCATGCGATGGACGCTGCTCGGCCTGGTCCTTCAGAACCGGAAAGACCCACGCGATCTACGTCCGGAACTCTTGTCGCCAAGTCAGTCAGCAGTACGCTCGAGGGATCGGCGAAAAGCTGCTCCGGCAGCCCAGGTACCACGTCAATCAACAGGATCACCGGTTTTGAACCCAACGCTGTTCTCGGAGAACCCCGACCGCAGACCCCGACTGCAACGTCGTCCAATGTGGTTCAGGACACCGAGATCCACAGGCCGTTGGATCGACCGCTGCAGAACGGCTTCGGAAACATCGCCGCGTCGGCCCCCGTGGACTCCGAAGCCAACACGACGACACTAGGAGATGCGCCGGCCTCCGCGCCCGGTAGTCTATCGACGACACTCTTGGACAGGGCTTTAGACATCGAGCTTAACACCTTGCCGGAGCGACTGCCTCACAGCGGACCCCAAGTAGAGACCGAGAAGTTCTCTAACAGGTCTCCTCCTCCTCTCGACATCGACGTGCACCCGTCTTCCGATGGATCACCGCAGGTGAGTTACTGGAACGAAGCCTCCGTCATGGCGTCGCCCAGCAAAGCTCCCGGTCCGCAGATCATCACATCGCTGGGTGGTTCACCACACACCGGCTCCACAAGATCGGCTCCAGCGCCGTACAACAGGAGTCCAGACTCCGCACCCAGCACACCACGTCCAATCTGGTGGAGCCTCAACGTGCAATCTAACGACGCCGGCACGTTGCCTCCTCTGAAGAAGCCTGTCGCTGAAGCGAGAGACGAGATAACAGGCGGAGCTGACCGCAACGACCATAGCGCTGTCGTCGAGTCTAGCACAGCGCCATTTCACCTTCATAACACCAACGCCATACCATGGGGCATCCACGACAGCAGGAGCGAACCTGGAGGGCTTAAGTGCGAACGCACTGAACACAAAGTGGGCGTCGTGAAAGGCGCCACGGCCGGCGACCGGAAACATGAACCGCCAAAGCAGTGCGTCATCTCGGACATCGGCAGCCCGGAGAACCCGTCGGTATCGAAAGTGCGAGGGCTCGGGCAACCCATAGGGGAGCCGAAACCGCAATTGGCTGGTGAGTAAAAGATATATCATCACACCTTCCTATACTGCAAGGTGCATAGGTTTTTAGCATGACACTCATAGACGTCGACAGAAAAAGACGGGATACGGCTCAAGCTAAAAAAGTTGTAAGCGTTAAGGCGCGTGATCACATAGATGCATGGTGTCCCAGAAATCTAACTTTAGCACAGACAGACAGACAGACAGACAGACAGACAGACAGACAGACAGACAGACAGACAGACAGACAGACAGACAGACAGACAGACAGACAGACAGACAGACAGACAGACAGACAGACTATGCTATTGCGTATAACACTGGCTGTTTCTAAGCATCATTGAGTGCCTACTACAAGCACAGTCAAGTGCCCAATTACGCCATAATTCCTTTTGCGAATCATCAAAGGGCCCGCTATCATAGGCGTGCGTTGGGTTCCATTTCAAGGGGGCGGGGGGGGAGGTTTGTCGTAGCGCCCCCTGTCTATTATGTCAATGTATGGGGCTGACTTTGCGCCCCCCCTCCATTGATACACAGCACTTCCCCTTCCTGTTAAGTCAATCTGTGGGGCTAACTTTGCATCCCCTCTTAGGTAATAAAGGGGGGAGGTGCCCCCCCCTCCCCTTTGCCCTCATGTACGCACGCATCTGCACGCTACGCTGACGCGTAGGCTTCCCGGCGCGCTGTCACTCGGAGGCAGCTTTTCAGCCGCTTTGTCAGTTGTCACGTGATCGTAAAGGGCTGTGTCGAGCTTTGGGCTCGGAGGAGCCCACACGCTGTGACATCACTACAAGCGCCTCAGTATGTTGACGGCGGCTACCACTGTTCATGACAAATGCTTCTGCGCAGGCTATCCGTGCAAGCAGCACCCAGCGTCGTCGGCCAGCTATGGTACGTCACTGGATGACACCCGATTGTCGAAAGTGAGCCGCTCGACGGTGTGTACATCCCTTTTGGTGTCGAGCACCGCCTTCGGGACCCTGCTGTACCTGCTCGTGCTCCTGTTTCCCGACGACCACAAACGCGTTCTACGAGAGCAACAGGTACACATGCACACAGTCCTTTTTTTAGATGCGAAGCGGCTCTTTGACTAGCCTGTGTAATGCTGTCCCTCCGTGCACCTTCACTGTGCATGCTCGCGTCTCGTGCCGTCTCAGGAAGACACCCGCAGAACTGTCGCTCCCCTGCCCCTCTCCCGCCTCGCAAGGCCGACGCAGGCAGCGTCTACTAGTAAAAAACCGACTGTTCACGCTGCACATGCGAGGGTTAGCGAAGGCGAGCGCGTTCGCGTATGGCGAAGTCGTATACTCGAGTAAACGCTCAACCAAGCTTCGCTTCAAACCATTCTTCCGGCACCCACGTCGACGCCCGTTTACCGGGTCAATGCCGTAACCGCTGCTGCTTCGCATCCCATCAGGGTTCCCTTCGGAGAGATGGTCCAAGTTTTCAGGGGCGAAGCTCCTTAAGCGTTGGGTCGTGCGTCCGCGATATATATATTGTAACGCGGACTGAAAGAGCGAGGAAGAAGAAGAGATCGGACGCTCTCGAGCGATGGTGATTCGGCAGTGACGGTAGAGCGCTGACATTTTTCAGTGTAAATAAACCCATCACATTCGTAACAATATATATATATATATATATATATATATATATATATATATATATATATATATATATATATATATATATATATAGTAGTAAGCCACCTCCACGACCATACTAGAGGAGCAGCACACGTGCACGCTCTCTTTTGAATTGATGTGGAAACCCGGGCACGTTAATCATGAAAAAAAAGTTGTTTTGACGAAATAATACGGAGACGAGTATCGGTGACTTAATCTCCAATAAAATTTGCCTTGAATTTGATGCTTACTAAAAAAACAACTAGTAACAGAAGGATGCACTTTGAGCACTATCTTACCAGAAAAGGTTGCCATGTTAAACTCGCTGGGTGTAACATTCTTGGTTTCTGCAAGCGAGGGTGGGACCGCAGTGCCATGACCTAGCGGCGGTGAAGGGTGGGAACTAGACACGAAGCGCAGGCCGTAAGAGAGTGCGCGCGTGCCGCTCCTCTAGTCGGGCCGTGCAACTGCTCGTTTAGTCCTTGGAATGTCCACTGGATTTCGGTACTTATATATGATGAATATACGATGAAAAAAAATGCGAGATGGTGGTACTTCGAGTGTTCTCTTGATGGATGGACGAATAGACAGATGCACAAACGGACGGGCGGATGGATGGACGGACAGGCGAATGAATGGATGGACGCATGAACAGACAGACGCGGACGGACGCACGGATGGACGGAAGCGAGAACGAACACATAGATGGAAGCGCAGACGGACTGACGGATGCTTCGCCCACTCATCATCACGCAGTCTGTGGATATGCTGTGAGTTTTTTGTTGCGCGTATATGCGTGCGTGCGTGTGTGGGTCTCTATGTTTGGTACAGCTAAGCCGAGATATGCCTGGTGTTTAAAAAAATGTGTCGAAAATTCTCGAAAATCGGGGAAATGCGATATTTGTTCTATGTCCTTCCAATTACATCTTCTGCCGCAGCAGCCTGTTTAAGAATGGCTGAATACGTAATTCAGGACAGCAATTGAGAAAGTTAAATAATTATCTTTGTAATTATCGTAGTTAGCACTTATATCGAATTGGAGAAGGTATAGTTCATCATACGAAGAACCCATCGCAATTCTGAGGTACAAAAAAGGCAGCCTGTATTAATTTTTGTAATGCAATAGAATTCAATGATGAAACAGAAGCCCCGGTGAGTGCAACAAGCAGGTGACCATAATGACGTCACTGTTCAGGGTAGCAATTATTATTTATTATCTGGTTTGAGTACATAGAAAACTCAAAGACAGACAAAATAGGGAGAGAACAGGCCACCTACAGGGGCCAACGCCTGCCAGCTCTTTCGAGAAGGGAAGGCATAGGGAAGTAAGGGAAGAAAGGAGAGAGAAGAAGAAAAAACACATGCAAAACAGTCACATGAAAAATGTATATAACCGTAATGATAGGAAATTCCACTGCAGCACTAAGGGGCGGGGCTTTCGACTGTTCATACTATTTTAGTGAAGGCCCCCCGCGGTGGTGGTCTAGTGGCTAAGGTACTCGGCTGCTGACCCGCAGGTCGCGGGATCGAATCCTGGCTGCGGCGGCTGTATTTTCGATGCAGGCGAAAATGCTGTAGGCCCGTGTGCTCAGATTTGGGCGCATGTTAAATAACCCCAGGTGGTCGAAATTTCCGGAGCCCTCCACTACGGCGTCTCTCTGGTTTTGGGACGTCCACATATCAATTAGTGAAGGCCGTCGAGAACGGGGACGAGCGCCTCCAAAAGCAGTTCTGCGGCCAGTGCTGCTGGTGTCTGGCGACCGGAGACCAGTGATCTAATGACATTGGCAAGCATCTTAGGTCGGTTGACGAGCTGGGCATCGTCTTCGACAGAGTCCGTTTTGTTTGTAGGCGGGGCCTTATTAGAAGCTGCTTCCGACGCTTTTCTAGAAGCGACTTTTTGTCAGATACTGCCTCGGACATTTTCTGTGGAAGCACCACCCGCTATGTTGCCAAGAGGGAGAAGTTCCGCTTCTGCGCTTCCCTATGACGAACGTTTTTAGTACTATACTTCGAAACTGTAGGTACATCAGTTTAGCCGTCTACAGCGGGTGGACGGCAAAACTGATAGGATAGGATAGCGATCGCACAGTGTTTCTAGGCTCGTTAACGCATGTGCGTCATGCGTGCTATAAATGCAAGCGCAGCCCGCACACTCACGCAACGAAGTCAGTGGATGGTTGATGACGCGACGCTCACTGATGCGGCATGTCTGAGAAGAATACGATAGTTGCGCTCCAACACGTGTGGGTGTAGCCGCTCAATCGGGGTGAATTTCATGGCTATAGCTATTATTGCTAGAGGCGCCACTCATTCGAAGTCTCAAAGCTGTAAATGTTTTCTTCGCGTGAATGACTTAAATTCAAGTCATTCACGCGTCATGCAGCTGATTATTTAAGTCACCTTCTTGCAGACTTCCATATCGGCGGGTCTGCATACCAAAACAGAAATTGCAGCTTCACCAACAAATCTTCCTTCCAGGAATAGCTTTGAAAAATTTATTTTTTTTCCTAACACAAGACGCTGATCGAGCGCGTTTTTGTGAAATGCTAAGCTCGAGTTCATTCAAGTGATCGCATACGGGTGCATCTGAAGATGGAAACATATGCGTTTCTGACGAGGCGAGATGTAACAGTGACCATAAACTAGGGCTTGACGGAGGCAAAACCTCAAGAAATATTGTATAAAGGCCCTAGTAATGGTATAGTGCTATACTGCAACACGTTGTCGCATGCTTTTCTTCATTTTTAAACGAATGCGTCAACTGTCTTCAGAAAAATAAATGAAGGCAGGTATTCTAATCAGGTATTCTCATTCTCTTACCTACGTTGCTCCAAAAGTAGTTGGTGCTGACAAAGTGCGCGCTGCATTCTTTCATCGGCGACGTGAACGACTTCCCGATTCTCAACTTCACGATTCATTCCTTTTTCCTCGCTGCATATTTTGGAAAGTCGTGCAGCCTGGCTCTTTTCGGTGCTCTGTGCTTTGCGGCACGCAGCACATAAGATTGCATTTGAAGCCTTTAAATTTGGCCTTATCGTGCCAACTGCCGCAATTTAGGTGACCGTGATAACGACTTGAAGAAGGAAAAATTGGCCCCGTATCTGCATGTTACACTGCAAATGTCATCGAAAGACCATAGTCTTGCGTCTGTAGAGAATAAACAAAACGTTTATTTGATGTTCTGCGGAGGTGAACGAACGCATACTGTACTACTACTCATGTTCCTTCGTTGTCGTCGTTGGCGTCTCAGGGCGTCCCTGGGCTGGCGGACGCCCGTAATGGCAAGCCAGCCCCCGAAGAAGGCGCTAGCCTTCGACGTAGTCGTCCCCGAGGGGACTAGTCCCGAAGACGTCGTTGACGCGACGTCTTCAATGGTAGGAATAGAAGAAGTGTACTGCGTTCAGCACTCTTGGAGGCCGGAACTACCAAGTTACCGTCAACAGTGAGGCCGCACTGGCCCAAATCGTAGACGCGTCGCACCTTATCATCCGAGGAGAGCGCGTCGCCATCGTACCCCAGGGACCCCAAGTAACCCAAGTGACCGTCCTGTTCCTGCCGTGCCGCGTACCCAGCGAAGTCCTCGCACAAGCGCTCTCTCCCTACGGGAAGGTGCTGCACATCACCAGAGGACTCATGGGATCGCGCCCCACCGTGACCACTGGGACGCGATACGTCCGCATGCAAATGAAGGCTTCGTCACCGGTGCCCAACTACCTCAAGGTCACGGGCCATCGAGTAACCTGTGACTATAAAGGCATCCAGCGAGTGTGCCGTCGATGTGGAGATAGTGGGCACTTCCGCATGAACTGCACAGCTCCGTTTTGTGGAAGGTGCGGCGTTTATGGCCACGACGGGAAAGGCTGCTCACTGCCATGTCGCCGTTGTGGGGACCCGCATGCCACCGTGGCCTGCACGATCAGGCCATCGTATTCCGAGGCGGCATCCAAGGTTTTCCCTCCACTTCAACCAGGAACGCCATCTAAGAACAAGTGCGACGATTCGTCAACGCGAGCCGCGGTAACCGACCACGACCAAGGTGCGCCAATCGCGACGCTGCACCAGACGCCCACTGCGTCCCCAACGATTCCGGACCTGGTAATCCCTCCAGTACTGAAAACTTAAGTTCCCCGCGTCCCGTGGCCATTTCTGAGGAATCGCAGGCCAAGCCCTCGTCAGACGAAGCGCCTCGTGAGGACGGCGTCTCGGATGGAAATATTGCATCTGACGCTGAGCGCCTCGCGCTGCTGCTTTGTCGACAACAAGTTCAGGTGTCATCGAGGAGTCTACATCTCAAGACGACGACGCCTGCATCTACGAGGACTCCAACAGCACCGTGAGTGAGGCGCCCCTACAAATGGACGAAGACACCAGCCCCAGTGACATAAGCCAGGACAGTGGAGACGCCTTTGTACCATCCTCGCTCAAGAATCCGGACTCCAAACGCCACTGGATAACTACTCGTGACTTAGAAGCCCCCATAAAGACAGAAGTCCCCTGCGAACTTCGACGCGATCCCGGAAGCCCTCAGCCTCCGGTGGATCGCCTGGCCTGAAAAAATGACTCAGCCACTTGCGGGGCACCGGCTCCCGCACCTGATAAAGGTACCCCTGCATTTGCGTGATCCTATACTATGTTTTCATTTTCCCCATGGCTCTTACTCTAAAGGTTATTACTTTTAACGTTCAAGGTTTCCGCAATCCACCAAATCAGGCTGAGGTATTGGCTTTTGCGCGTTCAGTGCACTGTGATTCGCTGTTCGTGCAAGAAACGAATTTTTTCAAGCTTTCTGATGTACTCGCGTTCAAGCGCGCATTCAATATTGATTGTTTCTTTTCGTACGCCAGCACGCGTTCGACTGGCGTCGGAGTCATTATTTTTAACCGAGGTCTTTTACGTGACCATCATGTTTCTTTCGATGCCTTCGGACGCGTGCTGGCGTTCGACTGCACCTTTTTTTCGTTAAGAATAAGATTTGTTGCCGTGTATGCCCCAGCGGCACACGTGAACTCAAACGCGTTCTTCCAATCTCTTGATGCGTTCCTTTTAAATTCCCAACATGTGGTACTTTTAGGGGATTTCGATTGCGTATTAGACTCACACGCAGACGTTCGAGGTCCGGGTCGCGGCCGGTCAAACTGGAATGCCAGAGAACTCGAACGTCTAGTGCAGCAATTGGCATTGAGTGACATTCATCGAAGTGTCCATGGCAGTATTTATGCCTATACTTGGCGTCGAGCAACGTCGAGCAGCCGAATTGATCGCGTGTATGCATCTCCCAGTCTCATTACCTACGTTCACGACACCAGGGTAATGTCATTTCCACCGACACCAGTGTAAATTAGCGACCATCGGCCGGTTATGTTCTCGGTCCGCCTGCCAGCTGGGACGCCAACTATTCACAGACCATGGCGTCTCGATTGCCGCGTCCTGCAGGACTCTCAGGCTACGGAGAAATTAGTCCGAGCGTTACGCGCATCGCTCATTGGGGCGGATGTAGCTGATTGGGATCGCCTCAAAGAACAGTGGCGCCATCATTGCAGTGCGTCGGGCAGAGGACTTTGCACCCGTATGTCGAAAGATGCGTCATTGTTAATCCAGAAGATACGCATTGCCAATCGAGATCCCAGTCCTTCCACTGTAATGCGGGCATGGCAAGAGGAGCTTGTTAAAAGGTACCAACGTATTATGCGCGCTTCTTCGCTCTCGGCTGCAGCTTGGCGCTGTAGAAGTGCACCGTGTGCACACCCTGAGGTGCTAAGGTATGGACGCAGAGCTCTGCTTTGTCCACCAGGCTCGCCTGCCCACTCGCTGAACTCTCCCGCCCCAGCTGCTGCGGGAACGCGCGACTTTCAGGAATTCACTCAACACTTTCAGTCAATAGCTCAATCTGGTGCTAATGTCCGTTACCCAGGATCCGTTTCTTCGCATCCTCTGCTAAAAGATTTACCTCATGATTCCATGTCAAATGACGTCCTGCTATCACCGCCATCCGATGACGAAATCAAGGGCGCGTTAGACGCAATGAAAAAGGGATCGGCCCCAGGGCCTGACGGACTGCCTGCAGAGTTTTATGTACAGTTCTGGCCTATCATTGGTCCAACTACGTCACGCGTCATTCGCAAGTGTTTCCAAGATATTACACTTCCAAGCTCTTTCCACAAAGGCCGTATAACACTAGTTCCCAAGAAAGACGCAATGTCCACGCGACCAGAAGATTGGCGCCCTATTACCCTGCTCAATGTAGATTACAAGCTCTTGGCCCACATTTTGGTGCGCCGAATCAGCCCATTTCTTGCAACATTAATCGCTCCCCACCAGGTCTGTTCTATTCCTGGCCGAGAAATACACACCCATACGTGGTTAACGCGTGACATCATTCAATACACCACTAGCCGATGTGCGCAAGGAATGTTGGTTTCATTAGATCAAGAGAAAGCTTTTGATTTCATAGAACATGGCTACATACTAAATGTTTTACATGCATACGGATTCCCGGATAAGTTAATTGACCTCATCCACGTGATGTACACTAATTCAGAAAGTATTCTTTACTTAGATTACCGTGAGAGTCGCGCATTTAGAGTCACGCGTGGGGTCCGTCAAGGGTGTCCCCTCTCCCCAGTGTTTATTATCCTTGCGTTAGAACCCTTCTTAAGGGCCGTTGAACATCACCCGCAGATTCGTGGCTTACCTCTACCCGGTAACACTCAAGTGAAGGTCACTGCATATGCAGATGATATTAGTCTATATGTACATAATGAACAGTCGCTGCAGCATGCTCTTGATACATTCCATTATTTCGCTATTATCTCCGGTGCAAGGTTAAACTTTTCTAAAAGCCAGTATTTTTTCATTGGCAACCCCAGCTGTCGTATCAACATCACGTCGCCTTTACAGTGGTCTCCTGAGATTTCAATACTCGGAGTTACTTTCACTGCATTTGGTATACAAGATAGCATCTGGTCATCCGTTGTACAAACTCTTCTAAGTGATGTCAAAGCAGCCAGGTACTTCGAATTCCCCCTCTTGGAACGCCGATACTTAACTCAAACGGTGTACCTAGGAAAATTTTGGTACCTTTGCCATTCTGTTAAACCACCGCTCCACGTCTGCAGGAAAGTGCAAAGCTGCATCAGTTCATTTTTTTGGTCTGGTGGCACAGAATTGTTATCGCGTCCAGCGTTAGCTCAACCGCGAGATCAAGGCGGTTTTGCATTCCCCGACGTTTCCATCATGGCTTCTACACTGTGCCTCCGCACTCTATTGCGAATACTAAGCAATGATGGCATGCCCGCTCAGACACTGGCTCGCTACCATCTGGAGCCATCACTACGTGTTTTCTTGCCGAATAGCCAAATAAACCAAGGTGCCCAATCAACTGAATTACCATCTTTGTATCGAGCCCTTCTGGCATTTCACCGACGTTCGGAAGCTACGTGCCCTGAGATACAGGTGGCCGATTCTAAAGTGGTGGACACAATGGCCGCCCTTCTACGGCCCTTGGTGCCCCAGCATAGTCAATCTGTAATGAACCGCGCTTGGAAACCTATAACTGCCGCAGTGTTGCCAGGACATCTCAGAGACTTTGTCTGGAGGTGGGGCTGGGGCTTGCTCTCCACGCGAGATCGGTTGCAGCGATGGCAGGTGGTTCGCACTTCCACTTGCCCCAACTGCGTCATGGTAGAGACCAATCGACATGCGATAATTGAATGTGTGGTTTCCCGCCTTTTTTGGCGTGCGGTTAATGCTGGTTTTCGGGGACAGGGTGTGCGAACTTTCATGTCCAACGGCCGATTTCCGCGTAGCCGCTTCTCCGCTCTGTTAATAGTTGCAGGGCTGTTCAGCCTTTGGAGAAACCGATGTGAGGCCGTAGCTGCCAATTGCCGCCGGCGTGCTTTGTGGCCGATACTGGAGAGAATGAGACGAGAGATCCTCGCGTTCCTCTCCGAGGAGCTTTTCTTCCTCGGGGAGCAACAGTTTCGGCGGCATTGGTCATGCCCTTTCGTCAAGGTGGAACACAAAAGAATACAACTAATTTTTCGACCGACTTGGTGCTAAGCAGCGCCCGTTGAGTTGTTTTATATGATTTCTTTTGTTACATATCGTGTTTCATTGCATCTATTGTATCGTTATACCATTGTATCATGATATCGCATTGAGTTCATGTGTACATATATGCCAACATTGTCATGTATGTTGGAGCAAATGTCTTCACTGTAACGTAGAGATGTTAGTCGAGAAATATAGATGTGCCGAAGTGTATGTGCCCTGTTACTGGAATGGTATGAAGCCTTTGTGTTTTGTACATGCTGTAAATAAATTTTTTCTAAACAGATCTACAGACCAAAATTTTTGCATCGATGGTCCCCCCCAAAAAAAGACTATCGTCTTTAAAAAAGCAAACGCACCCCAGGCACGGTCCTGCCCCGCGGCTCAGCAGAACTCCGAAACACTTTGAAAAAAAAAACTATTGCGGTGGCCGCGGGGCGGCGTGACAGTCTACGGAACTTGCGAAATGGCACCATTCTGCCCTACTAACCAGGCGCGCCCGAGTGCCTGCCGATCTCGGACGCCGCTAGACGTGCAGAAAAATGCCGTCAGCTGGCTAGCCGCTTTACCTCCGATGACCAGAACCGCCAAAAAGCAATTCACGATGCCCAGAACTCAACTCCCGTTTTTCTTGCGGGTGCTCTTGTGTGTCTGTCAGTGCCGCACCGCACACCTTGGCTCTCTTTCCAACTCCTGCCAAAGTACGATGGGCCATTTCGCATTCTAGAACAGTCCTCTTCAGTAAATTACCTTATTGAACCTCTTACGCCACCATCAAATCTGCGACGTCTTAATAGACTAGAGACGTACCATGGTTCTACGATGCCTGCAGATGACTAAGTCGCCAGGATGGCTTCTTCTTTTCCGCGGGGCCATTCTAAAGCAGAGGAAGTACTTCGATGCAGAGACGGCATCATCTAGCGCGCAGCAGAAGCTCAACCTTGTGAACTGTGGCCGGTGCATTGCCTAATTAGCAACCTGATCCACGCTAAATGAATATCTTTTATAATATATTTGGTTAGTGAAAGCAATTTAATAAAAGGTGTTGGTGCGCAAGGTCCTCGTGCGTTTCCTGTTACTGAGACATTCGTCTCTGTTGATCTATGCAGCGCATCGTTTCACTTCTCAATGCCACACAAACTATAGCCCCAGTAGAAGGACTACTAAACCCGTTTTACCACTGCGCTCAGGTGGCGTACTTCGTGCAACACATGGGCAACGCCTGCATCACCGTGGAGTGCGAGAAGGCCGTGAAGGAAATCAGGTCGTCCATCGACAAATCCGTCGACCCGTGCCGAGACTTCTACGGCTTCTCGTGCGGTCTTTGGGGCCGCGAGAACCGATACGCGAGCTACATGGCAGCCCAGCGTGTCGCCTACGTCAACGCCGTGAACAGCACTCTCTGGAGCGCTGGCATAATCGGGGTACAGGCACGCGATGGCATGACGCTGCAGCTGTCCGTGGTGTACAGGTGCGGGCGTTTTCATAGAGACTAAAGATCAACGTGTCATTTCATATCTGGTGAAGAGCGATGGATTACACAGGATGATCTTTGTGGTGGGACGTTTAAAAAGACCATGACACCCAACTCACAATTCGCGTTATCTTAATGAATTATGAAGCGTTACAGTGGCATTCCATCGGTGGCCACGTGACAGTGACGCGTCCGCAAAAGCGTGACATGTTCCGCTAGTTAGGCGGCGCGGTTAATAAAGGCTTTGGCGTGAATCACAGTCGCTGAAGGACCTCGACAGTCAGGCTGTCTTCTATAAGATCAATCGGTCAACACCTGAGTGGAGCATTGATATACTGCGCAGGTCGTGCATCAAGTTCTTTGACCGACCATCATCCGTAGACATGATGGAGATATGGAGCGCCTCCGAGATTGACCCCCTCGTCTGGACCACAGTCACGAGCTTCGAGAGCCTCTTCGCTCTTGCTGTGGATAACATGCTTCAGTACGGCATGGAGTCCGTCGTCAACGTGCGCTGGGAAAGCGACAGCACCCCATCGTTCACTACCGGCGTGTACATCTCCACGGGAACGACCATCGCGAGACACCTGGAACCCGACTCTCGAAAGTTCCTCGTCAACCACGCCCTCGAAGCGCTCGGCCACAACGTCCTGGCAAACAGTCTTGTCCCGGAGATCGAACGCATTGATGACGTCGTGACCCAGTGGGCGTCCAAGCCACCACCAGATGGCGAAAGCGTGGAGGTCCTTCTGCATGATCTCGACGTCCCGAAGACAAACTGGTCACAAGTACTCGCGGCGTACGCGATCATGACTGGTCGGCGAGTGCCGTCGAGGGCGAATGTGCTAGACCTTGCAGACGTTCGGGGAGTTCTGGAAGTCCTCGCGAACGCCAACCTCTCGGTCGTCTCCATGTACCTGACGCTCGTACCTCTGGCCAAGTTCTTCGTCTTGGTGAGTGAAGTCCAACGCCACGATGACAAGGAGAGGCGCACCGAGGGTGAGGCATGCGTCCGCGCCTTGGAGCTGCTCTTCAGGGACGGCTACGGGTCGTGGCTCACCGAGTACGTTCAGAAATCCGGAACGGTTGACGAGGTCAGGAAGACTGTGAGCGACTTGACGGTGGCTGCTAAAGACGTAAGCAAGATCTTCGTGCGTATTCCTTTGGACGAGAACCCCATCGTCGTGCCAGCGTGCTTCACGAGAAGTAAGTAGAGCGCACATCTATGGTATGAGGTAGCCGGAGAACTATTTCGAGGAGGTATACCTCAACCAAATAGACCATGGGTTCATAATCTTAAGTACTCTATAGCAGCTATTTGATACCGGACAGAGAAAGAATACTGATGCATCAGTGCATCTCCATGCATCGTTATTTCTCGGTGCTGTTTGGAATTTTGGCTATCTAATAGTGTTTAAGACTATGCGGCGTAGCCATGAGTATAATTTAAGCACTTCAGTGTCTTGTTAACACTACAGTATTTTTGTAAACAAGCACTACTTTGTGCTTCGCCCTTCCCTATTGCTGCTCGCGCTGGGCTCGCACGGCAGGCAAAACCAGCGCGGCGGCTGCGCGGACTGTCTCCGCCAGTTAGCGTGGCTTATAAACGACAGCGTGCGATGAGCCAGGCACTGTGGTTCATTATTTTTTTCAATTGCAAATTCCACCTGAACTAGTCCTGAACTTGAGCCAATCAGGCGTAATTCACAGGCATGGATGGAATAACATGGTCGTCGGCAGAATTTTTTCCGGGAGGAAGGGTGCGAATAGCAGTCTTGCATCGCAGCTGGGGCTGGGGGAGAGCACTGGCATAAGATTGGGTGACGACAAGTGCAGGTGAGGCTGGAGGGGGAAAGTGCCCCTTTTGCACCCCCCTGCTGACGCCCATATGGAGGAATAAAAAGAAATGAGTGACATAATGTCACGCAGCCAGTCTTGGCAACACCACCATAGTCGAGGTGGTGTTGGTCTTGGTAGGCGAACTCGTTTTGAAGCCAGCAGTGCCAGCCCACCACGTGACCTCTTGCGCAAGATCACGCAACGAGACTGTCGATACATCGTAGCATGGCACCCGGTAGCTTTTGATCGAAACGCGCTTGTTCGGCACTGACTGGCTGGCTCAAGCAGGAGGTTTAAAAACGGAACACCATCGAGAGTACTAAAACCTACCGCACACTCTGTCGTTTTGAACACGTGTTGGGCCGACCTGGTGGGCTTCAACCACGTGACGTAATACTACCTCATTTCTTTTCTCTTCCTTCATGTTCGCAGGGTCCCTTATGACTTCGTCTTACATGATTTAAAGGTGAAAACCATCTTCTTGTTTTCTCTTCAGTTGACGTATAATAATCACCCGTCACTCTCCGAAAGCTTTCTGCACCTCGCCTAGTTTTGCACTGCCTCTGTGGTCAGCCACAACGATCACAAAAGGCAATGCAAATTGACGATGTCACGCATGTGAAAACCTGATCGTGTTGTACGACAGAGGACGGCACTGT
This sequence comes from Rhipicephalus microplus, assembly GCF_013339725.1. Taxonomy (NCBI): domain Eukaryota; kingdom Metazoa; phylum Arthropoda; class Arachnida; order Ixodida; family Ixodidae; genus Rhipicephalus; species Rhipicephalus microplus. The sequence goes on from NC_051167.1 coordinate 69,896,178, forward strand.
CGTCCTCGTCTGCCGTTCTTTTTCCGTCCTGTGTCCAGCGCTGTTTGTTCCCATCCTAATTTTGCCTAGATGTTCAAAGCGCCATCTAGCGTATGGGTTATGTGTTCCCGCTTTTTTAGGACTATCCTTATCATTTCCGGAAGCGCGTTCGTGCTGCATGTGTTCTTTCGTTTACCCCACAGTGCTTCACCGCTCCGAAGGAGACGCGCTACCGCCGGTCCAAAACGTTTCCGTGCCGCAGAAGCTCAAATCGGACTTCGTCGCGAACACCATCCTTTTCTACCGTGAACGATGCCGCAAGGGTGGTACTTGCGGGCCGCTCCTCACCGCGGCCTCCACTGCTATGCAGCGAGACGACCCCGAGGCGCCGCTGCGGCTCCTGCTGCCGGACTTCTTCCGGGCCGGTGCAGTGGAAGCGGCCGTCAACTACGGCACGCTTGGGGTCGAACTCGCCGCGCTCAGCTTCCAAGCGGCACTGCCCAAGAACTGGTCTTCGTCGTCCGACTACGGTCCCTGCATCGCGCACTACGCCCGCACCCACCTCAGAGTCGCCCTGCCCGGACACACCTGGGGCCACGTCATCGGAAGCCACTGGGCGCTTCAGGTGGCGCTGCAGGCAGCGGCGACGCGTGACTCTGTATTCAACGCGAGCGTGGAGCTCTCGAGGCTTCTCTTTATGCGCTTTGGACACGCGTGCTGCGCGCGAGCTGTGGCGCTGCCTCAACTCGGCGAAGACTACCACGACGACGTCGGCGACATTGACCAATCGCGGGCTACCTGCAACGCCATCGCGATGCCTGTGCGTGCATTCGCCTCTTCGTTCGACTGTCACGGCATGCCCCGCATGAAGTGCTGAGTGCGCGGTACTTTAGCCGTGCAGATTCGCTGTTCACCCTATAGTATGAACCATGATCACGTAGATTTTTGATACTTTTTTATGTAAGCCTATAGTTTTCTGACTTCATGTTGCTTAATCTACCAGATGCATTATATCGCGGCTTTTACAGCTACGCACAGGCGTATTTCGATGCGATGGCCTTGCTAAAGTAGTGAATCATCTACCCACTTTGATTTTTATGGCCGAAGCTCCTGAAGGCGTGGGTCTGTACATCCTCCAATTTATGTATTAGTAGTAGGTAACCGCCGGTGGCACATACCCGCTCTTGAGCGGGTATGTGTCACAGGGGATGCGAGATGGGGAGGGCGGTACTTGGAGTGTTCACTAGAGGGGCGCACAGACAGACGGACGGGCGGATAGATGGACGCATAGATGGTCGCGCGGACGGACGAAAGCAAGAACGAACGGACGGATGGAAGCACGGATGGGCTGACTGACGCTTCGCTCCACTCATCATCATACACTCCGTGGATATTCTTTGATTTTTTCCTATAGAATACGATACATCGTTAGATGTACAGGGTGTTTGAAGAAACGTATGCAATACGCTAACAAAATGGGAAAAAGGGGCTGTTAGCTCGTTGTATTCACGGCTGCTTTTTTCTGTAATGGCAGGCATCTTAAGAGGGTTGAAGATATTACTTGGAAGGTAATTAGAAAGTTAAAATGGTTAACTTTTTATTTAGTGAAGTTAAGTAGTTAAGTCAAATGGGAGAATTGAAGTCCTTCATGCAAAAACCGATTGCCGCTTTGAGATTTCGGAAAAGCGGCTTCTAGTGATAAGTGCAAATTAACAAAATTATCCCCAAGTCTGCGGCCAAACTGAAACGCGGAAAAGCTCAACTGAAATGTGAGAGTGTTTTTATATCAACCATCAACCGACTTCGTTGTGTGTGGGCTGTGCTCAGCAATTACAGACCGCATGACGCGCGTTCGCTGTCGAACGGGAAAGAACTGCACCCGGTAACCGCTGTTTTGAACAGTGACGTCACTGTAGTCGCCTGCTTGTTGCGCTCTTCGGTCCGTTGGTTTTGGTTTCGCTGTAGAATTTGGGAGAATTTCGTTGATTCGTAGTTATTACTAGAGGCTGCTCAGTTTTCTGAAATATCGAAGAGGCAATGGTTTTTCACATCAAGAACTTCTGTTTGACGTAAAAGTGCTGAACTGCACTAATTAAAATATAATAAATTAAACTTCTTAATTACCGTTCCAAAAGATGTCTTCAACCTTCTTAAGATGCCTGCCGCTACAGAAGAACCAACTGTGAAGACAGCGAGCAAATAGCGTTTTTTGCTCATTTTTAAACAATATTAGACACATTTCTTGAAACACCCTGTATATATCATGCTTTATGTTACACAAATATCATGACCATAAGCTAGTTTACGCACCCATTCTAAACTTTTTATCTTTGTGTTCTCTTCAGACTGAATATCGCAGCTTATCTGGGCTCCGTCTGGCTAGCCAAAACGATATGGACTTCAGGTCGCCTGGACTCGCCAAAACCAGACCAAGCATGTCTGGCATACCAATTTGCTCAGCTTCCCATCGTAACTTGAGCTCGGGCTCGACAGACTAAGTTAAACTCGAGATAACTTACTCGGACCCCGCTTGCCCAACAAAAGCATTAGCTTATGCTCGCCAAAACATTGCCATTTGAGCTGTGTGCATGGTTTGGTTTGACGGGTATTAGACTCATGCTCGGAAGACCCGCGCTTCAGCGCAGCTTCCTGGTGACGACAAGGACTAGGAGTTGTGCTTCTAATGCGTACTGGTGGGCTTGTTGATTCATGGTCACGTACCGCAGCACCCATGAGGAACGAGGAAGAAATGTGCGCACAAAGATATCATGTGTAGAGGCCCCTGGGGGAGGGGGGTGATTTTTAAATGAAAAGAAGAGAAAAGTGAGCCCCGTAACTGTCTCTCAGGGGGAGGACACCTCAACAGTAGCTCACGAGGGATGGGGGTAGGGAAGAGAATAATAGGATATGATTAAAAGGTGGAGAGACAGAGAGAGAGGAAGGAGAGAGCGAGGGCGCAGTGACAGGGAGGGATGGAAGTAAGGAGAAGACAGGAAAGAAGGACACGGTTACAAGAGTCTGAGGACGGAGCACCACATGGCGAGAGTTCTTGTCGGCAACGGGAGGTGGCGTAGGGCTAATACATAGTAATAAGGGCTGCAGCGCGAGCACGAATGTGCTAGAAGAAACAGACAAAGTCGAGGTACGGAAGGCAAAAGAGGACAACACGAGCGCTGACTACCAACTGAATTTTATTCGCAGCACACATGATAATATATACAACAAGAAACCTTTTGAACAGCACACATGAGCAACGTCACATATTCTGGGGCATGTTCTGATAAAAAGAAGGTACTAAAACTAGCTAACCTTTATCTAAAAGTGCGAACTCTTTTTCATGCAAGGCCACTGAAGGTTGGCTTACGCATCCGTCACCATTTTTTCTAATAAAAAACGCTTCAGCTATTTCCCGAGTTAACTTGTCCATGTGGCGTGCCAGCACACTCACGCCCGGAAAACGAGGCTGGCACCCGCAGCTTTTGCAGTGCAAAACAAGGTTTGAACTGATACCTTTGCATATGTCATTCATATGTTCTCCTAACCTTTTATTAATGCACCACCCAGTTTGGCCTATATAACAACGACCGCACATTAAAGGAAGCATGTAAACAACACCAACAACGCATTCTACAAATTTATTTATGTGTTTTACGGCGCATGTCCAACTTTTTTTAGTGATTCCACTAAGTCGCTCATCCGTCATTCTGCAGATCTGGCTTACTTTGCACGGAGCTGATAAAACTACATCCACACCATATCGCGAGCCTACCTTCTTCAAACCATGAGATATATTGTGGAAGTATGGGATGACTGCAACTCTTTTTCGCTCTTTATTTCCTCCTGCATTTTCTTGTTTTTGTTTGATTTTTTGCAACAAGGCTTCGCACACTGAAGAAATTACAGATTTTGGAAATCCTGCTGACACAAGTCTGGTAATTTGCATTGTTACACTATCAGTCATCTTGTGTGGGCATGACTTGGGTAAGCCAGCACTTACAGCCGACGAAGCAATAGCTCTCTTGACCAGTTTTGTGTGGCAGGAGGCATAGTTTAACAAGGGTTTAACACTTCGCGGCTGGTATTCCCAGCATACGTGATTTGGAAACAATGTAATATTAATATCTAAGTACCTCAGTGATCCCTGTTGGGGAACTTCGCAAGTGAAGTCTAGCCCACCTCCATGTGTTTTAAAAGCACTCAATACAAGTTCAGCCGGGTTTTTTCTGTTAGTTATGGAAGGCAGCAGAAAAATGAAATAGTCGTCCACATATCTGAAAGCGGTTTGCACAAAATCCACAAGTTTTTCACTGAGGATGGTGTCAATCTTGGCAAGAAAAATGTCACTCAGAACCGGGGCGACCCTTGACCCAATGCAAACTCCCTTACGTTGTCGATAAAGAGACCCTCCCCACGACACAAAGGTGGAGTTCAAGTAGAAAAGCAAAAGTTCCATGAAAGAATTAACACTGACGCCACAAACATTAATGAACAAATCTTCATGATTATCCTTGGTTATACAATCTTTAACATAATTTAACAATGTGCTCTGAGGAATGGAGTAATACAAATCTACAACATCGATACTTAAAACAGGGCACCCAATTTGATTATTATCCTTGAGGTATCTGACAACTTCTTGCGAATTACGGACACGGTAGGGGTCATTCAAAACTAAACTAGATAGATGTTTCTGCAAATAACCTCCCAAAAGCTTCTGCCAGGTTCCTCTTTCAGAAACAATTGTACGCAAAGGTTGTTCCGGCTTATGACTCTTAATAGTGAAAAAAATAGACAATTCTTGGGAAGAAGCTTTCTTTACGCTACGGGCTAAACCTAGCAAATTCGCAGCCTCGAGGCGAGCTATAGCATCTTTCTTGATATTGGAACTTTTTGCTGTAACCTGTACAAAGTGTTTCACAACCGCCTGTGACGCTTTTTGCAAAAAGACATCATTGTGTAGAATAACGAGAACACCTTCCTTATCCGCTTGAAGAACACGCAAATTATTCGCGGACAAGAAACTAGAAAGTTTCTAGTTTCTTTTTTTTTTCACGAATGCTGGGAATACCAGCCACGAAGTGTTGAACCCTTGTTAAACTATGCCTCCTGCCACACAAAACTGGTCAAGAGAGCTATTGCTTCGTCGGCTGTAAGTGCTGGCTTATCCAAGTCATGCCCACACAAGATGACTGATAGTGTAACAATGCAAATTACCAGACTTGTGTCAGCAGGATTTCCAAAATCTGTAATTTCTTCAGTGTGCGAAGCCTTGTTGCAAAAATCAAACAAAAACAAGAAAATGCAGGAGGAATAAAGAACGAAAAAGAGTTGCAGTCATCCCATACTTCCACAATATATCTCATGGTTTGAAGAAGGTAGGCTCGAGATATGGTGTGGATGTAGTTTTATCAGCTCCGTGCAAAGTAAGCCAGATCTGCAGAATGACGGATGAGCGACTTAGTGGAATCACTAAAAAAAGTTGGACATGCGCCGTAAAACACATAATAAATTTGTAGAATGCGTTGTTGGTGTTGTTTACATGCTTCCTTTAACGTGCGGTCGTTGTTATATAGGCCAAACTGGGCGGTGCATTAATAAAAGGTTAGGAGAACATATGAATAACATATGCAAAGGTATCAGTTCAAACCTTGTTTTGCACTGCAAAAGCTGCGGGTGCCAGCCTCGTTTTCCGGGCGTGAGTGTGCTGGCACGCCACATGGACAAGTTAACTCGGGAAATAGCTGAAGCGTTTTTTATTAGAAAAAATGGTGACGGATGCGTAAGCCAACCTTCAGTGGCCTTGCATGAAAAAGAGTTCGCACTTTTAGATAAAGGTTAGCCAGTTTTAGTACCTTCTTTTTATCAGAACATGCCCCAGAATATGTGACGTTGCTCACGTGTGCTGTTTAAAAGGTTTCCTGTTGTATATATTATCATGTGTGCTGCGAATAAAATTCAGTTGGTAGTCAGCGCTCGTGTTGTCCTCTTTTGCCTTCCGTACCTCGACTTTGTCTGTTTCTTCTAGCACATTCGTGCTCGCGCTGCATCCTTATTACTATGAATTCAAACCAACTAGCCCAAATCGCCATTCTTCTTCAGGGCTAATACTGTCGGCCAGAGCTTCGCTGTCGTCGTCGTAGGGGACCGGCGGCAGGAGGTGGCGTACGACCAACCCAGTCGGCTGGAGCTGCGCTTTCGTCGGAGGTCGTGAGGGCACAAGCGGTCGGCACGGAATCCAGCGAGCGAGTCCGAGGCCCCGTTTGCGGTATTGTGTAAGGCAGAGCATGTAACAGAACTATACTCCTTGGGTCTCTTGTGCATTCACCTGCGACCGCTTCAAGGAGAAATACACCTTTGTCTTCTCAGTAGGTGCACAAGGGAGCAGTAACTGTCTCCCTGGTTGTGGTGTCTTCGCCTGAGAGACAGTTACTGCGTTACTCGACCCCGTTCTTCACCCTCTTTCATCTCATCAATCTCTATCTACTCGAGAAATCTAACCTCGCTTCAGAAAAGGAGGAAGCTCATCAAAGGGAACTGCGGGTGCAACACAAAAGATGTTTCGGTTTCTTTCGGCATGCTGCAACTCGCAATTTAAGTGGAAGCGAGCGTCGCGTGACATGGAGTTCGAGGAAAGCACTTCGATGTGCGTTATATGATGCCTAAATGCGTGAATTTGGACATACAAATGTCGCTAAAGCGATAAAGTGCATACACGGTGAATGTATGTACGATCAGTGGTACGAAGCTTGTTTCATCCGGCACGCACGGCCCCGGCGATTTTCGCCTTTGCAGTCAGTTGCATTCTCCATCCATCTCTCACTTCCTGTGCATTGAACTGTTTTACGCATGCTACAATGTTCTGTTGATGGTTGTCTTTGGTTTGTATATACTGCAAATGGGAATACATGCGTGTCTACTTTCTCGGTTAACAATGAAAATCAAAACCGAGGCCTCCGATATGGCTCCGGCAATCGCGGAGACTAACGGCAAGAAAAACCTGATTGTGGTTACGACCAACATTTTGCGATTTACCTGTATAACGTGCGTGTCCACGTTTGCTACTTAAATACGGTACTTACAAGCTTCAAAGTATATGCTTGCGGGACGCTGTGGTGGCGACCACCTCAGAATGTCGGTGGTCACGGCGTATGCGATGTTTATCGCGCACGTGATCAGTCTACTGATACACGGCGCGCATCGCGGTCACAGGCTCTGTTGAGTCTCATACCTAGTTTCTCAAAATCAACTAGAGGGCACTCTGGCGCTGCGATCGTTCAGTGACCATTGGAATGATGGCTAGTACACACATTTGCGTAGTCTTCGTACTTGCGGGTGGCGAATCGTACATGCGGCTTCGTTTATTGATGTGTTTCGATTTTGTTTTGAAAGAAAGATTCAACCCTTTTGAATTTCGTGACCCAGTTTGGAAAGGTAATTCGAAAAAAATGGGGTGCTGAAGCGCAGTCGCTGAACATTTGCTCATTTTTGTTTTGTGAGAAAACAACTTCAAGCCACACGAACACACACGGAGCCAAGAGCAGGACAGAAGTACGAAGTTTAGACGAATGTTTGTACTGCCCATCATTCCCATGCCCGCTGAAGCGCTGTGCATTGCAGCTCCCATAGACACTAGCACCAGAGTTCCCTCTCGTGTATATTGGGAAACTCTATGATCTCATAATCAAAGTTACATGGGTTATTTGTCAAGGCTAGTCACAAAATAACAGGAGACCAACATTTTAACACTTTATCATGCGACGGGCTGTGAAGAACGGGAGTAGTTAGATTATCCAACACGTTCCTAAAGGACCGTATTCAGTGCTTTCGCCATTCCGCTTCACAAACTCTACGGTAATCGGGAAAAATAAAGCCCCTTACGTCCATGGCAATTCACAATGCACAAGTAGCGTCGACTGAGGTCTTTCATCGTAGAGCGTGGAACTGTTGCATCTGTTGTTGTTGTTGTTCTCCTATATTTAGTGGCACATACCCACTGTGGGGGATTGGCCAAGAATCGAGTGGCTTTAAAATTTACTGTTCAGATTTAGAATGATGGAGGTATAACAAAAAGATTACCGATAGCCTATAGGCAAGTGTGGTGCTTAATGTAATGCATACAAATATTTACATAAACAAATTTATTCTTAGAATAGAGCAATAATCTGATTTTATACGTATATAATTATGTGAACATGTTAAGATAATGAAACTGGTTAATTAGTCAACCTATTAGTTTCATCAATATAGTCCCGGACGGCCGCGCATACTGTGTCATTACAGAAACCAGAAATGAAAGCTCCAAAAGACAAAATGACAGGCAGAGATAAGTCCATACCAATGCCACGCAAAGGTATTTCTAATAGGGTTTTTCGTAATGTGTTAAACCGCCTGCAGGTCAAAAAGAAATGGTCTATTGTTTCCAGTTCATCACAGAATGCACACAGTGCCGAAGGTGCCTGAGCAGACCTGTGTTTATAGAAATTTAGATTTGGTACCCGCCAACGCAGCCTTGTGATAGCTACTTCTTGATTTCGAGTGCGGCAAAAGTCTCTTCGCCAGGGATATAATAAATGGCGATATTCTGTAGAGTTTGTTAGTGCTGAACTTTTAAAGACTTGCATAAGCGTACATCTGGGGAATCGAGCAGCAGTCACATAAGCGGATGATGGACAGAGCGGTAGAATTGGTTCGCTGATTCTGCTTTTGTTTTCGCCGTCGTTTTGACGAGTCATCGAGCAAGCACGTACACGGTGGTTCGGTGACGCGTCCAAGTATAGCGGAGAGAAATTGGTAGCTGTTTTTCTGAGTGTTCAATGCGCAAGCACGCGTAATTCAGCTCAATTCTTGTTTCGCCCGCACTAGTTGCACCTGGTTGCGCAGCAAACTGTGCAATGAAGTCGCGCTTTGCACTACCCAAAGCTGCGCCAACAGGTGGCGCTACGTGTCTGCAAAACTACAGAGTCTGACGTCTATTCGCGGCTCCAACTAAGCGCTGGCCACCTAGCAGCCGCGCCTGGAAACCGCGCTAACGGGTTGAACTTTGAAACAATATATGTTACCATATATAGGAAATTCAATATATATGTTACCGCTTAGAGCGCGTGGAGAAGCGGCCGCATAGTTCCTTTATTTTTAGGGGCGAAGCTCCTTAGGGCGTGGGCTGTGCGTCCCCTGTAGACTGTAGTAGCCACCTCTAGTTTAGTTCTTGCAGTGTTCACTAGATGGCGGTACCGTCCCCTGTATGTAGCCACCTCTAGTTTAGTTCTTGCAGTGTTCACTAGATGGCGGTACCGTCTCCTGTATGTAGCCACCTCTCGTTTAGTTCTTGTAGTGTTTACTAGATGGTGGTACTTGTAGCTGATGATGAAAAGATGCAAGATGTTATAAACTAGAAAGCGGTACTTGTAGTTGATGAAAGACGCGAGATCTTATAAAATAGGAATGATGTCACATATGGCGCGTGTCATTGGTTGAAGGCAATCGTTCGATTTAGTGCGGCGACGTACGCTAGGAGGAGCGATGTAATAAAATCGAGTGGGCAAAATGTACAGAGGATTCATGGTTTACCAGGTTTACCTCCGGAGCTTCGCCCACTCATCATCATTCACTTCGTGGATATGGCGGAATTTTTTTCTCTATGCCGCACGCGCGAGCTCGAAAAAGAAGGCGATGTCCAAAAATCATCCATGTGTGACGCAATGCGTGCATCGTGGTGGAAAGCTGGCCACCTATCGTATCAATTTCCGAAGGATGCAGACGACTCGCGACGGAGAACCGCGCGGAAATAAAAAATAAAAAAATTACGCATTGCGAAGAAGGTGACGAACACTATACGGTAGTTTGTGCTAATCGATTCGCTCGCAACAACACATCTCTTCGGTGAGTACGCCACTATTTAGCGTGTGTGCATTCTTATCGATATTCTGGTTGCTTTAAAGAAGCCCTCACACCAAATTTACTCATGTCAAGATTTCTGCGTCAACGAGTAGCTATCCACCCCCTCGTAGCGATTCGCGACCTAAAATGAGAATGAGTATCTGTAATATTGATTAATATATTCGCTATTGAACATGGTTCGAAATGAGTGGAAAGCCCGCCAAACTTTACTGCTGGCAGCGCTACCTCGCGGCCACGTCGACGACGCTGCACAGCTGATGCCGCTTTCACAAAAAATGGTGACGTCACACTAGGGTTTCGTCTGTTAGGAGCGCACGTAGAGTCCAGCTGTGTCTCTGAAGGCGTAGACATGCCTCTGTCGCGTACATCGTCGTCCTCGCCGTCGTCACGGTCAACATCAACAAGTGATGATGACAGCGACCTGCAATTGGGCATCGCCGCGATTCGCGATGATCCTTGCTTGACAAGCTCCGCGTCAAATTCAATGCATTTATCAGTCCCGGCCGTACCGGCGGAGCTCAGGAACACAAACTGCGCACCTCATGTCGCGGACGTTTAGCGAGTGAATCGCTGCTTTCAACTGCAGCAGGGCACACGGTAGGAGTAGCCCCGCCCTCGAGAAGAGGCCTCGTACTGCCAGTTACACCCAGTTCGTTTGCCAACACAGGATTTAACCTGTAACAGCTCACCGCAAAGTGAAGCGAGCAAATGCGGCTGTTCTTCAAAGGCGTCCAGTTGTTTTGTCCAACGGCGCGTACGAAGTCAATCCACTGGCTGCGTTGAGGTTCGTGGCTTGGAAAGGCGTGAAACGCCACGCACTTGCCACTTTTCCGTGCCTCGACATGCAGGTTCTCACTATAGGCAGCGGTTCCCCGACATTATGGCACGTATTGTCGCTCTGAATGATCGCACTCACACGCAGTGGAGCACAACGTAAATCATTCGACGCGACACGATGAATCGCATGCACGCTTGAACACAGCAAGGAGAGTGATATGCCGCAGACATGGTCCTCGTTCGGGAGCGCTTCTTCTCACGAGATCGAGCGCTGTTCCGGCGAACTGTCTCCCCCCATCGCAGCGCCACCTTCCACGCAGAAGGCGGCACCATGAAGTTCCGAGCAACGCGTCGCCTCCTCCGCCGAGCCAACGAACCGTTCCGGGGAAAGCTTAACCTTCTCCAAGCACCGGGAACTGGTCTCGTAGGCGAGACCAAAACGTTATTTAAGGCCGTGCCGGCCCCATGTTAGCAGTATTTCGCCCCAGCCGACTTCGTTGTGCTGGCCGGCTCTGTAAAAACGATAAGCTGCTATACCAAACGTTGCTACTTGTTGCTGTTTTCAAAACGGATTGCCTCCCTATTTCGCCTCCGGGCGAAGGCTTCAGCGAAGTCCGCTCGACTGCTCGCCGCTCTCGGCTACCGCTTCCATCGCGCCACACAGAATTCATAACAGAGGTGGCAGACGTGAATGCCATCAATACCCACATTTATAACAGTGGTGGCAGCGGTGGGATGCCATCGAACCCGACTGCGTAACCATAGCCACCAGTGAGAACACGGCTGGGAGTTGGCTCCAAACACACTCAGGGATCGTCGACGTCGTCGTTAGTAGCGTATCGTCACTCAGGATGGTATTTGTGGAATGTATCACACCGAACACGTAGCACTAGTCTCGATGCCGCAGGACAGTCTATTTATCGATTTTTCTCCTTAGCTTTTCTACGCTATTTTACGTCGAAATGAAGTAACTTCGACGCTACGGGTGCCATTCAAATTTGGCCAAGAGGACCTATGCATACCAAGGGATCGAATGATGGGCATATCTCGATCTTGAAGTTTGATGTCACTGCTCCTTTAAGCATGGAGTATCATTTCGTTTATATAAGCAAGCTCATTAGGAAATTTTTCGCGTTACGTGCGTGACTGTTTTTCGCATATGCTTGTTTTCTTGTCAAGTCGTAGTAATACTCATTCTCAAATTAAGCTGCTATAATCCTTGCCCCCGAACATTTTTTTTATTTCGAATGTGTGTATTACACGCACACAAACACGCACAAGAGAGTCGAGTGTGTATGTGTGTTCGTGCGTATATATATTGCGACACTCCTTCCGCAAGTTTCGTTATCGCCCCTAAACACTATTTCTCAGCGCAAACCGCGCCTGCAGTGTCCTAGAAGCTTCACGACTGTAGTAGGCCATTTTAGTAAGATTACGCGCACTACACGAATATTACAAATTGTTCTGGAACCTATAGACGTGGCCGCTAACGATAACGCTGGAACATTCGGTGGCACATGTATAAGTTCTGACATACTTCACTTCTTGTGAGTAGATCAACGGCTGACGCCCTGTTCACCGCTATCAGTGCAGTGGGTATCGCTGCAATCTGGCTTTCCATTCACCGATTACAAGTTCGGCCAAATAAACTTTCGTCTTCGACCTGCAGTCTGCTTCCCTTCATGGACGTCACGACACCGTGACAATATGATGTCCGTGCATTCGTAGCTTGCGTAATGTGCGTGCATATATCTGCTTTGAGTATGAACTACTATACTGGTAGGTGTTCTGTGCTACTACCAACACGAACAAGCGAGCGGTCGGAAGCACACGATCTTACTCATTACAAACATTCATAACATGATCGCGCACGAAAAGAAAGGAGCGCTCATTTTACGATCGAAACTGGCACTGCAGGAAGACCATTATTGGCACTCTGGAGGTTTTGTATAGCCTTCGCTAATGAAACACGTAGTACGTGTAGAAATCCCGTACCATGCTCTCTTCGAAAAAAAAAAAAGAACGTGTACATCACTGCTAACGTTTGAATAATTTAGTTCCATCGACGAGCCGCTGGCACATACGCGCTTTCCGTTACGTTACGACGAAACACGTACATAAATTTCTGCTTCAGCGTCCTTTCTCAGCTTCTTACAAGATGGCGCCACCAGCACGATCCTTGAATCCGGTACGCTCATTATTTTTAAATGCGAAGCATTTCTTAGCCAACTTCGGCGACTTTGAGCGTATCTATCTATCTATCTATCTATCTATCTATCTATCTATCTATCTATCTATCTATCTATCTATCTATCTATCTATCTATCTATCTATCTATCTATCTATCTATCTATCTATCTATCTATCTATCTATCTATCTATCTATCTATCTATCTATCTATCTATCTATCTATCTATCTATCTATCTACTTACGTTTAGGTGCTCTCTTGGTCACCCCATTTACTTGGCATGAACCAAAATTAGCATGAGAGGGTAAGATGGTTTGACGAATACGACGCGCTTGTCAAGACATAAATTATGTCACAATCCCGTCGCGTACGTCGTCAAACACTTCCCGCCAGACAGTGGCACGTACCCACGGGCGGGCATGTGCCACAGGTGATTAAAACATGGTATCTACCCAGGAACGGCGAGAAACCCACATGGTCAATTTTAACGCGCAAGTGTTGATAAATACCCGACGTCGGCAGCGACCGACCCGACGAGTCCCAGCTGGAATATCGAACCCAAGCATTCTGGGTGCCAATGAAGCATTTTACCACAGAGCAACGCCATGTCTCGGACTACTTTTCAAATAAACACTTATCTTCGTGAAACAATTACAGTGGTTGCAGTGCTGCCTACCCAATTTTATAAACACTAAATATGTACTATTTTGATACAGCCGTCACGTCGGGTTAACGTCAGATGCGGTTAGTTGTCATGCGCTGAAGTTGATTTATGTAGCAGTGTCCGGGACCAGCATCTTCGCGAGCATCAGCGCTTGATATCAGCATCTGGTGTTGCTATGCGCATGTTCCAGTTTACATCGTTGTGCAAGTGCAAACAGTTGGTTATATAAACATCTAAAACTTTTGAGCATATATCTGTGTGTGCAACATTTGTACATATATGTAGCGTCATTTCATGACCTGTCGCTCAATAAAAAAAATTGCAACATGGTCACCTTTCCTCCGCATGCTTCAAGCATCTCCGACTACTCGAAGCTTCTCCGTAGAAAATTGCCTGTAAAGAAAGAAATAAATAAATACGTTTTCACCCATAACGTGCATTCCCAGCTACGTGGGATCTACCGAATTTCCAGCTCTCCTGACCGTTTCAATTATGGTATCGATACCGACCTTGGCATGGCGTAAGATAATTATATGACGAGAATATTTTACAAGTCATACCATGAAAATCATGAAATGTATGTCATATGAATGCCATGACACACTTTTCATGGTCTTGCTGCTCTTGCGGTGGTTTCGTTCACATGTCATGTTTCAAAACTGGTATAGTATGAAATGATTGCACGGAGAACACAACCGACAGACCCTAACATGAAAACCTATGACATGCGTGTATTATAACAACATCTCCTACATGCAACGCTCTTGATGCGCTCTCAGTCATTTCTCGAGCGTCCCATATACCAAATTTGGCAATACGGTACGTGAATGGATGACGAAGGTATCTGACTGGTGCAAACGTGACAATCATGAGATGCGTGTTATGTAACAACATGACTACATGCCACGCTCATGATAGCGCTCGTGGCCGTTTCGTTATAGCTTCACATGTACCAAACTCGGTATTACGTGACGCGAACGGGCCACATAGCTAAATGACAAGACCAAACACGATGATCATGACATGCGTGTCATGTGACCACATGACTACATGCCACAGTCATGATGCACTCGCGGCCGTTTCACTAGCTTTACATATGCCAAATTCGGTATTACGTGGCGTCAATGGATGACGAAGGTATGTAACAGGTGCAAACATGATAATCATAAGATGTGTGTCATGTGAGAACATCACTACATGCCACAGTCAAGGTGCCAATACGTTTCGACATGACGCGGGGAGCGTGCTCACCGGCCTTCATTTCGTCGGATCACGCCGGCGTTGCCACGCCAGGCTCCGGACCTGCAATATACTGCAGGCGCGCGCTGCGTTGCTTTGATGCATGCGCGTTTCAGTGCGTCCGGTGTCCCTCCTTCTCGAAAAGAGGCAGACACAGTGCTGTCTGAGTAACGCATTGGCGCCAAATGCAGTATGTCGCATTTCGCGCCGGTTGCCGTTGGGCCGCGACGACGGACGCTGGTCGCGCCAGTCGCGCTTGGTGTCAGATTGTAGAGTGCTCGCGTTTTGCTAACGTAGCGTCCCTGTGCCCAGCGTGCGTGCGCGT
Source organism: Rhipicephalus microplus (assembly GCF_013339725.1). Lineage (NCBI taxonomy): Eukaryota > Metazoa > Arthropoda > Arachnida > Ixodida > Ixodidae > Rhipicephalus > Rhipicephalus microplus. The sequence goes on from NC_051167.1 coordinate 69,911,249, forward strand.
CAACGTTACGTTGTAGTATATTGGGTCCTTCATGATGCACTCGCGGCCGTTGCGCTAGCTCCTCATATACCGAATCCGGTGTAATGTGACGTCAATGGATGACGAAGGTATATGACTGGTTCAAAAATGATAATCGTGATACGCGTGTCATGCAAGAACATGACAACATACCACGCTTATAGCGTGCTCGCGGCCGTTCAGCTAGCTCCACATAGACTAAATTTGGCATCACTTGACGTGAATGGATAGAGAACACAAACGACACATCCAAACATGATAATCATGACACGGCAGTCGTGTATGGCATAATTTACTTCCGCCTCTTAACATTGTGGTGATTTCAAAGTGGCATAGTAACCTTCCACATTCGTGCTTCGCATATCGTAGATTCCCACTGTACATGGAATCTGCCAATATTTTTAAAGACGATAGTCTCTCTTGGTGACCTTCGACGCAAAAATTTTGGTCCGTCTGTTTGTACGCTCGTAACGATACCCCAAACGGCACGAAAAAAAAAACGATACCCCTAACGGCCGACGATATCAGCAGCGCCCACCAATGCAGCTCAAGGTTCAGCGTTCATACTCGTACAATTCTCGAATAAAAAAATTGCCCGCAGCTTCCCTCGGGGGAACACTGAGGAGGATGCGGACCATATAATTGGTTAACGGGGTGTTAAAGTGCGACTTACTTGGGTCGATGGCTAAATTGGTTAACGTGGTTGTGAAATGGGGTGTTAAATTGCGACTTACTTGGGTTGATGGCTAAATTGGTTAACGTGGTTGTAGGAGGGGGTGTTAAATGAGTCAACACGTACACACGTATGCGAAAGGGCGGCGCTGGTCGAAGGGACGTCGATCATTGTGTTTGTGGATTCGTTGGAATTCATTTCACCGCGACCTTGGACGTCGACGCGCCGTACAAACCAACCGACAAGCGGCAACTGAGCGAGCGAGCGCCGACCTTGAGTATATATACAGCACGACGGCGCATGCACTGTCAGCTGTTGAATGTTCTCGAAGCGCGACGCCACATGCGCGTCCACTGGAGAATCAGGAGAATTGTAGATGTCGAACGCGGTGTGTAGAGGAGGAAGGGTGCACAGATGGTGGAGGAGTGAAGCGCGCGCGGTGTGTAGAGGAGGAAGGAATGCACAGATGGTGGAAGAGTGGGCGACGGCGCGACGGCGCATGCGCGCGCGTCAGCTGTCGAATGTTCGAGAAGCGGTGCGGACGGCGCGGACGGCGCACTACAAGGCGCGAGTATAAGATGCTCCGCATCTAAAATCAATTATTGCGCATATCTGAGGCACCATAACAACACGTCAATATTCTATATGTGTATTTTTTTTCTAGAAAAGGCTTACATGAGTAATTCTAAGGACCGTAGCGTTTAACACGCTGCACTGACAAAGCAACATTTGCTCGAAAAGGCAAGTGTTTCTAACGCTTTGCTAAGACAATACGGTGGTGGCACCTACCCGTCGCCTTGCGTTGTACACCTTATCGCCTCCGAAACGGGCGCGCACGCCGCGCGCTTCGTTTTCCAAGATAACTGCCAGTGATGTCACACGCTCATGTCTCACGCGTGATGTGACTTGATGCGCTTGTTTGCCTCCGCTGCACGCTCTAGGCACTCTAACGCTGCGCCTCCAGAATACCATTCATCTATTTTCTTGCACAGAACATCAAATAAACGTTTGCTCAGACGCAGGAATCGTCTTTCGACGACATTTACATCGTAACATGCAGATAAGGCGCCAATTTCTTTTTGTGCACTACGTGCGATATACAAATCACGCAGAGTTCACGTTATCAATGGGGGCCCTAAATTAGTGATGCAGAATTATTGATGGTAGCATTGATACTATCGATAGGTGAGCCACTATCGAACTATCGATAGTAGAACAAACCATGGCCTCCGAGATGGTGGGCGCATAGCGAGAAACGCGCCACACACCCGCCATCTCGGATGCAATGAACAAACTATCGATTACGTTATCGACAGTACGTATTGTTAGCATATGCCTCAAGTAGTGGAGTTGAAACTCCTAAATGTTGCTTATACTCCGAGGCACAAGCTAAAATTGACATTTTAAATGCGAAGCATTTCTTAGCGAACTCCGGCAACTTTGAGCGTATCTATCTATCTATCTATCTATCTATCTATCTATCTATCTATCTATCTATCTATCTATCTATCTATCTATCTATCTATCTATCTATCTATCTATCTATCTATCTATCTATCTATCTATCTATCTATCTATCTATCTATCTATCTATCGCCACCAATGACTTTTAGCTCTCCTGGCCGTTTCAAAAATGGTATGGATACCAAACTTGGTATGGCATAACTTGATTGTATGAAGAACATATACGGCTAACCATAACATGAAAATCATCACATATATGTGATGAACGTCACAATATACAATTCATGGTCCTGCAGCACTTGCGGTAGTTTAGTTCACATATCATGATGCAAAACTGGTATGGTATGACATGATTGCCTGGCGAACACAAGCGACATGCCCTTACATGAAAATCATGACATCCGTGCCATGCAACATGACTACATGCCCCGCTCATTATGCGCTCGCGGCCGTTTCGCTAGCGTCACAAATACCAAATTTGGTATTACGGGACATGAATGCATAACGAAGGTATATGTCTGGTGCAAACATGATAGTCATTAGATTCGTTTCATGTTCAAACATGACTATACATGCCGCACATATGATGCACTTGCGGCCGTTTCGCTAGCTTCACATATACCAAATTCGACATTACGGGACGTGAATGGATGACGAAAGTATGACAGTGGTGCAAACATGATAAACATGAGATGCATGTCATGTAACAACATGACTACATGCTACACTCATGATGCGCCCGCAGCTGGTTCGCTAGCTTCACATGTAGCAAATTTCGTATTACGTGACGCGAACAGATGACATAGGTCAATGACACATCCAAACATGATAATCACGACATGCGTGTCATGTAACAACATGACTACATGCCACACTCATGGTGCACTTGCGGCCGTTTTGCTAGCTTTACAGATGCCATATTTGGTATTACGTGACTTCAGTGGAGGACGAAAGTATGTGACTGGTGCAAACATTATAATCATGAAATGCGTGTCATGTGAGAACATGACTACATGCCATAGTCAAGATTTCAATATATTTCGACGTGGCGCGGTGCACGTGTTTGCCGGCGTTCATTTCGTCGTTCACTCCGGCGTTGCCACGCGAGGCGCCGGTCCTGCCATATGCAAACAGGCGCGCACCGCACTGTATTGCTTTGACGCATGCGCGTTTCAGCGCTTCCGACGTCCCTCCGTCACGAAAAGGGGGAGACGCAGTGTTGTCGGGGTAACGCATCGGCGCGAAATGCAGCATGTCGCATTTCTGCCTAGTTCACACTGAAACATCCGCTTTCTACAACGACCGAAATTCCCCTGCCGCCGAAACGCAGCATCGTTCGCACTGAACCCGCCCCGCGCCGCCGAATATGCAGACTACTACGGGGCGAACGCGGGATGGGTGCGCTGTCACCCGGTTGTTGTCGAGGCTCGCAAACGCTACTACGCTATCCGGTGGTGGAGAAACGCTCTAGGTGCCGACCAGTGCGGACGCGCGAAGCTCCTGCTTTCAAGAATGCTTTTCTATGGTATTCACGAATTTGTCACGGAGTTTTCAGTCCCATCGTGTGCCTAAGTTCTCAAGAAATCAGCAGATACCATTTGTATGCAGGTGACTGGACTTTTAAACCGTATTCGGGGCATTTTTACACGGCAACGCCACCGGGAGATTTAAGCCTAAACAACCAAGGAGGCGATTGTCGCCGATGCGCCAACCCGGCGCCAACGTGACTCAACGCTCTGCTCGTTCCAGGACCTGAAGCTGAGAATGGAATGCCAAGTAGATGGAGAGGTCATCTCTCCAGAGGATTGCACGGAAGACATGGGTTGGAAGGAAGCCGAAACGAGACGCTCAAGGAATAAGCTAGCCGCGGTTAGCGTTCCTGCTGCCAAGGGTTCGACCAAGGCTGGCGTTGCGGGAGACCCTCGAGCCATTCGTAGTAGGTATGATACCAAGCATACAATCGTGCGACATGGACGCATGCCGGCACTACCCAAAGACTTCAGCAAAATTGCGCCACGACCACGTGGAGGATTAAATATCTCGAGAATTGGCACTGGAGCCGTGAAAGACGCGATAGTACTGGCGGCCGGCATCAAAGAGGAGGAGGCCATGCAGGACATCATCTGTTCCAACTTGCAGCAGAACATTATGGTGGCAAGCACTCCGGACCAAGACAAAGCTTCAAGATACCTCAAGGTGAAGCAAATTGACATTGGAGGCAAAATTTTCGAGGTTAGCGCGTACGCCACGGCACCCCACGATACTTGTAAAGGAGTGATTCGCGGGATCTCCGTAAGCGATACTCAGGACATTTTGACCCGAAAGATTGTGAACGCGAACAACCCGCTCACGCTGCAAGCCAAGAGAATCAAGGACACCGGGACAATCATCATAGCATTCGAAGGACACAAGGTGCCCAGATTCGTGAGATATGAACCTTCACTTTTGCAGTGCTTCCCTTTACCGCAAGAACATTGATATTTGTTACGTCTGTGGAAAGCTGGGACATCGGTCTGACGTCTGTCCGAACCCAGCTGAAACCATCTGCAGAGGCTGCGAGATCAAGAACCCAGATAGTCTGCACCAGTGCAATCCAAGATGCAGGCTGTGCGACGGTCACCATCCCACGGCAGACAAAGAGTGCAAGAACAGGTTCTTAGTGCCATACGTCGTCAGACGCAGACGTTGGGAAAGATCGCGAGAAGCCACAGAAGCCCAGGACGCATCAATCACATCGAGTCCAGACATCAATGACAAGCAGCTTATTCCAGCCTACGTGATCGATGGTAATGAGACGGCCGATGCCGCCGCCCGCGCGCTCACTCTCCGTGCACCATCCTCGTCCCCTACCGATCCGGAAATCGAACCCAATCCCGCCTACACCTTTAAGGAGGTCACACAATTTTATCAATCCGGTCATAACGTCTATCCGAAACCCTGTAAGGGCCTCACGAAGGCGGAGGAGAGAATCCTCCTTCGCCTTTATACTAAAACTCTATTGTGCCCGGCAATCATAAAACACTTTGACCCCGCTTGCACGGGGAAGTGTCCGCATGGTGAGGAAAATTCCTCTGACATTTTCCACATGTTGTGGGCATGCCGAAAAACCCCAAACCTTACCCCACTGCCCAACCCTTCGCGGGAGGACTGGGATGCAGCCCTGCTCGGCTGCTCTGACCTGACGGCCCAACGGGCCCTGGTCGAGCGTGCCCGGGCCGCGGCCAACGCCAATGGGCTCCCGTAAGAGGGAGCTCACCTAGTGTTTGTACGGGGCGGCCCCTTCAGGACCGTTCCCACCCTCCCTGTACATCATCATCATCATCATCATCATCATCATCATCAGCCTCACTACGTATACTGCAGGACAAAGGCCTCTCCCATGTTCCGCCAGTTAACTCGGTCCTGTGCTTGCTGCTGCCAATTTATAACCGCAAACTTCTTAATCTCATCTGCCCACCTAACCTTCTGTCTCCCCCTAACCCGCTTCCCTTCTCTGGGAATCCCGTTAGTTACCCTTAATGACCAGCGGTTATCCTGTCTACGCGCTGCATGCCCGGCCCATGTCCATTTCCTCTTCTTTATTACAACTATGATATCCTTAACCCCCGTTTGTCCCCTAATCCACTCTGCTTTCTTATTGTCTCTTAAGGTTGCACCTACCATTTTTCTTTCCATTGCTCGCTGCGTCGTCCTCAATTTAAGCTGAACCCTCTTTGTAAGTCTCCAGGTTTCTGCTCCGTAGCTAAGTACCGGCAAGATACAGCTGTTATATACCTTCCTCTTGAGGGATAGTGGCAATCTACCTGTCATATAGTGAGAGTGCTTGCCGAATGTGCTCCACCCCATTCTTATTCTTCTAGTTACTTCAATCTCGTGGTTTGGCTCTGCGGTTATTACCTGCCCTAAGTAGACATAGTCTTTTACAACTTCAAGTGCACTATTACCTATCTCGAAGCGCTGCTCCTTTCCGAGGTTGTTGTACATTACTTTCCTTTTCTGCTGATTAACTTTAAGACCCACCTTTCTGCTCTCCTTGTCTAACTCCGTAATCATGAGTTGCAATTCGTCCTCTGAGTTACTCAGCAATGCAACGTCATCGGCGAAGCGCAAGTTACTAAGGTATTCTCCATTAACTCTTATCCCTAACTTTTCCCATTCTAGGCTTCTGAAAACCTCCTGTAAGCACGCGGTAAATAGCATTGGGGAGATTGTGTCCCCCTGCTTTACACCCTTCTTGATTGGTATTCTGTTGCTTTCTTTATAAAGCACTATGGTAGCAGTTGATCCCCTGTAGATTTCTTCCAGAATGTTTATATATACTTCATCTACGCCCTGATTCCACAGTGTCTGCATGACGGCTGATATTTCTACTGAATCAAACGCCTTCTCGTAATCTATGAAGGCTATGTATAGTGGTTGGTTATACTCTGAGCATTTCTCTATTACCTGATTGATAGTATGAATGTGGTCAATTGTTGAGTAGCCTGTTCTAAATCCTGCTTGTTCCTTTGGTTGATTGAATTCTAATGTTTTCTTTACTCTGTTAGCAATTACCTTTGTAAATAGCTTGTATACTACAGAGAGCAAGCTGATCTGCCTGTAATTCTTCAAGTCCTTGTCATCTCCTTTCTTATGTATTAAGATGATGTTAGCGTTCTTCCAAGACTCTGGTACCCTTCTCGTCAGGATACACCCCGTAAACAGGGTGGCTAGTTTTTCTAACACAATCTGTCCTCCATCTTTCAGCAGGTCTGATGTTACCTGATCCTCACCAGCAGCTTTGCCTCTTTGCATGCTCCCTGTAAATAACATCTCTAAATAAATGTTTTTCAGCAGCAGCAGCAGCCTACGGGACCCAGAGCATCCAGACTACACAAGAACAGGAAAGGTGGCTCCACTCCAGGGGGAGGTAGCGTTCCAGAAGAGGTTCTAGACCCAAGGCCCGCTCCCAATCACGGGGGAGCTCTAGTTCTCAAGGTCACCTTCAGGGTTGGGATCAGCCTGGGCGGCACCCGAATGGCCAGCTTCCTGGCGTTCAGTTCGAGATCATGGCTTCACACCCGGGGAGGACGCCTGCAGTTACATCGAAAAGCAGCTGGGCTGAGCGAGTGCGCAACGGCGGGGCAGAGGTGATGACAGGTAAGCTGCCAGAGCATGACAAAATCGCACAGCTAGAGCAAGAAAACGCGAGACTTACAAAATCGAATGAGAGGCTATTAGCTGAGTTAAAGGAAATAAAAATCTTCTCACTAAGCTAACCAGCGCGCAGTCTTCACAGCCAATGCCTCAGCCAGTTGATGTCCCTGTGGCTGAAAACTTGGGGGACTCGACAACCACAAAAAAGAGGGCAGTCGTGGCAGAACACGTGGAAGCCAACCAAACGACCATGTCAGATATGAAAGAGGTTTTTGACACGCTCAGCAATGTAGTAGCCAATCTTAGCGAGCAGATGGGTAAACTACAGTCAAGCGTGGCGGCACTGGAAGAGCATATGACTTTGCGCATTACAAAGGTCGAAGTATATCTGCACAATACAGCAAGGCCTCCTCATGCACCAAACTCACCCCTTCGGCCACCAATACTAGTGGTACCAAACCTGTCGACAGGTGCAGCATCAGGCTCTGGCCGCCCATGTAATAACCATGATGGCAGCGCTACGTGAACCATTTCGTATCTGGTAATGAAACTGTAGAGGTTACCTTAAAGAGAAGGCAGCCCTACAGCAGTATATCAGGAGCAGCCAAGAAAAGCCTCATATTATATTATTATAAGAGACCCTTTCACCGCAAGCAACAGTGCCTGGATTCCGGCCTGTAATAGGGGATACTGCAAGGAGGGGAGTCTGCACCTTCGTATGCAACAAACTATTGCACGTAACCCACGACCTCAAGATAGAATAAGGCCGGTTGGAACACGTCATTGTGGAGATCGTGCCAGGTACCAGCAATCGTCAGAGCACTTTCATTCTTAATATATACAGCAGTCCAAAGGAACAAAAGCAAGCATTCAAGACGGTTCTAAAGAAAGCTGTTAATATCGCTGGGGAATGTCCATCGTCATAGCAGGTGATTTCAACGCCCCTCAACATACATGGGGTTACAAGTACAAGACTGGGAAAAGAAATCGACTTTGGCAAAGTGCCAGTGAACTTGATCTCAACCTAATCACAGACTCAGCCTACCAACAAGGCTTGGTACATCTTGGTGTAGGGATTCCACCCCGGACCTTACATTTGTAAGGAACATCAAGAAGGCCCAGTGGATGAACCTTGCTGTAGACCTCGGGAGTGACCACTGCATTCTTGCCACTACCTCCTCCGTGGAGCGTAAAAAGCAGAGAGAATTCCACTTCACAGACTGGGATTAGTTCAGGAAGATAAGAATGGAAAGGGAACAAGATGGCCACAGACAAAGCTAGGAGCAGTGGGTCAAACAGATTAAAGATGACATCAAATCCGTCTCCTCCACCATTACCACAGATTTTCCGGTTGAAAGAATAGATAGTCAGCTCCCTCATCTTCTTGAGGCAAAGCAAGCACTACTGAACCGTTGGAAGGGTCAGCGCCTGAACCGAAGACTGAGGAAAAAGATAGCTGAGGTAAACAGATCAGTCGAGGAACATTGTCGCGCACGCTTCAGGCAGCAATGGGACGAAATCTGCAACTCCGTCGATGGTCAGATGCGCAATGGCAAGACATGGAATATGTTAAAGCATCTCCTCAACGAAAACACCACCAAAACAAATCAAAAGCATGTTATCGTTCGAATTTTGCATAATGAGATAGGGCGCACTACAGAACAGCAAGTTGTGCAGCGGCTCGTGCATAAGTACCTCCCAATCAAAAAAAGGATTGGCACCAACAAGTAGACAGTACCAGGGCCGGCCCAATCCAGGTCTTGAAGGCGACTTTAACATCGAGGAGATCAGAAGAGCCTTGCATGATCTCAACGGCAGGTCGGCCCCTGGCCCGGACGGTATATCAAACAAGGCCCTTCGTAACCTTGATGACGATTCAATTGAAACCCTGAAGGATATGATCAATGCAGCATGGAAAGAAGGCAGGGTGCCAGAGCAGTGGAAGCTGGCCAGGATGATCCTTATTCCTAAGCCAGGAAAGCCCCTAACTTGGAACACATGAGGCCAATATTCTTGACATCATGTATCGGCAAGGTTGCAGAACATGCCATACTGCACAGGATAAACAAGTACTTGGAAGACAACGACATATATACGCACAATATGGTTGGATTCAGGGCAGGGCTATCCACACAAGATGCACTGAAGCTTATCAAACACCAGGTCGTCGAGAACAAAACCAGAGACGTGAGAGCCATTCTGTGCCTAGATCTAGAAAAAGCGTTTAACAACATCCATCACTCTTTCGTACTCGAAGCAATTTCCAAGCTTGGTCTAGGGAAAGCCTTCTATGACTACGTATGGTATTTTCTTACATATCGGAAAGCCGTGATGAAGATTGCAGATATCGAGACCACAGCGATCGAACAAGAAGCAAGGGGCACGCCGCAAGGGGCAGTGATTTCACCAATGCTGTTCAACATTGCCATGATTGGACTGTCAAAGAAATTATCGAGCATTGAAGGATTGAAGCACAGCATCTATGCAGATGACATTACCATCTGGTGCACAGGTGGAAGCGAGGGGCTGATTGAGAGCGCCCTGCAAGAGGCGATTGACACCGTAGAAGAGTACCTTCGTTCTTCTGGGCTCAAGTGCTCCTCGAGTAAGTCAGAACGTTTACTGTATCGGACCGCACGCCGGGGACCGAAGCCCAGCGGATGGAAGCCGTTAAACCAGATAGACATCCACCTCCGTACAAATCAAGGGGATGCCACCCAGAGGGTCGACTCCATCAAAGTCCTGGGCATGCTGATAGAGTCTACCGGCGCCAACAGCAAATCTATAGCCACGTTAACTTGGAAAACAGACAGTGCGGTGCACCTCATAAGCAGAGTGGCCAACAAAAAAATGGGATTAAGGAAGACAACCTCATCAGGTTGATGCATGCGTTTGTTCTAAGCCACTTCTCGTACGAGGCAGCAATGCACAACTGGTCAAGAGCAGAGTCCGAGACACTCAATGTGCTCCTCAGGAAAGTTATCAAGAAGGTCCTGGGCCTACCCATACATACAAGCACCGAGCGTCTGCTTGAGCTTGGCATTCACAACACGCTCGAAGAAATAGCAGAAGCCCAAGGGAGAGCATAGTTTGCAAGGTTATCTACAACAAGGTCGGGGAGAATGATCCTACAAGAGCTGGGCCAACACCCAATGGCATTCAGACACAATTACAATGATATCCCTGACAACATCAGGGAAAATATCACGGTGTCTCCTATACCAAGAACCATGCATCCAGAACACAACGTCGGAAAAAGAGTAGCGAGGGCCAGGACTATACTTCGTCAAGTCTCAAATGAGGAACGAGGGGTCGTATTTGTTGACGCGGCTTCCTACGCCAATGGGAAAGCGTTTGTAGCAGTGGTGGTCGATGGGGCTGGCCATGTCGTCAACTCAGCGACGGTCAAGAAGACCCAATCAATAAGACCCAATCATTGCGGAACAGGTGGCCATCGCCTTAGCACTCAAGATGGATAACATTGAAGTCGTCTACAGTGATTCCATGGCAGCACTACAGGCGTTCGCCAAGAGGACGGTCTCTGAAAAAACGCTGAGAATACTGCAAGGCAATAACATAACGCATCATCTTCTGAGTTGGTTCCCAGCTCACCTTGGGCAAATCAACGATTCCCGTCCCAATCTCAATGAAGCAGCACACGAAGCAACGCGAGAACTCTCCAACCGTGCCTCCCCGGGAATGCGTTCTACCGGTGAAGGGGATAAACGGGAAATTCTTACAACATATAACGAGCTCACTAAACATTTCTACCTGTCTAGAAGGATTTTCCCTCCACCTCACAAAAATCTAACCCGGCCCCAAGCACTTACATTAAGGCTTTTGCAAACGCGGATGTACCCTACTTTGAAAATGTTACACACCATGTTCCCTGACCTATACCCAAGTAATCTTTGTCCACATTGTGAGGAAATAGCTTCATCAGAACACATGCTCTGGCAGTGCTCCGAATTCGCTCATATATCGAACATCACCTCTGCCACATGGGAGGCGGCAATCCGCAGCTCCTCCTTGGCAGATCAGCTCTGGGCTGTCCACCAAGCCCGCGAGGCGGCTGAGGAGCTTGGCATCTCAGTCCCCACGTGGGAGCTGCCCGCAACACAGTGATCTGTGTTTTGGAGGACCAAATAAAATATTATCCAATCCAATCCAATCCGGTGGTGTATACTTCGACGATTCTCGTACGCAAGAAGCAAGAAAAGACAGTACTGCTTACTTTTCTGGCAAGTGGCTGTCTTGTAAGGCGCGAAGAGCAGAAAAACCACCTACGCCAGCTGCGTTGGTGGGTTCGTTTTGCTCTGTAAGACCGCAAAGAGCTCGGTCACGCCAACAGCAAGCTCGGTCACCTCTTTCACGAAATACGGAGGTGAAGTAGGCACACAGTAGGTTAAACTCCCGTTTGTTTCAACATTCAGTTGCACTGCGGCATAACAAGTGAGTAGGGCTTAGCCGCAATTTTTCAAAATTCCTTGACTAGCGCTCTTATTGGTCCGTGGTGACCGATTCGGCGGCAGACGCCGCAAAAATCGGTCCGAGAGCGATGGGCGCGGAGAGGGCCCTTTCGGCGGATCTTGCCGCCGCCGAACCGGATTAGGAGCACTTTCGGCGGCCGGAATGCTCAGTGTGAACGCGGCCTTCACGGTTGCCCTCGGGCGTACCGATGAACGCTGGTAGCGCCGGTCGCGTTTTGCTAACGTAGCGTCGCTGTGCCCAGCGTTCACGCGCGTCAACGCTACATTGGAGTATATTGGTCGCATTAGGATGCACTTGCGGCCGTTTTGCTAGCTCCACGTATACCGAATTTGGTGTTACGTGAGGTCAATGGGTGATGAAATATATGACAGCTGCAAACATGATAATCCTGAAACGCGTGTCATGTAAGAACATGACAACTTACCACGCTTATAGCGTGCTCATGGTCGTTGAGCAAGCTCCACATGTATTAAATTTGGTATCACGTGACGTGAATAGACGAGGAAAGTAAACGACATATCTGAAAAACATAATCATGACACGGAAGTAATGTACGGCATCATTTACATCCACTTCGTAACGTTGTGCTGATTTTAAAAGGGCATACTGTTATGAGACAGTGTCCTACTAAAGCGGTTAGATAGGCGCCGAGGAAGACGGCGTGATTTTCGGGTAGGGCGCAGCTCTTGTTCTGCATCTAGGCTTGCGCGTTGGCGCTGTGTAAATATGTCTTCACACGCCTAGTTCCCCGTGTGCCTTCACGTAACATTTTTGTGGAGGTGCGGGGTAGCTTGAGTTTGCCCGATAAGGTGAGGTCCACGTGGTTCGGCAATGACGGGAAATGTGTCCCACTCGTTCACATCGAAAGCAAATCGGCCTGTCGTCAGGCGTCCTCCACGCATTTGGGTCATGGTTACGTGGATAGCTGTGGTGACGGATCGCACAACCCGGTACGCCATTGCACGGGCTCTGCCAACCAACCGTGCCACGGACGTTGCCGATTTTCTCCTGCACGATGTCATAGTTCATAATGGCGCCCCACTCCAACTCCTCACAGATCGTGGGCGCTATTTGGTATCCCGAGTTATAGACGACCTGCTTCGCTCCTGCGAGACAAAACATAAATTTACGACAGCCTACCACCCGCAAACTAACAGACTGCTGAACGATTCAACCGGACTTTAACTTATATGCTCGCGATGTACGTATTGTCTGACCACCAGGACTGGGACGTTGCATTGCCCTTCGTTACGTTCGCCTATAATTCTTCACGCCAAGATGCAGCTGATTTTTCACCTTTCTATCTCGTGTTTGGCCGTGATCCAACTTTGACACCATCTTTCCGACAGCCGTCGACTCGACGACCGAATACGCCAGAGATGATATCACCAGAGCTCGAAAAGCACGAGAAGTTGCCCGTCAGCGCCTTTCAGCACCGCAAGATCAGCACCGCCAGCGTTACAACTCCCATCCTCGCCAAGTTTCCTTTACTCCGGGCTCTCGTGCCCTTGTGGACTCCGACTAGCCGCGTTGGACTTTCTGAAAAAAAGTGGCAGCCTATCCACGGAGTGAATGATGGAGAGTGGGGCAAAGCATTCGTCCATCCATTCGTTCTTGCTTCTGTCCGTCCATGCGTCCGTCTGTGTGACCGTCCATGCGTCCATCCGCCCGTCCGTGCGTGCGTCTGTTCGTGCGCCCGTCCCTGAGTTCGTCCATGCATCCACCCCTGCGTCCGTTCATGCGTCCATCCATGCATCTGTCTGTGTGTCCGGTCGTCCATCTATTCAACACTCCAAGTATCACTATCTCGCATCTTTTCATCATATTTATTTATTTGCATTTATTTGTAAAACCCTCAGTGTACATTTGTACATTATAGAGGGGAGGGGCGGAAATACAGATGAACAACAAAATAACTACAGGATTATGTAAACACATTTAACATGAAGATAAATATAATGATGATGTTTTGCATGCAAGGAGTACACTTTATTAAAAGACAACTGAACTAGAACCACAAAGAATACACTCAACAGTCAATAACACTTACGCCGATTAGTACAGTTCACGATTCTGAGTTTATTAGTGCATTCTTCAATCGAGTGGATCGGTGATGCTTAATAACGATGCAGGTAGGTTATTACAGTCTATTGACGTCTTAGGGAGGAATGATTGTGAACATGCTAAGGTTTTGTGACGAGGTACGCTGACCTTGTACACGTGATCATGGCGAGCCGAATGGTACGATGCCGGGTGAATCGAAAGTGAGCGAAGGAAAGGATTGTGGTGATAGATTTTATGAAATAATGAGATTCGCGAGTTCTTTCAGCGAATAGAGAGTAATGGATTATGGAGTGTACTCTTCATTAATGAAACACTAACAGAGCGATGATAATTACTTTGGATGAAACGAACAGCCCGATTTTGTACCGATTCTATTTCGTTAATTAATGTGACTTGATGAGGATCCCAGATGGATGAGGCGTATTCCAGTTTGGGGTGGACGTAGCTTATATATAGCAGTCGTTTTAATTGCACAGGTGCAGAGTAAAAGTTTTTTTTCAAAAATCCTAATGAGCGGTTAGCTTTGGATGTTATGTATTGTATGTGTTGCTTCCAAGAGAGGTCGTTGGTAATATGAATGCCAAGATAACTGTAGGTGCTAAGAGATTGAAGGGGGCAGGTATTTAGTGCATAAGCAGGGCAGATTGTGTTAGAACGTGAAATGCGTATCGATTTACATTTGTTAATGTTGAGTTCCATGCACCATTTGAGGCACCACTTATAAATGTTATTCAAGTCGGATTGAAGGGTTCCTACGTCAGAGGCATCTGTATTTTTGCGATATACAGCGCAGTCATCCGCGAATAAATAAATTTTCGAGGAAATGTTGTCGAGTATATGAATAATGTAGATTAAAAATAAAAGATGTCCGAGGACGGACCCTCGAGGAACACCTGATTCGACAGGAGCCAAATCAGATGTGAAGTCATTCGCAACCACAAATTGAGAACGGGAAGAAAAAAAACTTTCTATCCATCCAAGTAGTCCCGGGTCAATGTTTAGTGCGCGTAGTTTCTGTAAAAGCAATACATGTTTAACCCTGTCAAATGCTTTGGAGAAGTCCAAAAAAATATAGTCTGTAAAAAAGCCGTTATCAAGATACACATGCAAGTCATTAGTAAAAGTTACATGTTGAGTCTCACAGGAAAGGAGTTTGCGAAAGCCGTGTTGACACCTTGAGAAAAAGTTGTTTTCTTTCAGAAACGTAAGAAAGTTCCAGAAACGTAACAATATTATGTGTTCCATTATTTTGCATGGTATCGAAGTTAACGATGTGAGCCTGTAATTAGTCGGGTCATGAGTATCATATAGTATCTTCATGAGTATCTTCTATATATATTCCCCATATAGAAGCACCGCCATCCCGCGGACATTCCAAGGACTAAACGAGAGGTGGCACACACACACTTTCTTACGGCTTGCGCTTCGGGTCTACTTCCCACCTTTAACCACCTCGAGCTCATGGTATACACTAGTTCACTGTATTCATGGCACTGCGGCCCAACGCTCGCTAGACCTTTCTAAAACCAAGGAGGTTACGCCCAGCGAGTATAACGTAGCAACCTTTTTCTGTCAGATAGTGCTCAATGCACATGCCAATGGTTGGTAATTGGAAATGAGAGACAGGACAATTCGGCTTGTACTTTCTTACGGCTTGCGCTTCGTATCTACTTCCCACCTTTAACCACCTCGAGTTCATTCGCGGTATATACTAGTTCATTGTATTCGTGGCACTGCAGCTCAACGCTCGATAAATCTTTTCTGAAACTAAGGAGTTTACACCCAGCGAGTATAACGTAGCAACACTTTTTTGTCATATAGTGCTGAATGTACATGTCAATGGCTGCTAAGGGGTAATGAGAGACAGGAGAATTCAGCTTTTAGTTAACGCGCCCACTGCGATTTTCTTTATTGTTCAACAACGCACAGAAGAAATCTCCCACCGGCACCACCGTTGAGGTCAAAATCTAAGACTGCTTACATACACACTACGACTATTACTACTACTACGAGGGACGAACGGGTGCCGCTTCGAGGAGCTTCGCCCTTGAAACTGCTTTCTCTCTTTTCGGGACCCTACCGCTTATTGCGCCAGAGAGAGAAACGAGAAAAAAAGAAAGGCAGGGAGGTTAGCCAGATGCTAGTATCCGGTATGCTACCCTACACTGGGGTTGGGGAATAGGGGGCTGAAAGAGAAAGAGAGAGTTAAAAAATAAGAGAAAAACACCGACACACATGCACACATAAAATCGGGCCACTCAGAGGCGTTCCGACAGGCCAGTTCGCAAGAAGCCCAGTAGCGCTTGCACGGCTTTCTTCTGTGACGATGAGTCATGACAATGGCGCAGTATACTTTCTTCTGACAGCGGCTGGTCATCTAACCTGTTTAGTGTACTAGAAAGGTGTTGTCTTTCCAGGTTGTATTCCGGGCAGTCACACAGGATATGTCGAATTTTTTCTTCATCTCCGCAGTGTGCACAGTTGGCGGTGTCGGCCATCCCTATGCGGAACGCGTACGCACGGGTAAACGCGACTCCCAAACCATAGTCTGCACAGAGCAGTAGCGTTACCTCATCGAATTTTTGTTGGAAGCTGTAAGCTTAACGTTAGATCAAAGGATCGTAATCTTGTATGCGTAAAGAGAGGCTCATTCCAAAGAGCCATGGAGCGTTGGCGAGCAAGCATGCGGAGCCTCCTAGCAGCGTCCGTCCTTGAGAGAGGTATTGACTGGTTGTTGTCTTCTGTATGGGCTGAACGGGCAGCTTGATCAGCTCGTTCATTACCGATAATTCCAGGTGACAGATGTGACCTACGAGATTGTTGTTGTTGTTCACCTATTGGTATTCGCGCATACCCACTATGGGGGATTGGCCAAGAATCGAGTGGTTTCAAAATTTACTGTTCAGATTTAAAATGATGGAGGTATAACAGAAAGATTACCGATAGCCTAGAAAAGTGTAGTGCTCAATGTAATGCATACAAATATTTACATAAACGAATTTTTCTTAGAATAGAGCAATATTTTGATTTTATACGTATATAATTATGTGGACATTTTAGGATAATGGAACTGGTTAATTAGTCAACCTGTTAGTTTCATCAATATAGTCCCGGACGGCCACGCATACTGTCGCATTAGAGAAACCTGAAATGAAAGCTCCAAAAGGCAAAATGACAGGCACAGATAAGTCCATACCAATGCACCGTAAATGTATTTCTAAAAGGGTTTTTTGTAATGTGTTAAACCACCTGCAGGTCAAAAAGAAATGATCTATTGTTTCCAGTTCATCACAGAACACGCGTGGCGAAAGTGCCTGAGCACCCTGTGTTTATAGAGATTTAGATTTGGTACCCGGCAACGCAGCCTAGTGATAGCTGCTTCTTGTTTACAAGTGCGGCAAAAGTTTCTTCGCCAGGGATATAATAAATGGCGATATTCCGTAGAGTTTGTTAGTGCTGAACCTTTAAAGACTTCCATAAGCGGATGTCTGCGGAATCGAGCAGCAGTCACATAAGCGGATGATGGACAGTGCGGTAGAATCGGTTCGCTGATTGACGACTTAGCTAAGGAATCGGCTATTTCATTTAGAAATAACCCTTTATCTTCAGGCACCCAAACTAATCGTACTTTTCTCAAATGCGTAGGTACTAGTGCATGGAACGCCTTTGTTACTTGATTATCAGCCCCAACAAAAAGTGCCGCACAGAGAGATAGGGAATCTGTTATTATGACAGCTGATGTAATTGCTGTATCTAACTTGCGTAAGGCGAGCACTACTGCCAGAAATTCAGCCACAAAAACGGGTATGAAATCGGGTAGTCGAAAGGAATAAGTCCAATTTAAAATCGGGCTGAAAATCCCAACCCCTGACTTTTTGTCATATTGCGATGCGTCTGTAGCAATAATAACGTTCGTTGTAATACTGCGCAGGTGATCTTGTAGTAAACCATCCAAAATATTATGGAGAAGTAATTTGGCATTATTAAGAAAAATGTCGTCAAATTGAATTTCCACCAGGGCTGAATTACCAGGACTCGGAATGACGTCGCATATACGTACGTTTAGAGGCTCCAGTAAATTTTGCACAAATGTAATTTGCGGGGTGTAAAATCGCGGCTATCTAGCACCAAAAAAATTGATTCTGGGGTGGAAATAAAGGCTGTTTTTGAATGTCGTAATGTTGATTCATAAATTCTTAAGGATATCTGAACAGTCAGAAGGCTAATTATACAAGAAAGCGGAAGGATCCTCGATTCAAGATACAACACATTGTTAGCAACTGTTTTCGGAAGGCCAAGGCATAAGCGCAAAGCTTCTCTTTCCAGAAGAATTAAAGGCCGCAACTTGTAAGTTAGAACTCCAGAGAACAGTACACAACCAAATTCCAAAATGGGACGAACGTGATTGCCCCGCTCCAGTCTTCCTCCTCCTTTCCTTCACTGTCTACAGACATTGTTCATGTATTTCGCCTTAAGCTTTACCACTCGGCAACATCATAGAAAGCACCGAGAAGGGGCTTCAGCACCCAGGGGTTATGTTATGAGACAGTGTCCCACTAAAGCGGTTAGATAGGCGCCGAGGAAGACGACGTGATTTTGGGGTAGGGAACAGGTCTTGTTCTCCATCTTGGCTTGCGCGTTGGCGCTCTGTACATATATCCTCAAACGCCTAGTTCCCCATGTGCCTTCACGTCACAATATTAACATTTCTCATTCATCCTTCGCATATCATCGATTCTCAATGTACGTGGGATCTGCCTATTTGTTTTTAATGCGAAGCATTTCTTATCGAATTTTGGCGACGTTGAGCGTATCTATCTATCTATCTATCTATCTATCTATCTATCTATCTATCTATCTATCTATCTATCTATCTATCTATCTATCTATCTATCTATCTATCTATCTATCTATCTATCCGCCTACAACTTCTAGCTCTCCTGGCCGTTTCTATAATTCTATAATGGTATCGATACCCAACTTGGTATGGCATAACTTGACTGTGTGAAGAACATATTTGACTAGTCATAACATGAAAATCATTACATGTATGTCATGAATGTCATCATTTACATTTCATAGTCCTGCAGCTCTTCCGGTGGTTTCGTTCACATGGCATGTTGCGAAACTGGTATGGTATGACATGATTGCATGGTGAACACAAGCGAAAGACTCTAACATGAAAATCATGACATGCGTGTCTTGTAACAAGATGACTACATGCCACGCTCATGATGTGCTGGCGGCCGTTTCGATAGCTTCACTTATTCCAAATTTGATATTACGGGACGTGAATGAATGACGAAGGTATGATAGTGGTGCAAACATGATAAACATCAGATGCATGTCATATAATAACATTACTATATGCTATGCTCATGATGCGCTCGCGGCCATTTCGATAGCTTCACATGTACCAAACTCGGTATTACGTGACGCGAACGGACGGCAAAGGTAAATGACACGTCCTAACATGATAATCACGACATGCGTGTCATGTAACAGCATGACTACATGCCATACTCATTATGCGTTCTCGGCCATTTCGCTAGCTTCACTTATGCCAAATTTGGTGTTACGTGACGTCAATTTATGATGAAATAGGTGACTAGTGCAAACATGATAATCATGAGATGCGTATCAAGTGAGAATACGACCATACATTCCACAGTCAAGGTATCTGTACATCTCGACGTGACGCGGTGCGCGTGCTCACTGGCGTTCATTTCGTCGGGTCATGCCGGCGTTGCCACGCGAGGCACCGGTCCTGCCATATACCTACAGGCGCGTGCCGCGCGGTGTTGCTTTGACGCATGCGCGTTTCAGCGCGTCTGGCATCCCTTCATCACAAAAAGAGGGAGACGCAGTGTTGTCTGGGAAACGCATCCGCATGAAATATAGCATGTCGCATTTCACGCCGGTTGCCGTCGGGCCGCGCCGACAGACGGACGCTGGTCGTGCCGGTCACGCCTGATGTCAGACTATGGAGTGCTGGCGTTTTGCTAACGAAGCGTCGCTGTGCCCAGCGTGCGCACGCTTCAACGCTACATTGGAGTATACTGGGCTCTTCATGATGCGCTCAGGGCTGTTTTGCTAGCTCCACATATACAAAATTTAGGGTTACGTGACGTCAATGGATGAAGAAATACATGACTAATGCAAAAATAGTAACCCTGACACGCGTGTCATGTAAGATAATGTCAACATACCACGCTAATAGTGTGCTCGCGGCCGTTTCACTAGCTCCACGTATACTAAATTTGGTATCACGTGACGTGAATAGATGACGAAGGTAAAAGCTACATCCAAACAATGTAATCATGACGCGGAAGTCATGTACGGCATCATGTACCTCCACCTCGTAACGTTGTGCCGATTTTAAAGTGCCATATCAACCTTTCTCATTCGTGCTTCGCATATCAACGATTCCCACCGCACGTAGGATCTGCCAATTCCTTGGGAGGAAATAAATAAAATGTTCACTGTTTAAGGGAAAGAACACTAAGCTTCTTTTAATTGTTGAGATTTATTTCAGAAATCACAAAACATAACATCTTCACAGAACAGAACATATATATAACAATGACAGCATACCCGCGGAGTGAATGATGATGAGTGGGATGGAGCGTCTGTCCGTCCGTGTGTCCGGACGCTTGAACAGAGGCACGGGCGTATGGACGGAAGCACGAATGGATGGACGGGCGGACGGATGGGCAGAAGCGTGGACGCATGGACGGACACATGGATGGACGCATGGACAGACGAATGGAGAAACGCATGGACAGCTGGGAACATGTACGGTTGGACGTTTCGTCCCACTCATCATCATTTACTCCGTGGATATGCTGTGAAGACCACCAACGCCATCTAATTATATTATTCCCAAATTTGAGGATTCGTAATTTGCAGTGAAGAGTTTAATTTTCACTCGTGCCTTGACTTTAGCCACCAATCAGATAACCTCCTTCTAGTTAAGTCTACTTGCTTAAAGTCTATTTTGCCCTCCCGGTCCCTAAACCCCAGTGCTTTGAAAAACTCTGCGCCATCATCCTGAACTATAGGGTGAAGCCCCTTTACAGAACATTATCAAGTGTTCGGCAGTTTCTTCTTCTCTCCACACGCACTGCATACTGTGTCTACCCCTTCGTATTTGGCCCGATATGTCTTGGTTCGCAGTACTCCCGTCCTTGCCTCAAACAGTAGAGAACTACCCCGAGTATTATCATAGATCCTTTCCTTGGCAATTTCCTGCTTAAAAGTTCGATAGATCTCTTTTGCGGACTTCTTAATCATGCCCAGTTTCCACATTTCAGTCTCATTTTCCTTCACTTTCTTCTTAACCGATAGTTCTTTTTGGTTTGACCACCTGCTGTTTTCCAAGTATTTACCAGTCTACTTCTTGGTTCGCTTCCTCCATTTTGTATCGACATTCTTCAAGTACAAGTAGCTGAAAACCTTCCTAGCCCAGCGCTCCTCCTTCATTTCTCTCAATCGCTTGTCAAATTTTATCTTGCTGCTAGCTTCCCTGCCCTCAAAATGATGTCCATCCCATATCACCTTGTACTCCCTGATTTGGTGTATTCCCGTGAGCTCCTAAAGCAAGCCTACCTATTCCACGTTGCTTAATTTCTAATCTTGCTTGAACTTCTGATCTCATGCACAAGACCACATTGCCGAACGTCAGCCCAGGAACCATGACCCCTTTCCATATTCCTCTCACAACATCATACCTATTGTAATTCCACAGTGCCCTATTTTTCATCACTGCTGCATTCCTGTTGCCTTTAGTCGTCACGTATATTTCGTGTTCCCTCAGGTACTCGGTCCCATTGCTTATCCATACGCCCAGATATTTGTATTTATCTGTTATCTCTAGCGTGACCTCCTGTATCCTAAGCTCACTACCTTCGTTGTCATTGAAAATCATGACTGCTGATTTTTTCTTACTGAATCTAAAATCTAACCTATCTCCCTCATTACCGCAGATGTCCATCAATCTCGGCAAATCTTCTTTGTTGTTGGCCATTAGCACTATATCATCCGAGTACATTAAGGCTGGTAGTGCTCGATCAATAAGTTTTCCTTGTTTGACTAAAGAGAGGTTGAAGCCCAGCCCACTTCTTTCTAGTTTCAATCCTTGTAGGTACATCATGAATAATAAGGGTGACAGGGGGCACCCCTGTATAAGCCCCCGTTTTACCTCTGCAGGCTTGGATACCTGTTTTTCCCACTTTATAACTACCTTGTTACCTTTATAGATACCCTTTAAAAGATTAGTGACTACATGTTCCACGCCTAGTGTGTCCAGTATTCCCCACAATTCATCTTGAACCACGCTATCGTACGCTCCCTTGATATCCAAGAATGCTAGCCACAGGGGCCTGTGTTCCTTTTCTGCTATTTCGATGCACTGCGTCAGTGAGAACAGATTGTCTTCCAACCTCCTGTGTTTCCGAAACCCATTCTGCAGTTCCCCCAGCACCCCCTCATCTTCTATCCATGCCTGCAGTCTTTCCTTTGTAATCTGCATCGTCAGCCTGTAGGCCACTGATGTCACTCTTATAGGACGGTAGTTGTTTATGTTAGCTTTGTCTCCCTTTCCTTTATAGATCATGCTCATCCTGCTAAGTTTCCATCCATCGGGAACTTCACCATCGATTATTATTTTGCTCACTGCCTCTCTCAAAGCCTGCTTAGACTTCGGACCTAATGTCTTTATCAGCCTAATTGGAAGGCCATCTGGGCCTGTTGATGTACTACTAGGAACCCTTTTCTCAGCCCTTTCCCACTCTCGTTGTGAAAATGGAGCGATTGTACCACTTGATTCGTCCTTGTCTATTGTGGTGCATAAAGTACTTCTTTGTTGAAATTTTTTTGTCACCCTTGTTCTTATATATTCAATAGCTTCGTCCCCTTCTAGCCTGGCCCCTTGGGCTGTAGTTATAAAACTCTGCTCTAGGCTCGTCTCATTTCTTAGGGAGTTTAGATGGTTCCAAAATTTCGCAGCTGCCTTTCTATCTTTTTATGTACTTCTGCCAGCCACTGATCTCCCTTTCTTCTAATCTTTTCATTGATCAGAAGGGATGCAGCCCTTCTACAGTTTAGAAAGGTTTCCCATTTTTTTCAACATCATCTGTCGGTTCACCCCGCTGCTTAGCATGTCTGTGTTCCCTAGAGGCTTCCTGACGTTTTGCTATGGCTCTTTTAACTTCCTCATCCCACCAGCTTTTGGGTTTGTGTCTTCTTTTTCGGGGTGACTTGTTACGCGTCTTAGCAAGCTCTAGCTCAAAGAGTCTAATTAGATTCGTGTATATATGTCCACACTGTCTTATTATCCTCCGTGATTACTTTCTCAATTTGTTTAGTAGCTATTTCAATTTGCCTTTCTGAATAAAAATTTTCCTGTAGTTGCTCATCTTGTCTCCTTCCCACTTTCACTGCTCTTCCAAAACTTAGCTTGATACGTTTGTGATCACTACCAGACTTCTGGAGCCACCTTCATCTATGTGCATTCCCCTGAGCTTATCATACTTCCTATGTGACATCAGTGCATAATCTATCGTCGACTGCAGCCTTCCTACCTCCCATGTTATTTGCCCTTCACACTTCTCGGTACTGTTGCAAATGATCAAATCAAGCCTTTCACACATATCCATGATCATTTTGCCTGTCGGGTCGGTATACCCATCTATATCTTCTATGTGCGCATTCATGTCTCGTAGTATAATTATCTCGCACTCTCTTCCTAACTCCTGAATGTCCTTTGATATACACTCTACCATTTCCTGGTTTTCCTCTCTGGCCTTTGCTCCCGTTCACAAGTACACGAAACCAAGTAGTGTCATTTGACCTTCCACTTTTCCTTTTAGTCATAAATGTTCCTTGCACTCCTGCTTGACCCTTTGCCAGTGTGTACTTTTATGAATGAATGCCCCAATACCACCCCCCTTTCTGCTGCCTTCTGTTCTATTTCAATATTCCCACGCGTAGTCCGGATTGTTCGGAGGTTGTTCCATGTCCCTGAGATGTGTTTCTACAAAACCGTATACCATCGGCCTCTCTTCCCTTAGCTGTTCTTCTATCTCTTCCCACTTCAGCCTGTTCCTACCACCCTACATGTTAATATACCCTATGTCTGAATGGGCTCGGCGCTCGTGGCTACGTCTATTTATGCCCCGGACTCTACCTATCTTAGACATTGGTGCCACTTGAATCGTATCTGTCCATAACACCTGTCGAAGAGTCTCCCTGGTTGTTTTCCTCGTTACTAGCTATCCTGCACCCCGAAGGGCTCGCTTGCCCCCAAAAAAGCCACTGCGCGTCCTGAAAGTCGCCAACCCACCTCATGAACTAGCCGCGCATAGAAGTGAATTCTGTCTCGTTGAAAACCACCCCACCTATGCACCTCTCTGCTTATTTCCACCACCTCAAAGCCTTTCTCTCGACTTATCCGCCATATCTCTTGGTTTGCGTTGACAACCGCTCTTTGCAGGTTGCTATCACGCACCGGTACCTCCGGTATCGTGCATATCACTACCTGTACCTTTGGAGAAGTGGCGCGCATGTCATCGACGCCTTTCGCCAGTGTGGCTGCTAGTCCTGTTGTATCTTCATTTAAGACATCGTTTAAACCGCCCGAAATTATCACGAGGTTTCATCTATCGGCTGTAGTTTTGAGTTTTGCGCTCGCTTGCCTCATGACTGCTTCAAGCTTGCGTCCTGGGAACGCCCCTACTGCAACCCTCTTGTCACCTCTTACCCTCTCTTTGATGGCTTCTGTGCATCGATTTAAATTCGAGCCCCCGGCGATTATCACATGCTGTGACTTTTCAGCTGGAGCATCCTGCCCCTGGGGGCTACTTGCAGCTGTGACGCCGGCTGCTTTGTCCCCTCCCAGCCCCACCACTACCTCGCTGAAGCTGGGCCTTGCGACAGTTGAACCAGCTAAACCTGTTTTTTCCAAACTTTCTTGCTCTTCCTTCTCCACCGTTCTGGTTGCCGGTTCTCTACTGTTCTCTCCGTAGGCCGCTTCTTTGTTCAGCTTCGCTAGTGCTTCCTCGCAGGACTTCAGTCTTTCTCCCATTGCCCTCGTTTTCTCTTGCTCTGTCGCCAACGCAGTCTCGAGCTCATCGATTCTCACCAGCAGTTCACTTTGGGCAACCGTCATTTTCTCCATTTTTTCCTCGACCTCACATTGCCTACACTTCGCGTCAGCCTCTTCTCCATCCGCTTCTACGCTTGGGTCCACTTTCAAACCCACTCCACATCCTGAACACTTTACAGTCTTTTTAACCATGTCTTTCTGACACCAATTGTCCCTATACTCGATAATTACTAAACTCGAGCCGTGCACTACGAGAAAAAAAGAAAGTCTAAGCTCTACTACAAAAATTTGCGTGTTCAATGTACGCGCACCTCCCCCACGGGGCGGCAAAAGAAAAAAAACAACAAAAAAATTTCAAACACACATACCCGCACTAACTAATAAATACCTGGTGACTGGCCTCCGAAAAAGCCGTGCCGTAAAATAAGTGCTACGAAGATTTCAACCGCTGCCTTATAATTTTAAAGACAAGCTCAAAACATGCAAAAACACTTATCTGCGCAGTCGATCCGGAGCGCTCGAAAAACACGTCCTTCCACCGTGACAACCCGAACACAGCCCGATAATCAACTACAAGTACCGCCGTCTAGTGAACACCAAAAACATGTGCACACAACGCCATCTATTGAGTAAGTGGCGAACTAGAGGTGATTACCAACGTTACTAGAACCTGGTTCTCTTAACGTTGGTTATTACATGCTACTGTAACTACAGAGGAAGAATGGCCTAAGGAGCTTCGGCCCTACAAAACGATATCTGTTACAAAAAGACACATAAGTTTAGAATAAGCGTTCGACGATTTAGAGTGCTTCATATTTTACTATGAGAGAGCAGAGAGTCATCCTATGAACAAAAGTGAACGTGCCGCTCGTTTAAGAGAATTTTATTTCCAGATGTATTTTACATAACGTATGTGTACACAAATGATATACAGTGATGATCATGCGTATGTACAGTGCAAGCTGTTATGTACAGCGAAAATAACTTATTTGGGTATGCAGTAATGTTCATACGTACAATGCAAAAATTGTACAACATGGGCGGGACATTTATAAACTTCAAGATGAGGCAACTTATATAAACATTAAAGGCTATGTGTACAAACAAAGGAGTCTTTCACAATGTAAGGTGATGTTTTTGCATCCACATATGAGGAAAATTTGCTCTCGATCGTGCTCAAAACAATAATTCACAAAAAAGTTCATGCTCTGATAGAGAGAAGGAGTGTTCACACTGTCGCTTCACAGTGCATGGTACAAACTCTAGTACAAACACACCTCCTCAGTCGGGAAGGAAAGGCATGGACACTGTGTTGTTGTTTACAATAATGAATCGTGTAGACCAGCGTCGGAGGTATGCCTCCTCTCTCAAAATGACTATAGTTCTTCATTGAGATGCATAGGCATTACAGTTCTTAGCCGATGTAGTAGAGGAAACATGGCTCTCTGAGCGCGTCCCCTCAGATGAGCCAGTCCTCTTCGCTTCTATAAGACGAAGGCTCCAACGGCCATTAAAAGTTCGACAAAAATATCCCTGTCATGTTTAGAAAAAAATGAACAATTTAGAGTACGAAGTACTCTACTAAGGGAGAACATAAAGCCGTCCCTAGCGGTATAATATGTTTTAAGGAAGCATTGTCCATCTGGTTTGTGTGCTTAGAAAAGTGGGTGTAACGATTGAGAATACTAAGTACTCTACTATGGGAGAGCGTAACGCCCTCCCTGGAACTGAAATCAATGGCCAGACAGCCTGTTGTAACCACCAACCTACTTGAAGGTTTGCAAAATACAACAGTTCCAAGTCTACGAGGTTGATAGTGGCATGAAGACGTGCTTATTTCGCTAGTTTTATAGGGAAAACACGAATGTCGCGTTAACATTTACCACTGTTTTTTCGACATCTTTTTTAGAAAAATAAGTGTATTTTAGTGATTGAAGTCAGACCTTTATTTTCACATATGCTTAGTGGTTGCAGTACCTGCGCTCTTATTGAAAACCAGTGTTACGATTGCCTACTTATGCGAGTAATTACACGCATAGTTCGTGAGATCCCGTTTTGCACACGAAAAGCAATACATCATTATGAAGCACGCAGCAGCGGAGCGTTCCGGAAATTTTCTACTGTATGTTCTTGCTCTCTAATGGCCGACGCTATGGCAAAGGACTCCGCCTTGGCAATTGAGGAAGCGCATATTGCACCCTTGCTTACCAGTGGAGCACGCAACAAAAATATAGTGCCCCCCCCCCCCTTAAGTAACTTGAAGGGGAAGACGCTACGAACTTCCACAAGGCGCAGACGGGAGTCTTTTAGGGGTGAAGCTCCTCTTACTCTAACCTTGTCACTGATCACGCGTAACCGAGAGAAGAAGAGACGAGAAAGAAAAGAAGGCGAAGGAAATGGATGACCATTTCTCGTCTCATTTCCTAGATGGCACCACTACTCTCTGAAGGGCCGCTACTCTCCTATTGGCTGCTGAGGGCGCTTTGCCTGAGTGCAAGGAGAACGAGTCCCTCTCTCAGTCCCCTGGATAGTCACCGTACGTGGCGGATCGTTGGTGAAGCATAAACGAAGCAGAGCGGCGGGAGCCCTGAAGACGCTTGCGTTCGGCTTCCTTGGCTTGGTTCTCGTCGGCGTTACCCGCGAGCCGTCTGCATTCTCGAACGTGATCGGACGCATGGACGCATGCACGGACACACGGACAGATGGATGGATGGACGCTTCGCCCCGACTCACCATCGTTCACTTTGTGGATATATGCTGTGACTTTTTTAAAATTTATCATGGCTCAGCAAAATATGTCCTACGTAGTACCGTGACGCTTGCTCTCTTGGTGCGGTGGTTTGCCAACATTATGTCACATCTCTTGTGAGTGTGACCGCAAGCCAGATAATTCGAGATGTTTCTTAGGGAACACCATTGTAGTTTGTTCGAAGCAGCGGGAAGCACAATTTGCCCACTTGGACCCAGAGGTGCAATTAGCGCTTCTGAGTCAAGTTAGGTGAGCGGCTCAAGTGAGTGCGGCCCTGGACTTGGGGCCCCCAACCAACATGCCCCCGAGCGTGCACTGACTTCGGGCAGCACACGGGCCTCTGTAGCATGTCCACTCCATCGAAATGCGACCCCAGCGATGTGAAAGAAAGAATGCCGCAGTTTTGTGAGTAGACCTCATATGAGTTCTTTTGTTGCAACCGTAACGTTGTGGTCACTTCGTGCACTAGATGGATGTATGCACGGTCCTCCTATTTCATTCGTATGGTCTTTTACAGTCTATAGCATGTAGGTCGGCAACCTTTTGAGACGGCGGGCAGGTGCATGAAGCTTACACGATGGGAAACCGCACGCACAATGGGCGTAGTGGTGGGGGAGAGAAGCTCTGCAGACGAAGAGCTAAAATTCGGCGAGTTTATCATTTTTTCTTTTTTTAATATGTGGCGCTTAACGTCTCAAAACTACTACATGATTATGAGAGTCGCCGAAGTGTAGGGCTACGGTAATTTTTTACCATCTCAGGTTCCTTAACATGACTCAAGTATAAGAACACAGGCGTCGAGGCAGTGGCGTAGGCAGAAGTTTTTTTCCGGTGGGGTGGGGAGGACACCTTTTTGAAATGATTATTTTTGTTCTGTATGGTCACGGAGAAAAACATTTCAAAGGGGGAGGGGGGCATGGTTTCGGTGAGGTGAGTCACACCCCCTGGCTATACCACAGCGTGGAGGTCTTGGCCTCCGTCAGAAATGCGGTGGCCGCGGCCGGGATTTGATTCCATGAACTGTTGATCAGCAGTCGACAACCATGGCCACTATATATACCACCGTCGTGGGTAAATACGGCGAGTAGTAATTTAAAGTAGTCTAAAAAAGCCGGAATGTAAGTGATGTTCTTGTCCTTCGTTATTGGCGCTGTTTTTTATGTGAATGTAAGATATGTTACTTTTCAGCATGCATGTCAGTAGGTTACAAGCAAAAACTTCATTTGAGTTTAAAGCCACGCGTGGGGGGAGGGGGTTGCTAACATCTCTGTAAAGTTGTTTGCGCCGCGTGGCGTATGTGTCTCACGCAGAGGCCGCATTCACGGGTCACAACTATCGAGCGGAAGGTGGCGTTGTGCTCGCGAACGTTTATCACCACCATCGTCATCATTGTTAGAACGGTGGAGCTGGCAGTGACACCTGGCGGAAAGCCTTAGTGGCGGCACGCGAGAGAAGAGCCGAGCGGCTCTCTTTGACAAGTGGCTATTGGCGCGGACGGTTGTCTCTAGCGGTGGGTCTGCCGTGGGCGGCACCGTGGGCCGTCTGCGGTGGGCCCTCGTGGTAAGCGAAGCGGTTGCGAAGCCGCCTTGTGTGGGTTCTTGTGTTTATGTTGTGCAGTGTGGTGTAATATTGTGTAAGGTTCTTTAGCGTGTTGTTCACAATTGACGTATATTAATTCGGCTGACGATATCGTCGAACTAAAACTAGGTAAATAAATATGTGTTGTTTTGGTTCGCTTCGACAGCGTCTACTGCGTCCGTTCACTGCAAGAGCGTGGTGCTCTTGATTTCGAGACCCCACACATGTCAGCTTTCAAAGATTGAGTGGCAAGGGGAGGAGAGAAAGTTCTGACGTCGGGGGGGGGGGGGGGGGCGTAATACTGCCACGCGGTTTGCAGGTTGCCTACCCCTAGCTCAGACAAAACTGTTGCTCCCCCCTCCCTTTATTTGCTTAGAAGGGGGTACCAATTCTGCCTCATATGCCTACTCATTTCAACATCTCGCGTCAATTTTTAATGCGCAATGTAATGGCTACGCATGATTTATTATTTTTTTACAATGATGGCTATCAAGGACTCCTGATGTTGCATTCTAAAACTGTTACCTTCCCACCTTATTAATTCTCTGAAAGCCGGGGACCTATGGGAGGCCCTGGTAAGAAGCAGCCCGTAATCGCTTCGTCTTCATTTTTGCATCCATTGTGGAGCCTCTTTTTCTTCGAACTTGACCTCCGGGAGGTCGGGGGGTGGAAGTGGGGAGGGATGCACTGAAGTCAGAGTTTCTCTGCCCCCTCTCCCAGCAGAGAACCTTTCGCATGCGTCTTTACACAACTCCTGCTACACTCACAAGTACCTGCTGCTGCTGTGCCACAACAACAACAACTACTACTATACTACTACTACTACTACTACTACTACTACTACTACTACTACTACTACTACTACTACTACTACTACTACTACTACTAAGACTACTACTACTATTACTAGTACTGATACTATTACTACCACTACTATCATTATTACTCCTCCTCCTACTGCTATTACTACTACTAGTACTGCTACTCCTTCTCCATTCTAAGGGCGTTCGATATAGGTTGAGGAACTTAATCAAATTTAGATTAGCAAACCTTTAACTTTCTGTTATGGCGACTCTACTGCTAAGAGCGCCCGTTATAAGTCTTGTTGTGGCCGGCAGCGTTCACTCGCGAGCTTGCGTGCACGGGACGCCCAATCGTCGGTCTAGGGCTCGTACCGGAAAGCGAAACAAGGTCACGGACGCCCCCTTTGTTCTCCAGCGTGAAAGATAATAGAGCCGACGTCGTACGCGGTCACTAGCGCACGCCGCCGCGCAGTTTAGTCGGCGGGGCCGCAGGCTGCAATTTGGCGCCGTTTTACAAAGAGGAAGATGAAGAAGTTGATCGCGTCGCATCTCGGCCTTCGCGTGCCGCGCATGAGTGGCCATCCCACTCCAGTCGCGGAGGGGCGAGGGTGAACGGACTGGTTCGCGAGCGTGCACACACGTGCAAGGGGCTGGTGGCATCCCCCACTGCATTTCACAGGAGCATCCTGAGAGGACGCAGTGCAAACCTCTTCTAAATTTTAAGACGACTGTCTTTTAGGGGCGAAGCTCCACCGTGGGTTTGCGTCACCGATGTATGTAGTAGAAGTAGCAGGTAACCACCTCTCGTTTAGTCTTTGAAATGTCCGCTGGGTGGCGGTACTTGTATATGATGGATATATGATAAAAACATGCGCGATGGTGGCACTTGGAGTGTTCGCTAGAAGGACGGACGGAAGGAAGGACGGATGGATGAACAGATGGACGCAAGCACAGATGGACGGACATCTATCTATCTATCTATCTATCTATCTATCTATCTATCTATCTATCTATCTATCTATCTATCTATCTATCTATCTACCTATCTATCTATCTAGCTAGCCGCCTACGACTTTTAGCTCTCCTGGCCGTTTCGATAATGGTATCAATACCAAACTTTGTATGGCATAACATGACTGTATGACGAACATACTTGAATAGTCATAACATGAAATTCATGGCATGAATGTCATGACTTACATTTCATGATCCTGCAGCTCTTGCGATGGTTTCGTTCACATGGCGTGTTGCAAAACTGGTATGATATAACATGATTGCATGGCGAACACAAGTGACAAACCCTAACTTGAAAGTCATGACATGCGTGTCATGTAACAACATGACTACATGCCACGCTCATGATGCACTCACTGCCGTTTCGCTAGCGTCACATATACCAAATTTGTATTACGGGACGTGAATGAGTGACGAAGGTATATGGCTGACGCAAACATGATAATCATGAGATGCTTGTCATGTAAAAACATGACTACATGCTACGCTCATGATGCGCTCTCCACCGTTTCCCCAGCTTCACATGTATCAAATTTTGTACTACGTGACGCGAACGGATGTTGAAGGTAAACGACACGTCCAAACATGATAATCATGACATCCACGTCATGTAAAACATGACTGCATCCTACGCTCATAGTGCGCTCGCGGTCATTTCACTGGCTTCATATATAATAAATAGATGTTACGTGACGTAAATGGGTGACGAAGGTAAATGACATGGCCAAACATAATAATCATGGTATGCGTGTCATGAAATACATGACTAAATGCGGTGCTCACAGCGTGCTCACGGCCATTTTGCTAGCTCCGCATACAGCAACTTTCGTACTACGTGACGAGAATGGACGACGAAGGCATTTATCATACCACAGCTCAATATTCAGGAATCGCTTAAATTATGTCGCATGACGTCATCCACTACAGCTGAGCTCTTCGCTATTCTGTATGCTCTAAAGTTTATAAACTCGGCAGCAGACGCTAGAAAATGGGTACTTTTCAGTGACTCACGGGCTTCATTAAGATCACTCTCCAGTACAAACAAGACAATAATAAGTGATAGTATGACATACGAAACGCTGAAAGAGCTCACCAAAGCGAACAAAGCGAAACATGAGATCAAATTCCAGTGGATACATGGTCATTGCAACATTCCTGGAAACACAGCTGCCGATGAAGCAGCATGACAAGCACACCGTAAAGACGTTACTGTTTCTTTACCCATTTTGAAAAATGATCATCGTAGTATTAAAAAGACTACAACCTTCAGAATTAGCAAAACTGCTTGGTTTTACCAAAGTACAAAGAGCTGCGATTTATATCACATCGATTCATTTATTTAAATCAAAATTACGCTGGAATTAGAAAGAAGTATGGAAACTATAATTCGCCGATTGAGGCTAGGCACCGCATACACACAAGATTTTTGCACAGAATCGGCAGAGCTGAAACTCCCGAATGCGAATGTGGGTTCATAGATGAAGACGTATGTCATCTTCTCATAGATTGCCCACATCATGACACAACGAGACGCCGTCTTAAATCGGAACTGTTGGCGTTATACCGCAGACTGTTTAGCATGAAGAAACTTCTGTGCCTGTGGCCAACTGGAGTTTTACAGTCGCACGCTTTAAAAGCATTAACACGTTTTTTACAAGACAGCGAAATTGTTGACAAGTACTAAGAAATAACGAACTTTCATTTGTATAACACATGTAGTTATTATGTGCAGTATCATGTGACACCCATCAAGTGTGTGTTGTGAAGTGAATGACATGTCGACTATTATGTCCACACAAGCGAATACATCTTCATGAGGACCAGACATGTGCTCTGCTGTTTTGTGCTGGGTGGACCGAATATTAACGAGGGACATTATCAGAGACTTCATTCGTTGACTTTCGAACATTTCCTTATCATTATGTTGTGATATGTGCGTATAAGTGTGTCTTTGCATACCTGTGCCCGAGTGTTCTATTTTCCTTGCACTGCTTTTTATGTTTTACTTCAAGATACGTGTTCAAGTTTCACTCAACCGCTGAGGAGTAGCCGGCGCCATAATGGTGCACCAACATCTCCTTATTTATTAATTATATCAATAAAAGAAAGGTAAACGAGAAGTCCGAACATGATAATCATGACATGAACGTCATGTAAAACATGACTACATGCTACGCTCATAGTGCGCTCGCGGTCGTTTCACTATAGCTTCACATATACTAAATTTGGTGTTACGTGACGTGAACGGATGACGAAAGTAAATGACATGGCCAAACATAATAATCATTACGTGGAAGTCATGTACGGCATGATTCACGTCTGCCTCGTAACGTTGTGCGATTTTAAAGTGACCTGCCACCCTTCCTCATTCGTGCTTCGCAAATCATTGATTCCCACTGCACTTATGATCGGCCCTTTTTTTTTTGTTTTTCCACATTGTTATAGGTGGCGATACTTGGATATTCTACACCACTTCAGAAGAAAACAACAATAAATGCAGTGGGGCCACTCTTCTTCACAAAAACCGAAAAACAAATCGATAAATATCGCTTACTCCCGTCAAAAAATGATGACTACCATTTTCCGAGACGAGATGGGCATTTATTTGGTTGATGTCATGAAAGGCAGGCCACACTCACAGCTGATCTATATATACTGCGAAGTGCTTATTAAACTAAAAAAGTACAATAAAAATTCGGCAGATCACACCTACCCTGGGAATCGATGTTATGCGAAGCATGGGAGGGGGGGAGGAAGTGACGAGATTGTGTTGTAAATTTCTAAGGAGCGAAGCTCCTTTAGGCTCTTGCGATGTCCGTCGTGGCTTCCCGTCGGACCGAAACACAAGGGTTGCATATACCGTATACATATAGCGTTCATAGCGCGCATATGGTTTAGAAACAGACCATACTCTTTCCGTCCGTCTATCGGTCAGTGCACCTGTCCGGATGTTCGCCCGTCCGTCCGTAACTTTGCAAGTTCCAAGGTCATTTAGGCTCTTGCGATGCTCATTTAGGCTCGCTCATTTAGGCTCTTGCGATGTCCGTCGTGGCTTCCCGTCGGATCGAAACACAGGGGTTGCATATACCGTATACATAGAGCGTTCATAGCGCACATATGGTTTAGAAACACACCGTACTCTTTCCGTACGTCTATTCGTCAGTGCACCTGTCCGTCCGTCCGCCCAATCGTCCGTAACTTTGCAAGTTCCAAAGTGTATTAGGCGAACGCCTGTGCCCTTTGAGCCAGGCTGGGTCAGAATGAAGGCGATGCGTGCGCCTCCCTTCTTGCATGATTGTGCACGCTGGGCACAGTGACGTAGCAAGCTAAGCGCATGCGCCGTAGAGTCCGACGCGACCGGCGCCCGTCGACGCGCTCCGGCGGCCACCTGACACCCGTCGTAATAATTTAATTAACATTTCATCAACACTTCATAATCGTCGAAACATCTTCGCGTCTTCGTGAGCATTCACTTCGCGGATCGGCTGCCAAGTTTTCTGGGTGGATCCTCATGAAAACGAGCAGTAATTAAACCAGAAAAGGTGTCAGCGTTCGCTCTTCGCCGGCGGGAAGTTGTTTTTGGTTTTCATTGAGTGTGTGGTAATACACAGTTGCATTACGTATATAACCGTGAATCGCGAGTTCTCTGCATCATATCGAGAACCTTGGATGACAAATGTCTGCTTTTGTCACAATGTAGTGTGTCACGCTTCTCTGAGAAGGAGGCTTAGATAAACTTACTAATGGAGTTAACGGGGTGCCGCTGATGACCAGTCACTCTCACATGCCTCTAATGCCTCTAACCCACGCGATTGTATAGCGTTGACGACGTCAGTCGTATACGTCACCTCAAGCACGCCTCACGCGTTTTCATATACACCTCAGTTGTATACCTTGAATCTTACTGGGACGGCTATCTGTTCTCTTACTCTAAGGCCGCGTTCACACTGAGCATTCCGGCCGCCGAAAGTGCTCCGAATCCGGTTCGGCGGCGGTGAGGTCCACCGAAATGGCCCTCTCTGCGGCGATCGCTCTCGGACCGATTTTTGCGGTGTCTGCCGCCGAATCGGTCACCGCGGACCAATAGGATCGCTAGTCAAGGAATTTCGAAAAATGGCGGCCAAGCCCTACTCACTTGTTATACCGCAGTGCACGTAACTGAATGTTGAAACCAAAGGAAGTTTAACATACTCTGTGCCTACTTCGCCTCCGTATTTCGTGAAAGAGGTGACCGAGCTTGCTGTTGGCGTGACCGAGCTTGTTGTGGTCTTGCAGAGCGAAACGAACCCACCAACGCCGCTGGCATCGGTGGTTTTTCTGCTCTTCGTGCATTACAAGACAGCCACTTGCCAGCAAAGTAAGCAGTACTGTCTTTTCTTGCTTCTTGCGTACGAGAATTGTCGAAGTATACACCACCGGATAGCGTAGTGGCGTTTGCGAGCCGCGCAACAACCAGGTGACAGCGCATCCACCCCGCGTTAGCCCCGTAGTAGATGGCATATTCGGCGGCGTTGAGCGCGTCCAGTGCGAATGACGCTGCGTTTCGGCGGCAGGAGAATTTCGGTCGCTGTAGAAAGCGGGTGTTTCAGTGTGAACTAGGCATAAGTCTCTACTCTACTCTAAATACTGTAAATCGCTAAACATTTTTTTCTATAGACGGTTTCTAGGTTGCAAGCGTCGTACCCCCCCCCCCTCCCCCCCAAAAAAAGAAAACTTCCGGTCACCTCATTTACCAGCTTCTAACGTCAAAACTGAAAGCACGTTTTCAAATTCTTTCAAGGGTAAACAAAGTATCTCTTTCGTTTTTCACATAAAAGGAACTTGCGTACAGTACAAGGGAATCTTTTATGACTTTTATGTAGCTCGAAAACATTTGAATATATATTGTCAAATAAGGGAAGGAAACTGTAGAAATTCAGCGGGCTATTTTCTAAAGCTCTTGTTGTCCACCGATGCTATTCAGACACATCGGTGGACGAAACCGGATTAAGGGTCTGTGTTTGTAAACAGTGAAAGGGTCTATATACTTAACAGTCCTGTTCTACGTTGTACGAACAGTGCGAAATTCAACTCGGTGACACAAGAGGAGACGCGGACAAACGCTGACTAACAACAGAATTTTTATGCAACACAAATGAAAAATATATACAAAGAAACTCGAAAAATTATAAAACATAACAAGATGATCAGACACGCTCTTCCAAAAAAAACTTTTTTTGATAGTGTCTCCTAAAAAAACAAAAAGAAAGATTTTTTTAAAGAGACACGCTAGTCAGCGCTTGTTCGGGTTTTCTCTTGTGTCCCCTCGTGGAATATCGCACTCTTCGTACTTCATAATGCAAAACCAACTAACCCACAGCTTCGCTTTATTAAAGTCCTGTTTTCCTACAGATACCCTGAACCATCAAGTGTCTTTTTCTCAACGCAAGACCCGTCGTACAAGAGAATACCAAATCAAACATTTCATTTGTCATTTCTATAACTTACACTTTCGACAGAAATGTGCATACAGCCCACATGTTTTTGGTATTTCGGTCATTATTTTTTATTGAATGAAACGTCATGAAATGACACTGAAGATGCGTATACAAGCGTTGTAAAGAGAGGTATATGTTGAACAGCCAGATGTTTTATTTAACCAGCGGTTCGCAGTTAATAGCGATGACAACATCAAAATGGGTATTAGCAACATTAGAAGACGTACGCTAATGCGTAGCACTTGTGCTCACGAGGATTGCAGTGCTTGAAAAGGCTACATCCATCAACTTCAGTGGACGGCGCTTAATTACAATTGACGTTAACCGGACGCTACGGCTATATCATAGAAGGACGTTTGTAACGTTTATAAAGTTACAAGGGTAGCACTAGAACCATTATTGACGATACATGAACGTTCACGAACATCTTTCAAAAGCAGTGCTGAGACCTGGTGTGACTCTGTGCTGGAGTACTTGACTGCCACGCAGGCTGCATGTGTTCAATTCCGGTTGGGACACTAATATTTATTGCTTGAGTTTTTCGGTTCAGCGTGGCCGGTGTCGGTACTTTTCTCAACGCTCTCGCATTAAAAGGGGGAGACGCTCTAGGTGCCGACCAGTGCGGACGCGCGAAGATCGGCTCCTGCTTTCAATAATGCTTTCCTGTGGTATTCACGAATTTGTCGCAGAGTTTTCAGTTCCATCGTGTGCCTAAGTTCTCAAGAAATCAGCAGATACCACCTTTGTGCTGGTGAGTAGACTTTTAAACCGTTTTGAGGGCATTTTTACACGGCAACGCCACTGGGAGATTTAAGCCTAACAATCAAGGAGGCTATTGTCGTTGATGTGCCGACCCGGCGCCAACGTGACTCAACGCTCTGCGTGTTCCAGGACCTGCAACTGAGAATGGAACACCAAGTAGATGGAGAGGACATCTCTCCAGAGGATTGCACGGAAGACATGGGTTGGAAGGAAGCCGAAACGAGACGCTCAAGGAATAAGCAAGCCGCGGTTAGCGTTCCTGCTGCCAAGGGTTCGACCAAGGCTGGCGTTGCGGGAGACGCTCGTGCCAGTCGTAGTAGGTATGATACCAAGCATACAATCGTGCGAGCTGGACGCATGCCGCTACTACCCAAGAACTTCAGCATAATTGTGCTTCGACCACGTGGAGGATTAAATATCTCGAGAATTGGCACTGTAGCCGTGGCAGACGCGATAGTACTGGCGGCCGGCATCAAAGAGGAGGAGGCCATGCAGGACATCATCTGTTCCACTTGCAGCAGAACATTATGGTGGCAAGCACTCCGGACCAAGACAGAGCTTCAAGATACCTCAAGGTCAAGCAAATTGACATTCGAGGCAAAGTTTTCGAGGTTAGCGCGTACGCCATGGCCCCCCACGATACTTGTAAAGGAGTGATTCGCGAGATCCCCGTAAGCGATACTCAGTACATTTTGACCCGCAAGATTGTGAACGCCAACAACCCGCTCGCGCTGCAGGCCAAGAGAATCAAGGACACCGGGACAATCATCATAGCGTTCGAAGGACACAAGGTGCCCAGATTCGTGAGATATGGACCTTCACTTTTGCAGTGCTCCCTTTACCGCAAGAAAATCGATATTTGTTACGTCTGTGGAAAGATGGGACATCGGTCTGACGTCTGTCCGAACCCAGCTGAAACCATCTGCAGAGGCTGCGAGATCAAGAACCCAGAGAGCCTGCACCAGTGCAATCTAAGATGCAGGCTGTGTGACGTTCACCATCCCACGGCAGACAAAGAGTGCAAGAACAGGTTCTTAGTGCCATACGTCGTCAGACGCAGACGTTGGGAAAGATTGCGAGCAGCCGCAGAAGCCCGGGACGCATCAATCACATCGAGTCCAGACAACAACGAAAAGCAGCTTACTCCAGCCTACGGGACCCAGAGCATCCAGACTACTCAAGAACAGGAAAGGCGGCCCCACTCCAGGGGGAGGTCGCGTTCCAGAAGAGGTTCTAGACCCAAGGCCTGCTCCCAATCACGGGGGCACTCGAGCTCTCAAGGTCATCATCAGGGTCGGGATCAGCCTGGTAGGCACCCGAATAGCCAGCTGCTCGGCGTTCAGTTTGAGATCACGGCTTCACACCCGGGGAGGACGCTTTCAGTTGCATCGAAAGGCAGCTAGGCTGATCGAGTGCGCAACGGCGCGGCAGAGGTGATGACAGGTAAGCTGCCAGAGCATGATAGAATTGCACAGCTAGAGCAAGAAAACGCGAGACTTACAAAATCGAATGAGAGGCTATCAGCTGAGTTAAAGGAAATAAAAATTCTTCTCACAAAGCTAACCAGCACGCCGTCTTCACAGCCAATGCCTCAGCCAGTTGATGTCCCTGTGGCTGAAAACGTGGGGAACTCGAGAAA
This sequence comes from Rhipicephalus microplus, assembly GCF_013339725.1. Taxonomy (NCBI): domain Eukaryota; kingdom Metazoa; phylum Arthropoda; class Arachnida; order Ixodida; family Ixodidae; genus Rhipicephalus; species Rhipicephalus microplus. The sequence goes on from NC_051167.1 coordinate 69,950,221, forward strand.
CACAAAAAAGAGGGCAGTCATGGCAGAACAAGTGGAAGCCAACCAAATGACCATGACAGATATGAAAGAGGTCTTTGACACGCTCAGCAAAGTAGTAGCCATTCTTAGCGAGCAGATGGGTAGGCTACAGTCAAGCGTTGCGGCACTGGAAGAGCATATGACTTTGCGCATTACAAAGGTGGAAGCATATCTGCACAATACAGCAAGGCGTCCTCATGCACCAAACTCACCCCTTCGGCCATCAATACTAGTGGCACCAAACCTGTCGACAAGTGCAGCATCAGGCTCTGGCCGCCCATGTAATAACCATGATGTCAGCGCTACGTGAATCATTTCGTATCTGGCAATGAAACTGTAGAGGTTACCTTAAAAAGAAGGCAGCCCTACAGCAGTATATCAGGAGCAGCCAAGAAAAGCCTTATATTATATTATTACAAGAAACCCTTTCATCGCAAGCAACGTTGCCTGGATTCCGGCCTGTAATAGGGGATACTGAAGGGAGGGAAGTCTGCACCTTCGTATGCAACAAACTAACGCACGTAACCCACGACCTCAAGATAGAAGCAGGCCGGTTGGAACACGTCATGGTAGAGATTGTGCCAGGTACGAGCAACCGTCAGAGCATTTTCATTCTTAATATATACAGCAGTCAAAAGGAACAAAAGCAAGGGTTCAAGACGGTTCTAAAGAAAGCTGTTAATATCACCGGGGAATGTCCACTCGTCATGGCAGGTGATTTCAACGCCCCTCATCATACATGGGGTTACAAGTACAACACTGGGGAAGGAAATAGACTTTGGCAAAGTTCCAGTGAACTTGATCTCACCCTAATCACAGACCCCAGTCTACCAACAAGGCTTGGTACATCTTGCTGGAGGGATTCCACCCCGGACCATACATTTGTAAGGAACATCAAGAAGGCCCAGTGGATGAACCTTGCTCTAGACCTAAGAAGTGACCACTGCATTCTTGCCACTACCTTCTCCGTGGAGCGTAAAAAGCAGATGGAATTCCACTTCACAGACTGGGATAAGTTCAGGAAGATAAGGATGGAAAGGGAACAAGATGGCCACAGACAAGGCTTGGAGCAGTGGGTCAAACACATTAAAGATGGCATCAAATCTGTCTCCTCCACCATTACCACAGGTTTTCTGGTTGAAAGAATTGATAGCCGGCTCGCTCATCTTCTTGAGGCAAAGCAAGCACTACTGAACCGTTTGAAGGGTCAGTGCCTGAACCGAAGACTGAGGAAGAAGATAGCTGAGGTAAACAGATCAGTCAAGGAACATCGTCGCGCACTATCCAGGCAGCAATGGGACGAAATTTGCAACTTCGTCGATGGTCAGATGCGCAATGACAAGACATGGAATATGTTAAAGCATCTCCTCAACAAAAACACCACCAAAACAAATCAAAAGCACGTTATCGCTCGAAATTTGCATAAAGAGATAGGGCGCACTACAGAACAGCAAGTTGTGCAGCGCCCCGCGGGGGCGCCTGCACAAGTAGGCGTTTGGTGTGTAGCGACACCACAGACCCGAGCTAACGGGGGAGTTTCTACTCCCTCCCACGCCTAACCGTGCGTGGCTTTGCCGTGTCCGGGGAAAAGGGGATCCTGGGGGTTGAGCCGACGCTGGGTGATTGGACCTTTAAGGCCCCCCGGCAGAGGCAACACACCCCTTTGGCCCCGGCTTCACGTAGACGGCACCCCTGGGCTGACCCACCCAGGGGAAACCGGCAGTCGCCTTTTCCTGTCTCTGCCTCTCTTCATCTTCGTCTTTCCCTCTTACTTTCAATCTTTCCTGATCTCTCCTCTCTTCAATTTACTTCTGTTTTTCCTGGCGGCAAGGGTTAACCTTGTGTGGCTATCCAAACTAGGGTAAACCATATTGGGTTATAGTAACTGCGTACTGCTGGCGTTGCGCAAACATGCCCACATGCTCTGCCACGTCCCCTTGTTGGAATCCGTGGTGGGTGGTATGCGCCGTTACCAAAAAATACACATTTTCCCATGGGATCCTCGACCCCCTCTCTAACTGATCGTGCCTCGAAAAGGGTACGCACCGACGCAACTTCACTACTTTGGTCTAAAAACAGAGAAACTTTCCCAAAATACCATGTCCTCCACTGCGAACAATCATCTACAAAAGCTAGAGCAATCTCACCCTTCCTTGTGGCCAAGTGCTTGAGAGAGACCATTGGAACCGGTTATAAGGCCACGAAGATGGCCAGTGGAGATCTGCTTCTCGAATTAAAAGACAAGGAACAGTACAATAAACTCTCGCACCTCGTAGCCTTTGGTAACATCCCCGTCTCTGTGAGTGCACATCGTACAATGAATACAGTGAAGGGCGTCGTATCGGACGAAGATTTGATGACACTGAATGAAGAAGAGCTTCTTGATGGATGGAAGGACCAAGGTGTAATACATGTCCAGCGCATCATAATCAGACGCAACAACAACGAAATAGCAACAAAGCACTTAATACTCACCTTCAACTCAACCACCTTACCTGAAACTCTCGAACTGGCTATATAAAACTCCATGTCCGACCCTTCATTCCGAACCCGAGGCGTTGTTTCAAATGCCAGCGATTTGGTCATGCATCCCAGAGCTGCCGAGGGCAGCTGATCTGTGCTAAGTGTGGCAAAACCGGCCACAGTGCTGATGAATGTAGTCATGATGAGGTCCTCTAAGCTAACTGCGAAGGTAGTCACCCCGCATACTCCAGAGCGTGCCCAGCCTGGAAAAAAGAAAAAGAAATAATAACTATAAAAGTAAAGGAAAATAACATATTCAGGGAAGCAAGACAGCGGGTCTCACTAACATTGGCACTAAAAACACCTTTCGCCGAAGTGGTGCAACGAGGGGCGGCACCACAAAGGCCCTTGGCATTTGCCCGGACCTCGCCTAGCGTGCCGAGGCCAATGCCACAAGCCCCTACGGCGGGAGCAGCTAGCGCTGCCCTGCCCAGACTCAGCCTGTCCACACCAGTGACCTTGACAAGCTCTAACAGCAGCCAGAGCAATCACGAGGCCAAGGGGGCTTTATCGACCCCCAGTTAGGTGGGGACAAAGACTTCGTCAATCGAGGCGAAGTCTAAGCGACGCACAGATCGCTCTGTAGAGCGGGCGTCCAGTGCCTCGCAAGAGGCTATGGACACCAGTTCAAGCCAAACGGAGCAGGAAGCGCCGAAGGAGCGGCGAGCTTCTCTCGACCGCCCCAAAAAAGACAGAACACCGATTACAGGGCCTGACAAAGGCCCTGTAAAATGAGCTAATCTCCATCTTTTCTGCACACAGCACTTTTTTCCTTTTTTTCCACTATGGACAAAATCATACAGTAGAACGTAAGGGGAATACTTAGAAATTTAGATGACGTCCAAGAACTTCTGAGTAAGTTTAATGCGAAAGTGTTATGTGTGCAAGAAACGCACTTAACTCCTAAGCACAAGGACTTCCTACGACAATATATTATTTTCCGAAAAGACCGGGAGGATGCTGTCGTACCATCTGGCGGTGTAGCAATTATAGCTGATCGTAGTGTAGCATGCCAGCATTTGAAGCTCCAAACAGCCCTTGAGGCAGTGGCCATTCGAGCTGTACTTTTTAACAAACTCATTACCATATGTTCTGTGTACATACCACCGCATCAACAGCTACACAGACGTGATCTAGATTCATTATTAGATGAACTCCCAGAGCCGTTTCTGGTTCGAGGTGATTTTAATGCACACAATGTCCTGTGGGGCGATGCTCGCTGTGATGCGCGAGGACGTCTCATTGAGCAGCTCCTTTTCTCTTCTAGTTTATGTCTTTTAAATATAAAGGAGCCTACGTATTTTAGCCTTGCAAACAACACGTACTCCTCCATAGATCTTAGCATTTCATCACCGTCCCTTTTACCTGTTTTTAAGTGAAAAGTTCTTAAAAACCCTTATGGTAGTGACCATTTCCCAATCATCCTGAGTGCGCCGAACAAAGATCAACTACCCCCGCAGGTTCCTCGATGGAAGATTGACTCAGCTGATTGGAAAGGGTATAGAACTCTTACACACATGACATGGACTGAGCTGTCGGCCCTGACCATAGATGACGCTGTCACGTATTTTACAGCTTTTATATTTGATGCCGCATCTAAATGTATTGCCAAAACGAGCGGCATGTCTTCTAAACGGCGAGTTCCATGGTGGAACGACGCATGCAGGAAAGCACGGACCACTCAGAAAAAAGCTTGGGCGTTGCTTCGCGATTCCCCTACAGCAGAAAACCTGGAAAATTTCAAGCGGGTGAAATCGCAGGCAAGGAGAACGCGTCGACAAGCTAGACGAGAGAGCTGGACAAAGTTTATATCAAGTATCAACTCGTACACAGATGAGAGAAAAGTGTGGAATAAGGTAAAGAAAATTAAGGGCCAACAAACGTACTGCCTTCCACTAGAAAATAGCCCCGGGGAAAGCTTGCAGGATCAAGCCAACTTTCTTGGCACACATTTCGAACAGATATCGAGCTCCTAACACTACTCCGAATCCTTTCAGAATTACAAGGCACGAATAGAAAAACAAAAGTTAGAAAGAAAATACACAAGAAATGAGGCATATAATCAACCATTCTGCTTAGAAGAACTGCGAACAGCACTCAGCTGCTGTATTACATCTACCCCAGGTTCTGACAATGTAATGTACGCGATGCTGAAGGAACTACCCTCCGAAACTAAAGAAACCCTCCTCTGTCTTCATGATCGCATATGGTTTTCAGGTGTGATCCCCTCCTCCTGGAAGGAGGCTGTTATAATTCCAATTTTGAAGCAGGGAAAGGATCCCTCTACTGTATCAAGTTACAGACCTATAGCGTTAACAAACTGCCTCTGCAAACTATTTGAAAAAATGATCAATTGCCGCTTACTCTACTACTTAGAAACAAACAAATCGCTCGACCCATACCAATGCGGGTTTAGAGAGGGCCGATCTACCACCGACCATCTTATACGTATCGAGGTACACATACGTGAGTCTTTTGTTCATAATCAGTTTTTCTTATCTGTGTTTCTCGACATGGAGAAGGCCTACGATACTACGTGGAGGTTTGGAATATTGAGAGACCTCTCACACATAGGTATACACGGTAATATGTTCAGTGTCATTGAAAGCTATCTGTCTGATCGTACCTTCCGCGTTAGAGTGAGCAATGTTCTGTTCCGAACATTTGTACAGGAAACCGGAGTGCCACAGGGTGGGGTGCTCAGCTGTACGCTCTTTATTATAAAAATGAATTCTCTCCGTCTGTACATCCCACGAAATATCTTTTATTCAACATATGTCGACGATGCGCAGATAGGTTTTCAATCGTGTTCTCTTGGGATCTGTGAGCGACAGGTTAAGCTCGCCCTTAACAAGATATCCAAATGGGCTGATGAAAACGGGTTCAAACTGAACCCACAGGAAAGAACCTGTGTCCTTTTTTCACGAAAAAGAGGCTTACACCCTGATCCTGAACTGGTCCTTAAGGGTGAGCATCTACCCGTAAACACAGAACATAAGTTCCTAGGTATAATTTTAGATGCGAAGTTAACCTTTGTACCGCACATAAAACATCTTAAACATAAATGGTTGAAAACAATGAATATCCTGAAGGTGCTGTCACGAACAACGTGGGGCAGAGACAGAAAGTGCCTCATGAATCTGTATAGAAGCCTTATACGCTCACGTCTTGAGTATGGGGCAATAGTCTATCACTCTGCCACGCCAAGCGCTCTGAAAATGTTGGACCCTGTACATCATCAAGGCATCCGCCTGTCCACAGGAGCCTTTAGAACAAGCCCAGTTGAAAGCCTTTATGTAGAGTCGGACGAGTGGTCACTCCATCTGCAGAGAATATATTCTTCCTTCATATATTTCCTTAAAGTAAATGCGAACAGTGAGCAACCTGCATATTCCACCATCAACGACCTGTCCAGCTCTCAACTTTTTTACAATCGACCCGCAATGGCACGCCCTTTCTCGCTGCGTGTTAGAGACCTAGCTGAAGAAACAGATGTCCACTGCTTGAATACCACCTCAGCCCCCCTGCTCTGCGGCTCCCGCCATGGCAGTGGCAGGTTATAGACGGTGACACATCTTTCGTAGCTGTCACAAAGCATGCCTCCCCCATACACATTCGGATGTATTTCTTAGAGCTGTAACATAAATATGACTGTCCAGAATATTATACTGATGCATCCAAATCCCATACTGGCGGGTCCTATGCGGCGGTCGGCCCATCCTTCTCGGATGCCGGCGTTCTGTCCACCAGCACAAACATTTTTACAGCCGAGGCTTACGCGTTATTCGTAGCCGTTAAACACATCAAAGAATTGAATACGCCAAGGGTAGTTATATACACCGACTCCCTGAGTGTCGTAAAAGCGTTGAAAAATTTTAAAAAACACAAAAACCCTATAAGTATATCCCTCTATTCAGTACTCTGCGCGGCCTATACTTCTAAGCAACATATCGTCGTGTGCTGGGTGCCAAGACACCGCGAGATCGAAGGAAATGTGTTGGCCGACCAGCTCGCCACGTCAATTAAGGGAAGCTCCGCCAACTATTCAGTTGCTGTCCCTATAATGGACCTAAAACCAAACATACGCAAAAAGCTCAGGGCTTACTGGCAGAAGTTATGGGATCAACAAACTCATAACAAGTTACACTTGATTAAACCATACCTCGGTAACTGGCCACCCACGTCGAAAACACGCCGCACAGAGGTCAGTCTCTGTCGGCTTAGAATAGGACACACACACAGCACGCACACACACCTTTTGTCTGGTGGTGACCCACCCAGCTGTCACAGATGTGGCCGTCCACTTACCGTACTTCACATACTCCTTGAATGCTCTGAGCTAGAGGCTTACAGGAAAAAACATTTTACACTAGCGTACAAGGAACACATACCCCTTCACCCAGCTATGTTTATTGGTCGCGAACTTCTTTTTAAGTATAATGCATTGAATGCATTCTTAAAGGAAGTAAATACTTTCCATGTTATCTACTCGAGTGATCGGTAGCACGGCCTCCGAAAGGAGGCTGCTGCTGCGGATGCTACATCCAAAAAAGCACCTGTCTCCCGGTCCTTGAGACTGAGGGCGCTGGCGAGAAATCGGTGCTAATATAACGCTCCTATTTTATGATGTCATGACAACTAAAGACCCATTCTCACCAGGCATGCTTCACTTCACTTTCATGATTTTAATAAATATATGTCTTACGCATCTTTAGGGCGCAGAACTTTAGGCCCTTTTACAGCCATTTATCATAACCATTGCTCTCATCCGATATCACTTCCTGGCGCTCTTTGGCCATCAATGGCCCTTGCGCCATTAAACAACATATATCATCATCAAGTTGTGCAGCGGCTCGTGCATAAGTACCTCCCAATCAAAAGAGGATTGTCACCGCCAAGTAGACAGTACCAGGGCAGGCCCAATCCAGGTCTTGAGGGTGACTTTAACATCGAGGAGATCAGAAGAGCCTTGCATGATCTCAACGGCAGGTCGGCCCTTGGCCCGGACGGTATATCAAACAAGGCCCTTAGTAACCTTGATGATGATTCAATTGAAACCCTGAAGGATATGATCAATGCAGCATGGAAAGAAGGCAGGGTGCCAGAGCAGTGGAAGCTGGCCAGGACGATCCTTATTCCTAAGCCAGGAAAGCCCCCTAACTTTGACAACATGAGGCCAATATCATTGACATCATGTATCGGCAAGGTTGCAGAACATGCAACCTTGCCTGCACAGGATAAACAAGTACTTGGAATATAACGACATATATACACACAATATGGTTGGATTCAGGGCAGGGCTATCCACACAAGATGAATTCAAGCTTATCAAACACCAGGTCATCGACAACAAAACGAGAGACGTGAGAGCCATTCTGTGCCTACATCTAGAAAAAGCGTTTGACAACATCCACCATTCATTCATACTCGAAGCAATTTCCAAACTTGGTCTGGGGAAAGCCTTCTATGACTACGTATGGTCCTTTCTTACAGATCGGAAAGCCATGATGAAGATTGCAGATATCGAGACCGCAGCAATCGAACCAGAAGCACGGGGCACGCCGCAAGGGGCAGTGATTTCACCAATGATGTTCAACATTGCCATGATTGGACAGTCAAAGGAATTATCGAGCATTGAAGGATTAAAGCACAGCATCTTCGCAGATGACATTACCATCTGGTGCACAGGTGGAAGCGAGGGGCAGATTGAGAGCGCCCTGCAAGAGGCGATTGACAGCGTAGAAGAGTACCTTCGTCCTTCTGGGCTCAAGTGCTCCTCGAGTAAGTCAGAACTTTTACTGTATCGGACTGCACGCCGAGGACCGAAGCCCAGGGGATGGAAGCCGTTAAACCAGATAGACATCCACCTCCGTACAAATCAAGGGGATTCTATCGAGAGGGTCGACTGCATCACAGTCCTGGGCATGCTGATAGAGTCTACCGGCGCCAACAGCAAATCTATAGCCAAGTTAACTTGGAAACCAGACAGTGCGGTGCACCTCATACGCAGAGTGGCCAACAAAAGAAATGGGATCAAGGAAGACAACCTCATCAGGTTGATGCATGCGTTTGTTCTAAGCCACTTCACGTACGAGGCAGCAATGCACAACTGGTCAAGAGCAGAGTCCGAGACACTGAATGTGCTCCTCAGGAAAGTTATCAAGAAGGTCCTGGGCCTACCCATACATACCAGCACCGAGCGTCTGCTTGAACTTGGCATTCACAACACGCTCGAAGAAATAGCAGAAGCCCAAGAGAGAGCACAGTTTGCAAGGTTATCTACAACAAGGTCGGGGAGACTGATCCTGCAGGAGCTGGGCCAACACCCAATGGCAATCAGGCACAATTACAATGATATCCGCGACAACATTAGGGAGAATATCACGGTGTCTCCTATACCAAGAAACATGCATCCAGAACACAACATCGGAAGAAGAGTAGCGAGGGCCAGGACTATACTTCGTCAAGTCTCAAACGAGGAACGAGGAGTCGTATTTGTTCACGCGGCTTCCTACGCCAATGGGAAAGCGTTTGTGGCAGCGGTGGTCGATGGGGCTGGCCATGTCGTCAACTCAGCGACGGTCAGGACGAAAGACCCAATCATTGCGGAACAGGTGGCCATCGCCTTAGCACTCAAGATGGATAACATTGAAGTCGTCTACAGTGATTCCATGGCAGCACTACGGGCGTTCGCCAAGTGGACGGTCTCAGAACAAACGCTGAGAATACTGCAAGGCAAGAACATAACGCATCATCTTCTGAGTTGGTTCCCAGCTCACCTTGGACAAATCAACGATTCCCCTCCCAATCTCAATGAAGCAGCACACGAGGCGGCGCGAGAACTCTCCAACCGCGCCTCCCCGGGGATGCGTTCTACCGGTGAAAGGGATAACCGGGAAATTCTTACAACATATAACGAGCTCACAAAACATTTCTACCTGTCTAGAAGGATTTTCCCTCCCCTTCACAAAAATCTAACCCGGCCCCAAGCACTTACATTAAGGCTTTTGCAAACATGGATGTACCCTACTTTGAAAATGTTACACATCATGTTCCCTGCCCTATACCCAAGTAATCTTTGTCCACATTGTCGGGAAATAGCTTCAATAGAACACATGTTCTGGCAGTGCACCAAATTTGCTGATATATCGAACATCACCTCTGCCAGATGGGAGGCGGCAATCCGCAGCTCATCCTTGGCAGATCAGCTTTGGGCTGTCCACCAAGCCCGCGAGGCGGCTGAGGAGCTTGGAATCTCAGTCCCCACGTGGGAGCTGCCCGCAACACAGTGATCTGTGTTTTGGAGGACCAAATAAAAGTTTATTCAATCCAATCCAATCTCGCGTTAAAATTAGCTATGTTTGTTCTCAGTTTTAGTTTAGCCGCTAGCTTTCTTCAATTGACAAAATGATAACTAACATACGATGACGCCAAGGAAAGTAGAGTAGATCTTACTACAAGTACTTGTAATGCAAATTTGAATAAAGAAAAGAGGACGAAAAGATAACTTGCTGTCGGCAGGGACCAGTCCCTGCCGGCTCATCTTGTCGTTGACTTGATCCACTTCGTTCATCTCGTCCATTCATGTCCCCTGGCCAATGTAAATTTTCCCAAAGTTGATTGCAGGGGCCGGAAGCTTGCTCAGTTTGTCTGATGCCATGAACATCACATCATAAACGACGACAGTACAACATATCTACGTGGTCCGAGACACAGCAATTGCTTTCGTTTGGCACATGGTAAGACGATGGTTCGCCCAACAAGTGCGATAGTTCACCGATGTTGAGGCTCATGACAGCGTGGCAGTTTCGGCTAGTTGGTATGGCATGACGATAGTTATAGTGCGAGAACAGAATGACGACAAAGAGACAAGACGGACACGAGCAGTCGTGTCCTTCTTGTCTGTTTGTCGTCGTTCTGTTCTCGCGCTATAACTATCGTCATGTCATGACAGCGACCATATTACAACGCATGTGTAGGTCACAGGTTCTCCGAAATTCCTCTTGTTCAGTTCACAGAAAAATTAATTGCACAATGTATAATACGAAGTGAATGAGGCAGGCAAAGGTGTCGCGTGCGGCCTTGAGGAGGTTGTTGTAAATGTAATGGAAGCAGTTAAGAGCGCTATTACGCGTGCATCAAAGTGCACAGAATTATATTTAGAGTTTGCGCGATGACGAAAGATTCGTTTAGGTGGGCTGACGGGCACACTAATTCAGCATGACCTCAGAAACGCTTGACCTCTACAAAAGAAAATCGAGCGTCGAATGGACAAGCCAGAGGACCAATCGTGGAACGAATTTTGTGAATTACTGATCCTCGCAAGCAGATGTCCCTGGTATAGGGCGAAAGGTGCGTGGGCTTGGCTCGACCCCACAACAACGACATCCATCGAGCCCACTGGCTCTCCAAGAGGGCCACCTGCAGGTTGATATTGGCGAAGATTTCTGCGTAGTATTGCGGATGATATGGCTACCATGAGTGACCAAGTTCTCGGCGATGCTTCTGTATAGCACGCGTCCCTGAACTGGATGTGCTTTTCTTACTCGAGGAACTGGACCAGCAGGCGTTCAGCGTCACCTGGGCCGGATGGCACTACATATGCTGCTTTTGTACTGGAGGACGCGGCTGAGACCGCCTATACTCAAATGCTACAATCAGTCGTGGAATTATGTCGTCTTTCCTGATAGGCAGAAGTCCAGCCGCTTGGTACCGATCTTCAAGCCTGGAAAGTCGCCGCTTGACCTGGCATCGCATAGACCCATTGCGCTGGGCAGCTGTGTGGGGAAAGTAATGAAAATAATAGTCCTCCCACGCTTCGAGCGGTGTCTATAGGGCTAAGATATATATACAGAGGCTGCGGCTGCATTTCGACGAAGCTGATCTTCTACAGATAAGATCATCGACCTTGTGATCTCTGTGCAACAACAGAAATACCTCAAGCGTATATCCGTTGCTATGTTCCTCGATGTGAAAGGGGCCGACAACAGCGTAATGCACGTCGCCATTATCGATGCCTTGGAAAATATTGGAATGGTGGAGAAATATTTCGATGTATTCGGAGTTACCTACTGAGGAGATCCTTTTCATGCATACTGCGCAAGGGCGCACTGTTGACGATTGCACCTCTCGTGGCGCCCCACAGATTGGAGTTATCAGCCCTATATACTCTGTTTAACCTCACTATTGTGGCGACCACTGCGCACAAACCTGCGTAGCCTCCGTCCTGTGTCACTGATGATCCCTGAGTGACACGGCCACTTGCTGAAACCAAAAGGTTTTATAGAACATCTGGAGTGGCAGTCCCGGCCACCGCCAACGGGAGCAAGTGAAGCCGCCAGCGGCCATATTGCTAGAGGAAAAACAGGCCGGAACCGCCATAGACCGCAATGGAATACGCGCGTTGCGTGCGTCGGTTTGCAGTTCTACGATAAAAAAAATGAGATGGAAACCACTTTTAGGTTACTCAGACGAATAAATGCCTCTTCTTGTTTATGAAACAAATTATTTCATGCACCCTTAGTCAGCTGCACGCTTTCAGATCAATCTGTTTTTGAGTGTTTGCTTCGCATATCGAGCTTGCTGGCGCACTATTGCGGTGCAAAATGGTTGTAGTATATATTGGGTGTTTTAAGAAATGTGCCTGCAGATACGCAAGATCAAGGGGAACGTGACATTTGCTCGCCTCTTTCATATATGTATGTGCGTGTGTGTGTGTGTTGGCAGATTGCCAGAGAGTATGTATAAGGAAGTTGAAATAATGAAAGCTAAAGTTAGAAAAGAGAGCTAATTAAGTAAACTTGGAGTCACAAGTAATTTTTCTAGAGTTATCGAATTCTAACCAATTTACAGGCGGAACCAAAACCAAAGCACCGATGTCCCGCGCAACCTACAAACTCCAGGAAACGTACTCCCACATGAACCGTTTATAAGAACGATTGCAGAGGCATTAATTATGCATAATATTTATCAACTTCCATTGGCGACGTGTGTTGTCATTGCAAGCACAGTCTTCAGAGCCTAGAAACGAGGCAGCTCAATGCTTGATATAACGCCACTCACTCATTTTGACAACTTCGTCTATCGGTGTTTCGGTTTCGTCGGCAAGATAGAACGGATTTCAAAGGTGTCTCATCTTGTTTTAGACGCAATTGCTTATTTTTGGGGCTGTGTATTAAATTGAAGCTACGTCAAGTAGGTAGAAACTAACAAGTTTTTGCAGATGCGCTCGGAAAGCAGGAAAAATCGAAGGTGCGCTGCCAGGCCGCAGTCTGGTTGTCTGCCCCGTTCGTTCGAAGCAGCATTCTTCGAAGTGAATAGAACAGAGGTGGTCACCGTACGTAGCCCTCCAACTATTTCTTCGAACAGCACATTCCCAGGCAGATTGCAGCACAAGCACACTGTCTTTCGGAAACCTGTAACACGGATAATTACGGCATGGAATTGTTCTCTACGTTTGCGAATTCCTCGATAAACATGCACCACATTCGATATTCACAAACCAAAAGATATGCATGCACGCCATCAGTCTTGCCTTGTAAGACAACACCAGAAAACTTGGAATTCAAAGGGCATTCAGACGTCCTACTCGTTCCAATGTTTGATACGTGCAGCCACAGACTGCAAGTCCTTCGTCCATAAACCTAAAACTCGGGGACAACGTCATGTCAGCGAGCATTTAAAGCTTCAGGTTACCTTCCTTACAGCTATACGCATGTATTATACGTATGCGCACCTTTCAGATTGTTTCTAATTCATCAAAATACGCGAAAAAACAGGCGATTGTCAGCGAGCGCAGCAAGAATACTTACACGTGAAAAGTGATCCCAGGTGTCTTTTTGATGCGATTTGTGCAGCCATAAGCGACGCACGAAGTCACCATGGCCTTGTAAAATCTTTAACTGCTTTACAGAAGCATGTCACAGTCTCAAAAGGCCACTGCGATGGCAGAGCTACGAAGCGCACTTTGTCGTCTGCTTCCGAGTCTTTCATTTTCCAATATGGCGGCGATAGGCGTCACTTATCGGGGCGCACCTCCACTCCAGAAGACATGGTATAGAACCTCCTTGGCTGCAACACGCTTTTGTTAAAGGGCAGTGCTAGGGCAGCTTCACCGGTGGCTTACGTCATCATTGGTGGCTGTAAAACTCAAGCTGCAAAGGTCGGTTTTATGATTGTTTCTATAACCTTATGGGCAGCGCCGGCATGCTAGCCCCGCCGCTACCACGACGTTAATTAACAGTCATCATGTTTCAAATTGGGATGCGCGCCCTTTTATCGACACGGAATCTCACCCTATTATTGGAAGTGTGTGGGTTCTACCTGAATGAGTCAACATTTCTGTGTACGCCAATGACATATGAATCTGGACTTCGGCAGTGACGCGACCCCAGGTACGTGCAAGGCTCCAAAAAGCAGTGCGAGTAACTACGAATTACCTCTATGCTCAGGCCTCGGCATTTCGATTAGTAAGTGAACCTCAGCCCCCCCCCCCTTTTTTTTTTCAATATCCACAGAAATGCTTCCACGTGCGTCAGCCACCCTTCTCTTATACCGTCTAACCAGTGAAGAGGCTTACCGAGATAAGTTTTCAACGCTCAGAGTAGGCCAGCGGCAGCCACTCGCTCACTTGCCATTACCGGTGTGGTTTTTGACCTCACTTGTTCAAATTTTCCGTATGATGTCTTCATGCGTAGGAAGCACGTGGTTTTTTTGTGTTTTTATCTCTGATGTGATAGCTGTCTTCCTTCCTGTTGTTTTTTTTTTCAAACTGTAGTTTCATGCATGCATTTCCGTGTTCGGTGTAGGATAAAACCTAGCCAAGAATAAACTTTTGTTTGAAGTGAGCGCTCGTCTGTGTAACTCTGTCTATAGTTTCTTGTCTGCTAACGCGCTCTAAATACCACTATGACTAGTCCCTTTTACCGGCAAGCCGATGTTCTGGTACCCTGTTTCAATCGACAACGAAAAAAATCGTAGCCTGAGATGTCGCTGATTCCTGGGCTTCATTATCGACAGAGACCTATGGTGGAATGCTCACGTCTCGCACGTGAGAAAGAGGCGCGCCTTTTTTTTTTTTTTGTCGACACTTTTTCGAGTGCCCTTTCTCGGCGTCCGAAGTGGAAACGCAAGGAGTGCGCCAGCGTCTTCAAGCAAAAAAACAGGCTCTTGTTCGATCACTAGCTGACAGCGTCTGCTGCTTACGATGTCATCAAATCACACAGATCACGTCATGACAGCTGTTGTCAATAAAGGAAAGATATGGAGAGCAGCGCGCGAGTGTCTGTTGTGGGCCGAGGTGCAGTTCGAGCCTGTTCAGTGTGCACTGTCTGGAGGCGAGTGTCGTGACCACTTGATTGATTGATATGTGGGGTTCAACGTCCCAAGACCACAATTCGATTATGAGAGACGCCGTAGTGAGGGCTCCGCAAATTTCGACAACCAAGGGTTCTACAACGTGCGCCCAAATCTGAGCACACGGACCTAGAGCATTTTCGCCTTCGTCGAAAATGCAGCCGCCGCAGCCAGGATTCGATCCCACGACCTGCGGGTCAGCAGCCGAGTACCTGAGCCACAGGACCACCGCGGCGGGGCGTAACCACTTCGCCATTCAGGAGTGTTAGAAGAGCACAACATCATTAGAGCAAGGAGGCAAGAAATCGAAGTGAGGGAGAGGAGGAAAAATGATGAAATGATGAGTGTGTGCAAAAATCTACTAGATAGTGAAAGTAAGTGAAGAAAGAAACTAGCACGCACACACACACACACACACACACACACACACGCATATATATATATATATATATATATATATATATATATATATATATATATATATATATATATATATATATATATATATATATATATATATATATATATATATATATTGTAGAGGAGAGAAAAGAGACAACACCCGATCCTGGGCCAGCTGTTCTTATTCTGACTTCGTTCTTCTCTTCCTTGCTCTAGCTATCCGCGTGCCGGAGCCCCAGTGTCTTTCTTGGTCATGACACTCGGCCATGACTGCGCACGCGCGGAACTGGTCGCAAAGTTTCTGGTGGGCAGGCTTGTCTGCATCGTGGTGGTCAGCCCGGACCACAATGCAAGATGGAGCGACGGTCTGGGGAAAGCGTCTCTGGTGGACGGCACTGGCTGCCCCGAGCCGGTCGCTCTTTTGCAATGTCTCTTGAAAAGGTGCTGTGGACTCAGGTGGCCGGCACTGGCTGCCCCGTTGCGGCCGACGCTCTCGGCCATGCTGCGATTCGGTCCGGGTATCTGCCAGAAGTAGATCTGGTGGTCGATACTGGCTGCATCTCGGAGGTCGGCCTCAACCACGCTGGAACTGGGTGCCGGAGTCTGTCGCAAGTCTATCGGGAGGTCGAGACTGGGTGCATCGTTGTGGTTGACCTCGTCCAAGGTTCGACGTGTTCGGAAGACTTGGTGACAACAGTTCTGGCAGGTGGCATTGACTTCCTCGCCTGGGCCGGACCCGTCTAGGCTGTGACTTTGCACGCTGAGACTGTATTTGTTGCCTTGGTCGGCCACAGTGCCGTTGTTGACGTTGGCCATTGGCATTCGCTCGCACCTTGGTCGATGAAGACTCGGGGGTATGAAACTGGTTGTACCTCGGTTGTCTGCCTTTACGACGCTGTAACTTGGTGTAGAGATTTGGTGGGCGACATTGGGTGTGTTGGAGCAGTCGTTGCTTGCCGAGTAGACATTTATGTTGTCTGTGTAGGGTGGTGTGGTTTTTATGCACATTTGAATGCCGAGCCGGAAAATGCTTGCGCAACAGAGAGTGAGTGTGAGTGCTCACCGGCCACTGGACACAATTATGATGCGACGTGCCCGCAGCTTCCTTGCTGTTATCGCTCTTGTTTTGACCGAGCCGGTCTTGGCCTGAACAATCAGGGGCGATTTCCATGGTGACGACTTCATGGGGGTCTGCGCGATGTTCAGGTTGTACGTTGGGAGTCAGAATGGCGTGCTTGTCGTCATCGGCAAGATCGTACATCATGTTGCCAGAAAAGCCGATGCTGGCTCTCTCTGCCTGGAACGCATCGATGTAGCTCACACGCTCGGCCAATGACTGCAGATGTGGTACACACTGGTCCAAGATTGTCTCCTTGCTATCCACGGTTGTCTCCGACAGCTCTGTCTTGGAAATGGCATTGGTTGCTGCCACGGAAGCTCGTGAGATGGGTCCCGGTGTGCAACCTGGCATCGGAAGGGCGACGCCTGCCTTGGAGCCTGTTTCAGTGTACCCTGCGAAGCGTTCAGCCAAGAGGTCATCAAAGCTTATGCAGGGTACAGCTGCACATTCGGGATGGTTCAGTGTGGGTATGTCGTTTGAGTGACGTACTTCACGAGGCCCGTCTTCGAGAGTGGTCCTTGGCTGAGCTGAACTTGAATTGGACGACAGCAAAGAGTCCGAAAGCTCAAGTGAACTGCAACGCATGACTGCAACCTGGAGGCGGAAACCCTCCTGCACCTTATCCTCGGTAGTCGTCAGGTTGAACTGGGTGGTGGAAGGGATATCGGAGAGTGTCCCGCCGAAGGCAGCTATGAGCTTGGAGCTCCACTCCACCCAGGACTGCTGCTTGAAGCCTTCATACCTGTGCCACGCCGCTGCACCTTCCCGAAGACGGTCTACAGCCACGGTCCATTTCAGAGATTCCGTCCAGGACTCGCACATTGCTATCGCGTTGACGATTGCCACCCAGCTGTCAGCGTCGTTCCGGGCCCCGTGGAATTCCGGTAGTTCGCAGACGGCTGGTGATTGTGAGGTGGCAGGTGGCAACGCAGAAATCACCGAGGCGAAGCAGTCGAGCTGGTGTGAGAGTTCGATCAGAGAAGACCGAAGCTCCCTGCGTTGCTCTGGTGTGCTTGCCTCAAGGTCGTATGAGGCAGCTACATGCAGCACTGCGTTAATGTCATACAATGCTGGCAACATTGTAGGAGCTCGCTCGGCGATCAACGCGGTCAGTATGTTAGTCTCGGCGCGGAGCATCGCGATGGTACGCCGCAGTTGCACGGCACTGTCGCACGAGGCTTATGAACCGCTTTGGTTCACGTCCTTGAAGTATGTGGTTCTAGTAGTACTTACGGTGGTGACACGAACGTCCAAGGAAGCATGAACAGCGTTTCTTGGCGGCTCGTATGTGGGAAGAGTACCGGTCAGGGAATGCAAGTCGTTGGAAGGTTGAACAACATTCCCAAAGGACAGGAGCCCGTGCGTATTACGGCCGCGAAGTGGTAGCATATTGTCTATTGGGTGATGCCCTGGTACCACAGAGGAGGCATGTACACCGTCCACTGATGGTTCGATGGGCAGCTGAAGCGGCGGCCGGGTTGCAGACTCCATCGCCAAAGAAGTGTGAACGGCGTTCCTGGATGGAGAAGCCCACACTGCCGACGAACCACGAAGACACGTACCGGTGGCTTCCCGCAGAAGGTTCAATTATCGGACTGCGCCATTGTAGTTGAGAGAAAAGAGACAACACCCGATCCTGGGCCAGCTGTTTTTATTCTGACTTGGTTCTTCTCTTCCTTGCTCTAGCTGGCGCGCACCGGAGCCCCAGTGTCTTTCTTGGTCATGACAATATATATATATATATATATATATATATATATATATATATATATATATATATATAGGCAGGCATGGTGGTTGAGTGGCCGTAGCGTTGCATATAGTCCAGTAGATCCTCCGTGAGCGGTCACAACGTTGTTTATTTCGACGTTTCGGCCTAGAGTCTGGCCTTCATCAGGATTAAAAATACACTTTGTTGGTGCTCAGCTTTATACAATCTCAAATCAGAGGGCAAAGAAAGAGGAAAAATACAGAAAAAAAGAAAAAGAAGAAAAAAGAAAAAAAGAGAAAAAGAATATAAGGTGGATTCCCCTCGGGCGCCCCCCTCCTACTCTTTTTTCCACTTCCCCCTTCATCTCTCTCTCCTTTCTCCCCTTCACCTTTCTGATGTCAGTGGTCTGTGTACGCTTCCTTTCACTAACGCATTCTTCCCGACCAGACGGCGCCTCCTGGCACTAGCAGTTCGGTGTGGGGCAAAAAAGAGCTTTTTTCAGGAAGTTCTAAGCCTTTAACTACTCGGAGCCCCGTATTTAATGTGGAGGCTCCGCAGATTGAAATGATCGCAGGTGTCGTCCTCTCATGCGGGTTGAAATGCCGATGCCGATGGGCTCCGCGTAGTTAAAGGCTTAGAACTAAAAACGCGCTTAGAACCTAAAAAAGCTCTTTTTGCTTCACACCGAACCGCCAGTGCCAGGAGGCGCCGTACGGTCGGGAAGAATACACAGACCACTGACATCAGAAAGGTGAAGGGGAGAAAGGGCAGAGAGATGATGGGGGAAGTGGAAGGAAGAGTAGAAGGGGGGCGCCCGAGGGGAGTCCACCTTATATTCTTTTTCTCTTTTTTCTTTTTCCTTCTTTTTTTCTTTTTTCTCTTTTTTTCTGTCTTTTTTCTCTTTTCTTTCCGTCTGATTTGAGATTGTATAAAGCTGAGCACCAACAAACTGTACCTTTAATTCTGATGAAGGCCAGACTCTAGGCCGAAACGTCGAAATAAACCACGTTGTGACCGTTCAAGGAGGATCTACTGGACTATATGCAACGCTACGGCCACTCAACCACCATGCCTGCCTATATATATATATATATATATATATATATATATATATATATATATATATATATATATATATATATATATATATATATATATATATATTTATATATATATTGTTAAGGATGTGATGGGTTTATTTACACTGAAAAATGTCAGCGCTCTACTGTCACTGCCGAATCACCATTGCTCGAGAGCGTCCGATCTCTTCTTCTTCCTCGCTCTTTCAATCCGCGTTACATTTCCCTCCGGGCCAGACGAAGCTCACCGAGCGACTAGAAGCGATCGGTTTTGTAGAGCTTCAGTTGGGCAATGTGCACAATTTGCATCTTGCGCGAACGCTGGTTCTGAGCTCTCTCTTGCGCAACAGCG
Organism: Rhipicephalus microplus; assembly: GCF_013339725.1. NCBI lineage: Eukaryota > Metazoa > Arthropoda > Arachnida > Ixodida > Ixodidae > Rhipicephalus > Rhipicephalus microplus. The sequence continues at coordinate 69,969,780 of NC_051167.1, forward strand.
TGATGTCACTTAGGCACTGTGTAATGACGAATGGTCCTGAGTACTTAGAAAGAAACTTCTGGCAAAGTCCCTTCTTTCGAACGGGCCTCCACAGCCAGACCAAATCACCTGTAGCAAAAGTCACGGGCTGGTGTTTTGCGTCGTAACGGTCTTTCGCGCGAGCGTGGGCGGAAAGAGTTCGGAGCCGAGCAAGTCGGCGAGCTTCTTCGGCGCGACACAAAGTCTGCGCGACACTGGCGTTTTCGTTCGTCGAAAAAGGAAGTATGGTGTCAAGGAAACTTTGGGGATGACGAGCATAGAGAAGAAAGAAAGGCGCATAACCCGTGACTTCGTGTTTGGCGGTATTAAAGGCGTATGTAACAAAAGGTAATACGGCATCCCAGTTCTTGTGGTCCGCTGCGACGTACATTGAAAGCATGTTGATGATGGTACAATTGGTGCGCTCAGTGAGGCCGTTGTTCTGAGGGTGGTATGGCGTGGAATGGCGATACTGACACACACGAAGCCGTAGCAACTCTTCGAGAACGTAAGCGGTAAACTGTCGGCCGCGATCACTTATCACCACACGAGGGGCCCCGTGACGAAGTATGATCCAGTGTAGAAGAAACCATGACACATTAGATGATGTGGCTGAAGCAAGTACCATCGTTTCAGTATACCGCGTCAGGTAATCTACGCACACAATAATCCAGCGGCGGCCGGTGGTAGACTTGGGGAAAGGGCCCAGTAAATCTATGCCGACTTTTTCGAATGGGGATGTTGGTGGCTTAACCGGCTGCAGTGGACCGGCCAATGATGTGGTAGGTTGTTTGTGGCGTTGGCAGGCATCACAACTTGCGACGTAGTGCTTGGTGGTCTTCCAGAGTCGAGGCCAGTATAAACGTTGTCGGATACGGTGAAGCGTTCGGGCAAATACAAGGTGCCCAGACGTGATGTCATCGTGCATGGCTTGCAATACCGCAAGACGCAGGCATTCTGGCACGACGAGGAGTAGTGTGGATCCATGGCAGGAGTAATTCTTGCGATATAGTAGGGCGTCATGAATCACGAATGGCATGGAGCGTTTAAAGCTACGAGCCACATCAATCATTGGTTTCAGCGAAGGGTCACGCTGTTGCTCGTGACGGAAGACGTCCAAATTTGGGAAGTTGGATGAGATTGCGGCCAGGTAGTTGTCGAAATCATCATCAGCAGCATCCACAGTCGGAGATGGAAGACGAGATAAGCAGTCGGCATCTGCGTGACATCGACCGCTCTTGTAGGTCACAGAATATTTATATTTTTGAAGCCGTAAGGCCCAGCGAGCCAACCGACCAGCTGGGTCACGTAGTCCGACAAGCCAACAAAGCGAATGATGATCTGTGACGATCTTGAACTGCTGGCCGTACAAATAAGGTCTGAACTTTTTGGAAGGCGAAAACAACTGAGAGACATTCCAGTTCGGTGACCGTATAATTCCTCTCCGCCTTACGACTTGCATACGACTTGCATACGCCACGACGTGCTGGTGGCTGTCGTGATATTGAACTAGCACGGCACCAACACCGATACCACTAGCATCTGTATGCAGTTCCGTGAGCGCTTCCGGGTCGAAATGGCGCAAGAGGGGCCCGGAAGTAAGCAAATACTTCAGCTGCTCGAAAGCAGCCTCACACTCAACGGTCCATCGGAATGGGGCGTTTTTGCGGAGCAACTCTGTCAGGGGATGAGCCAGCTGGGCGAAGTCTTTGATAAACCGACTAAAATAAGAACACAGGCCCACGAAGCTACGGAGATCCTTCACAGACGTCGGTTGCTTGAAGTCTCGGACAGCACTGATTTTGTGCGGGTCTGGTCGTATACCGTCCCTGTCGACTAGATATTCAAGCACAAGGGCTTGATGCTCACCAAAATAACACTTCTTTGCGTTTAAAACGAGACCAGCTTGTTTGACGCAATCTAGAATAACGCCAAGCCGATGGTTGTGCTCATAAAATGTCTTGCCAAAAATAATTACATCATCGAGATAACACATGCATATCTCCCATTTGAGGCCGTGAAGGATGGAGTCCATGAATCGCTCGAAGGTAGCTGGGGCATTGCATAAGCCAAACGGCATAACATTGAATTCAAATAACCCATCAGGCGTGACAAAAGCAGTCTTCTCTTTGTCAGACGGATGCATTAGTATTTGCCAGTATCCAGACCTTAGGTCGACGGACGAAAAGTATGTGGCCGAGTGCAGACAATCAACAGCATCGTCGATGCGTGGTAGCGGATACACGTCTTTCTTTGTGACGGCGTTGAGACGGCAGTAGTCTACACAAAATCGCCAAGAGTTGTCTTTCTTTTTTACCAATATAACAGGAGCTACCCAGGGACTGCTTGACTTTTGAATAACGCCTTTCTGCAGCATGTCGTTGACCTGATCGGCGATCACTTGCCTCTCTGACGGGGATACGCGATAGGGTTTCTGGCGTGTCGGTGTAGCATCTGCGGTGGTATAGCATGCGGTGGTGCATACGGGATTCGGGCAACATGGAACAACGCTTGTTTTGAGCGAAATCAAAGACTCCCGCGTTGCGTGTAAGTACCTCTTCAAGGACATTCTGCTCGGAAGAAGGCAACGACTTATTGATCATACCTTTAATCTTGGCTGAGTAGTTGGGCTGATATTTCTACTGAAGAAATATCAGCCGTCATGCAGACACTGCGGAATCAAGGCGTAGATGAAGTATATATAAACATTCTGGAAGAAATGTACAGGGGATCAACTGCTACCATAGTGCTTCATAAAGAAAGCAACATAATACCAATCAAAAAGGGTGTAAGCAGGGGGACACAATCTCCCCAATGCTATTTACCGCGTGCCTAAAGGAGCTTTTCAGAAGCCTAGAATGGAAACAGTTAGGGATAAGAGTTAATGGAGAATACCTTAGTAACCTGCGCTTCGCCGATGACATTGCATTGCTGAGTAACTCAGGGGACGAATTGCAACTCATGATTACGGAGTTAGACAAGGAGAGCAGATAGGTGGGCCTTAAAATTAATCTGCAGAACACGAAAGTAATGTACAACGACCTCGGAAAGGAGCAGCGCTTCGAGATAGGTAATAGTGCACTTGAAGTTGTAAAAGACTATGTCTACTTAGGGCAGGTAATACCCGCAGAGCCGAACCACGAAATTGAAGTAACTAGAAGAATAAGAATGGGGTGGAGCACATTCGGCAAGCACTCTCAAATTATTACTGGTAGATTGCCAGTATCCCTCAAGAGGAAGGTATATAACAGCTGTGTCTTGCCGGTACTTAGCTACGGAGCAGAAACCTGGAGACTTACAAAGAGGGTTCAGCTTAAATTGAGGACGACGCAGCGAGCAATGGAAAGAAAAATGGTAGGCGTAACCTTAAGAGACAAGAAGAGAGCAGAGTGGATTAGGGGACAAACGCGGCTTAAGGATATCATAGTTGAAATAAAGAAGAGGAAATGGACCTGGGCCGGGCATGTAGCGCGTAGAAAGGATAACCGCTGGTCATTAAGGGTAACTAACTGGATTCCCAGAGAAGGGAAGCGGGTTAGGGGGAGACAGAAGGTTAGGTGGGCAGATGAGATTAAGAAGTTTGCGGGTATAAATTGGCAGCAGCAAGCACAGGACCGGGTTAACTGGCGGAACATGGGATAGGCCTTTGTCCTGCAGGGGACGTAGAAAGGCTGATGATGATGATGATGATCATGATTATGATGACGATGATGATGAGAAGTAGTTGGGCGCAGTCTGACTGATGGCTGGAGACTCTGAGACCATTGTGACGTCAATTGTGGCCTGCTCCTCGAACGTTCTCAGTTTGAATCCGGCTGGTAGAACAACAGACTCGGAGGCTGCGTTGAGCGCCCACAAGCAAGCATGTCCGTCGATGGCTGTAAGGGCAGACCGTGGGACCAGCACATTCTTTTTGATGGCGTTTGCATGATCAGGCTCCACAAGTCCACTGCAGGGTCCTGAGCGGACATGAGAAGAGCATACGGGTACAAACACTGCTGTCCTCCCGGCTGTGGCGGCTGCATTTCCGATGGAGGCGGAAATGTTGTAGGCCCGTGTGCTCAGATTTGGGGGCACGTTAAAGAACCCCAGGTCGTCAAAATTTCCGGAGCCCTCCACTACGGCGTCTATCATAATCATATGGTGGTTTTTGGACGTTAAACCCCACATATCAATCAAACACTGCTGTCCGACCAGGTATCGTCACATCTTCAGACAACAAAAGCGCATAGATGGGCAGAGTCGGAAAATTGTCAACTATTGCAACGGGCAACGTTCTTTGTAGAAGAATCTCTCCAGTTCCACAGTCAAGCGTAGCGCTGCATTCATGAAGGAGGTCTATCCCTAAAATGACGTCATGAGTTGCACGAGCCAGTACAGTGAATTCAACTCGGAAATTTTGTCCATCAATTGTGAGTACAACTGAACAAATACCAACAGGGCATAACGCTTCGCCTCCAACTCCACGAAAGGTTTCTTTACGATTCCACGTGAACATAACTTTGTGACCCAAGAAACGATGTTTGAAACGAAGGCTCATAACCGAAACAGCAGCACCAGTGTCTACAAGAGCAAGAGTATCTACACCGTCTATACACACACTCACTTTGTTCATCAACATCACAGCAGAAGGAGGAATTGGCGAAACTGACCGTCCCGCGACCGCACCTCCATCGGTCGCACTAGTTAGTTTCCCAGCTGATGCGGGGAAGGTGACCGACGAGGCGGAGACGGCGACCGGCGGGACCGTGTCGGAGGCGGCGTCAGGCTTCGCTCGGAGGCGGGGGACTCGCTGCGAAATTCGTTAGGTCATTGCTGTCGGGTACGGTGGTCGGCCGGGGGAGAGGTCCATGTTTCATGCATACGAGGCGGGTGCGTCGAAAAACGTGGTGGCACAGGCATTTCGTAAATACGAGCCGGATACGTCGAAAAACGTGGCGGTGAAGGCGGCCGTCTGGGACAGAAGCGCGGAATATGCCCTGGGAGACCACATGTGTAGCAAACGGGGACTTGTCGGCTTACATTAGCAGGAGCAGAGGGGGCAGAAGTACGCGGAGACGGGTCGTGCTCCGCAGGAACATTATGTGATGACGCATAGTAATCTTCTGGTAGAGGCCTGGTTGACGACGGTCGGAGGTCCGCAGCGGCACGTCGAGATGATGACATCCGGTGGTGGCCGTTACCCGTCGGGTAAAACGGAAGCCGCGGCGTAAAATCTGCAGTTTCTGTGCGTGGTCGGTTTTCGACGTGGCGCTCTAGCATCCAGTAGGGAGGTGGTTTGGGGTACGCGGCGAACGAGCATTGGTGGTGAACGTCACCTGCTTGAAGTCGTACGAGCTCTTCTCGAACTACCCGACGTACGAGGAAGGGAATATCTTCGCAGGTGGCGACGTCCATACTTGCGACAGTGGGAACATTGTCCAAGCGCCCGAACTTGGGTAGAATTCTCCGGGCCTTCAACGCCTCGAATGCGCGACACTGCTGCCTGAAAATCGAAGGAGTGTTCAAGTTTTCTTTTGTTATCGAAAAATTGTACACGTCCTCGGCGATGCCTTTTAACAAATGACCGACTTTGTCTTCGTCAGACATATTTGTGTTGACAATCCCACAAAGCTTCAATACATCTTCAATGTAGGTTGTGCACGTCTCGCCGGGCAACTGAGCCATACGTTACAGCGTTTGCTCAGCTTTGTTCTTCATGGAACTCGTGTCCCCAAAGCAGGCCTTCGGTTCCTTAACGAATATATCCCAAGTGGGGAGGACATGTTCATGGTTCTCAAACCAAAACAAGGCTGTCCCGGCAAGGAAGAATACTACGTTCACGAGCTTCGCCGGTGCACCCCATTCGTAGTAGCAGCTCACTCTATCGAAGTGTTTTAGCCAAGCGTCCACGTCTTCGTCAGTTTTACCTGAGAAAATCCGTGGCTCGGGTGCCCAGTGGTCTGGTTGTCGAGGTCGACGGCCGCCTTGTGCCGTGTTGGTGGCACTGGTGGATGCAGCGGCGTAGTGCGTCAATGGGATGGCTGTGTCGTCGTTCATGCTGATGTTGTCCGGGGGTAGGCCAGCTAAGCGTCTGCTTCTTCGAAGAACTTCTGCAGCGGGGTCCAAGATGGCGAGTCACCCAGCACCGCTCCACCAAAGCTGTTACGGATGTGATGGGTTTATTTACACTGAAAAATGACAGCGCTCTACCATCATTGCCGAATCACCATCGCTCGAGAGCGTCCGATCTCTTCCTCTTCCCCGCTCTTTCAGTCCGCGTTACAATATATATATATATATATATATATATATATATATATATATATATATATATATATATATATATATATATATATATATATATATATATATGTATATATATATATATATATATATATATATATATATATATATATTGTGAGCGCTGACTATGTACTTCATCTTCATTTGTATGACCAAACCATTGTAGTGATCATCATCGCATGTCACGCGGGCTGGCTCTCTGGCTCGTGTGTCTGGATTAAAAAAGGATAACCTGGTTGCTGCCGTACCGGACGTGATCTCATAAGTGGTGGAGCGTGCTTTGGTTCCCACGTCCTCCTGCTCTACCCATCATCCCTGGAGCTCCGGTCTGGTCGACGGTTGTGCCCTCAAGCAACAGCGATGGCAGAACACAACCCGCCCGCTGCTGCAACCGCTCCTTCTCAGCCACTTAGGCTTCACTACACCGTGAGTACCTCTCATCGAGACCCTCCGGTATTTTCCGGCCTTCGCAACGAAGACGTCGAAGAATAGCTCGACAATTATGATCGAACCAGCGTTTGTAATTATTGGGACGAGGCGCCCAAACTGTGCTACGTTCCTTTTTACCTCGATGGCGTCGCTAAAACATGGTATTACAACCACGAGAGCGACTTCTCCAATTGGTCGGCCTTCACGGGGCATCTCCGTCAGGTATTTGGCACGTCTGCAGGATGTTCTGTAGTAGCGAAACAGAAGCTCGCAACCCGCATCCAAGGGGACGTCGAATCGTATACGTCCTACATTGAAGATATTCTGGCTCTCTGCCGCCGAGCACAAAATGACATGACGGAGGCCGATCGCATCCGACATCTACTGAAGGGTATCAACTCTGTGGCCTTCAATGCTCTCGTGATTCAGAATCCGACTACCGTCCGGGACGTCATCACTACATGCCAACGCCTGGACGCGCTTCATTCCATGCGCCTTCCACACGCCTCCTGCGACGCTCGCTTTACCAAAGAGCATGAATTGCGGGCCCTTATCCGCACAATTGTCAGAGAAGAACTTCACGGCCTTATTCCAGGCAACCCTTCTGTTGCGTCTGTCCACACACCTCCTCCCAACCTGCGAGAGATAATCAAGGACGAACTGGCATCAATGACAAGCGCTGCACATGCCCCGTCTCCTGTGCGCTTCCCAGTGCCTTCGTACGCAGAAGTTGCATCGCGGGCCCCTGCACCAGTTCCAATTGTGCCTGCGGACGTCGGATGCGACCATGTGGCTGCGATGACAACGCAAGCGCCAAGGCCACGCCACTATTCTACATGGCGTCCTCCCCACCCCATCTGCTTCTACTGTGGCGTAAGGGGTCATATATCCCGTTTCTGCCGCCGCCTTCAGCAGGACGAACGACGTGGTTACTCAGCTTATGAGAGACTTTTCCCCGAGACCCGATGAATACGATCCCGCACCGTATCCATCCACCTTCCGTCAGTCGCCCTCCCCTCCACGGTCTCATGCTGGGCCTCATCCTTCTCGTTCATCTCGCCGCCGTTCTCCGTCACCGTTTCGGCGTACGTCATCACCCTTGCGTCCCGCTCCGATCTCTCGGGACTCGGAAAACTAGAAGGTGCAGTTTTTGGAGGGGAAACTGCTTGTCGTCGGAACGCTACAACTCCTCCGTCTCGTCCAGCTAATTTACTGCCTGTTTCTGTGGAAGTGTTTTCGTTGACGCCCTTATAGACACTGGAGCCGCAATTCCGGTAATTGATCGTGAATTGTGTTTTCGCCTGCGTAAAGTGCAAACTCCTTATGCCAGTCCCATGTTATGCGGTGCTAATGACAGTCCAATTCGCCCGACCGGGTTGTGCACTGTTCGTATTCTCATCGATGGAATCCGTCATCACATACAATTGGCTGTGCTGTCTTCATGCGCTCATCAGATAATCTTAGGCTGGGACTTCTTGTCAGCGGCGTCTGCTGTAATTTCGTGTGGTCGGCCCCTCATTCGTATTACGGACACTGAGCTTTCTCCTGCTGCCGACCTTTCGTCGCCCAACCTTGTGACAGCTGCGGATTTCCTCCTGCCTCCCGGACGAGAACGTGTCCTTACGATCAAGTCACGAGACATTCTAGATGGTAACGCTGTGGTTGCTCCTTGCCAGCGCTGCATTTTTCGAGGGATCACCATCGCATCTTGTTTATTGCGGTGCTCCCGTGGTTATGGAAGCATCACTGCCTGCAACACGATGCCAGAACCACTTCTTTATCCTGAGGGGACCACTGTTGCCAGCATTACCAAAGAAGCACCACTTTGTGTCGTCACTGGCTCATCTGCTTCGTCATTCTCAAAGTGTATGCCAGCGGAAGATGCATTTCCTGCTCTCAAGGCCACTTTGTGTGAACATCTCAACGCAACGCAAACTGATGCCTTGCTAGCATTATTAATGAAGCACAAAACTTGCTTTGACGTTTGTTCCGAAGGTCTGGGTCAAACAACAGTCACCGCCCATCGTATCGACACCGACGGATCCCGTGTGATTCGCCGCCGCCCTTACCGTGTGTCGGCTTCTGAGCACAAGCTTATAGAAGAACAAGTCAACGACATGCTCGCGCACAACGTCATCAGGCCTTCGACAAGCGCATGGTCTTCTCCTGTCGTACTAGTGAAAAAAAAAGGATGGCTCGGTACGGTTTTGCATTGATTACAGATCATTCAACAAAATTACTCGTAAAGATGTCTACCCAATGCCTCGCATTGACGACGCTCTTGATACTTTACAAGGTGCCGAGTACTTTTCAAGTCTCGACTTGCGCTCCGGTTATTGGCAGATTCCAATGCACGAGTCTAATAAAGAGAAGACAGCGTTTGCTACGCCAGATGGGCTCTTTGAATTCAATGTAATGCCTTTCGGCCTGTGCAATGCCCCAGCCACATTAGAACGGATGATAGACACGGTACTGCGGGGATTAAAATGGAAGACCTGCCTTTGCTACCTGGACGACATTGTCATTTTTTCGTCGAGCTTCTCACAGCACCTGGAACGGCTAGACGAAGTCCTCACGTGTTTAGCTAAGGCCGGTCTCCAGCTCAACACTAAGAAGTGTCGGTTTGCCAGTCACCGCATCAAGGTATTAGGTCACGTCGTCAGTAAACATGGCGTTGAGCCCGATCCCGACAAGGTTGCCACGGTACTGCACTTTCCTACACCAACCACACAGAAAGACCTCCGCAGCTTCCTTGGCTTAGTGTCGTATTTCCGCCGCTTTGTACGTGATTTCGCTACTATTGCGGCTCCTCTGCACAAACTTCTGACCACGAGCGCACCCTTTGCCTGGTCCGATGACTGCGAAGCCGCTTTTCACACCCTCAAGCGATGCCTCACATCACGGTCAGTGCTTCGCCATTTCGACCCTGCAGCACCTACTGTGCTACACACTGACGCAAGTGGACTTGGCATCGGTGCTGTCCTTCTTCAGCGGAACCACGCTTCCGAACAACAAGTCGTGGCCTACGCGAGCCGTACTCTGTCACCTGCTGAGCGAAACTACAGCATCACTGAGCAAGAATGTCTCGCCATCATGTGGTCCATACAAAAGTTTTGTCCTTACTTATACGGCCGGCATTTCGCAATAGTGACTGACCATCATGCTCTGTGTTGGTTATCATCTCTCAAAAATTTGTCGGGACGCCTTGGCCGTTGGATACTACGATTGCAAGAGTATGACTACAGCGTCACATATAGGTCGGGCCGAGAGCACCAAGATGCCGACGCTTTGTGCCGTTGCCCGCTCTCGCAAAGCGCCGAAGTGTCACCTTCCATCTGTTCGTCACCGCCTGCGAAAGTGACCAAACAGACGGCTGCTGCTTCAAAACAGTTAGTGGCCTCGGCGGACCTTCTTTCGTCCACACATCTCGCCTCGCTCCAACATGCCGATACCTACTGCCGGACAATCATCGATCGGCTCACTGGCTTATCGCGTGCTCCAAACAGCCGCCTAAGACGCCAACTTGCCCGTTTCAAGCTTCAAGAGGGAACATTACATCGGCAAATTTACCACCCTCTCGGTAACCCATGGGTTCCCGTCATTCCTCGCTCACTTCATCTGGAAGTTCTACAAGCGTTTCATGACGATGCGACAGCTGGCCACTTAGGGTTCCACAAGACCTACGACCGCCTTAGGACTCGCTGCTTTTGGCCTGGCGTCTCCACTTCTGTCGCCAAGTACGTCGCTTCCTGCGCGTCATGCCAGCACCGAAAACGTACCACGTCTCTTCCCGCGGGGCCACTGCAACCACTGCCATGCCCGTCCACTCCCTTTGAATTTGTGGGCATAGACTTATACGGACCTCTTCCGCTTACGCCAGCCGGTCACCGCTGGATTGTTACTGCCGTAGACCACCTTACTCGCTACGCGGAGACGGCAGCTCTTTCATCTGGTGCTACCTCTGAAGTAGCCGATTTTTTCCTTCGCGCCATTATTTTACGACATGGCGCACCACGTGTGCTCCTTACTGACCGTGGCAAGACATTTCTTTCACATGGCCTTGCTGAAGTCTTACAGGCCTCCAACACCATCCACAAGACCACATCAGCGTATCACCCAGAAACTAACGGTCTGACTGAGCGTTTTCACCGAACTTTGTCCGACATGATCTCTATGTACGTGCAACCAGATCACAAAAACTGGGACACAATACTTCCTTTTGTCACGTTCGCATATAACACTGCCATACAGCGTACAACGAATTTCAGTCCTTTTTTCTCGTGTATGGCCGTGTACCGACTTTTGTTCTGGACACCACCTTTTTGTCCACATCTTCCAATCCATCTTCATCTCTCCCGGAAGAGTTCGCCGCTCGCGTCGCCCGCTGCCGTGAAATCGCCCGTGCCAACACTGCTATAATTCAGGACAAGAGAAAAATCGACCTTGATGCGAAGCGTCGAGTTGTTGTGTTCCGCCCAGGTGTCGAAGTCCTTTTGTGGACACCTGTTCGTGTACCTGGGCTCTGCGAAAAATTCCTTCACTGGTATCTCGGTCCATACACCGTCCTGGAACGAACATCTGAAGTCAACTATCGCGTTGCTCCTGTCAACGCGGCTTCTGATTGTCGTCGCCGCCACACCGAGATCGCCCACGTCTCTCGACGGAAACGATATATTCGTCGTCCCAACCCTTTCTAACTTGCTGCCCTCTTTCGCGAAGGGGGGAAAATGGTGTGAACGCTGACTATGTACTTCATCTTCATCTGTATGACCAAACCATTGTAGTGATCATCATCGTATGTCACGCGGGCTGGCTCTCTGGCTCGTGTGTCTGGATTAAAAAAAGATAACCTGGTTGCTGCCGTACCGGACGTGGTCTCATAATATATATATATATATATATATATATATATATATATATATATATATATAGTTCTGGTGTGATGATATACAGTTATGGTGTGATGCAGCATTGAGCTACTCAGCGCAGCCGCGCGAATCGTTTTATGACGGTGTATACTGCAGATCGACACGCGCCTTTTGTGTCACGGAAACGCCGGCAGCAATGGGCCACGCGCTAGCGCAGAAAGAAATTCGGGAAAACAAATTCTCGGAGTTATTCCACTCTGCGAGCATGGGTGACCTGGCGAAGCTGTGTAGAAGGGCACGGCAATAAGTCTGCATCCAATAGCAGGGCTAGAAGCACGGCTGCAAGAAGCATCGCACCATCGCCTGGTCACAGGTATCGCGCACCGGAACCAAGTGGAAGACGATCCACCAATTCGTCGACCGAGGAAGGGGATAATAATAACCCGAAGGCACACGCTTTGCTCGCAACGCCCCCGAAACGCGAGCCTCTTTTGACACCTGGGCGGTACAGCGAGAGCAAATAAGCAGGACCTCTCCGAACAGTTTGTACACGTGAGGCCGTGGTCGTCTCTATCTACAAAGTAGCCGGGCTCGCATCTTTGCTTTCCCTCCATTCTTGTAATTTGCTGTAACCGACACGAAAGAAAGCACGAACGACGTCCAACGAGTGATGCAGGTTGTAGGATTTTTTTTTCTTTTTTAATAAGTGGGCGTAGAAGCACGGCATGAACGTTCGAGCGAAATAATTTCACCCGGCCTCCCTGAGGGGAGGTGTTTGTCTCGTGGAGCACCGCTGTTCCTGCGTGATTTCTTTTGTTTTCTGCACGCGTCGCTTGGCTCGCAACCTGGCGTTCCCGCCTTGTTCTTCGCCGGCGTTCCTCGCCCGAGTGGTTCCATCGGGGTTCTCTCTCCGCGCTCCAACGACCACCTCGCCTCCCTCGGGGGTCGCGCGCAATACCTGGAACGAGATCCCGGATGGCGCACTTCGCGGGTGTGGAGAGGAGAAACCGGAGCGGGGCGGGGGATATGCGGAAGACGCGGATAAAATGTAGGCGTCGGCGGAAAATACCGAACGCGGTATACGCCGGTTTCGTAGATTCTCGGTAAAGAGGCAACGGTGACTGCGCACGTACGCAAACAGGCAGCACAGACCATCTCGCGAGAGATTTGGCCACACGAGCGCAGACGCACGTCGCACGCACAGATTCGGCGCATGTGCGCGCACGTCGCATTCCGGTTCACACTTCATGAAGACACGCGATATATGTGCCATGCGTCGCTATCACTGGCTTCCACAAGCACTTCAATTTGAAATCTAAGCAGGTTTGTACGATTGCAGACTGGGGCAGGTGGCAAAGAAAACGTACGCAAGCGATAATTATACGTGTGGGGTTTAACGCCCCCAAAACACGATACGGTTATGAGAGACGCCGTAGAGGCGGGCTCCGAAAATTTGACCCTTCTGGTGTTCTCACAACGTGCATTGACACCACACAATGTTGGAGCACCTGCCATCTCGCTTCTATGAGACTGCCACGGCTGGAGTCAAACCCGTGACTTTTGTGACAGCCGTTGAGCACCCTCACCACTGTACCAGAAAGGCGGACTATACTGAATATGAAGCCACAGTTAACTTTAGTACAGTGGGGCAACTTTTCTTTTAGCTAGGCGGCCCCACTGCGGTGGTCTAGTGGTTAAGATACTCGGTTGCTGACCCACAGGTATCAAATCCCGGCTGCTGCTGCTGCACGTTCGGTGGAGACGAAACTGCTGTAGAACCGTGTGCTCAGATATGGGTGCATGTTGACGAACCCCAAGGTGGTCTAAATTTTCCTAGCCATCCACTATACGGCGGCTCTCATAACCATATGGTGGTTTTTGGACGTTAAACCCCACATATCAATCAATTGTTCAGCTATGCGCTTTACATTTTGTCCATATATTGCGACAATTCACTAAAAATGCTCATCAGGGAATTATTCAAAGGTCGCGGATTCGTTCACTACCTGTGGCAAGTTATCATTTCATTCACTTTTCTTTCATATCGTTTACATTACAATTACTTTAAATAGCATCCCCTATACTTTTCCTGGCATTATTTCCTGCTTGTTCCCATTAATATTCCGCACAGTGAAGAAAAACGAGCCCTTGAATTAACATTCCTTTATTAGGGTATAGCTGGTCATGATGAAGGTGTATATTAGAACTCATTACTTTCTGGACGGAACATAATGACACGAACAGACAATGAATAACCTAAGACGGTGTAGAGAACATTGTTTGCGTCCCTTAACTGTAGTGTAGTAATTATGACATCAAAGGAAATTAATGGGAACGAGAAAGCAACTTCCCCGATGGTGGAAATCAAACCTAGTGACGTGTATAAATAGCAGAGGAGCAGAAAGGCCTCATTTACGCTGGCACTCGATGAAGTGTTGCATCGAAGGGCAACACTTGCTCCAGAGCGCACGTCTCTAGCCCAGCCGTGACTGTACATAAAGCGCCGCTACGTGTGCACAGTAAAGCCTTATCAGAGCACTTTGTGACGGCTGTACAGGAAGGGCCTTAGAATCGCACCGGCTACCGGGCTGCAGCCACGAAATATGTTCCCGCAAAAGGCTGGGACAGTGAAGAAGTTGCAAGCGGCGAGAACGGGGACCGGGAGGGAGTGCCAACATAATGTGAACTAACATTGTAATTAACAAGAAGGACTTTCTCACACCTCTTATTTGAGTCATTTTTGAAAGGTATTTGAGATCAGGTTTCGAGAAACTTGATTATTCCAAATTCCACAATGACTAAAATCTCGATAGAGAATTTTGGTCATGCTGTTACGTTCTAACAGAAGGTCACTGCAAAGGACACTCTCGTCTGTGTATCTTTCTCAAGGAAAGCGTGATCAACAGCGATAGACGAAAAAATAACACGAGCATCAGTTAGAAATGTCGCAAACATTTTCAATGTCACGAAATTGATGTGGGGCGATGGCTGTCATGTGCGACTCGCTGGAAAAAGGTCAGATGTCGCGTGCTGGACATCCCTGCTGTATAGTGTCACATCAGAATAATTAATTATTTAATTCACAATAGCAACGCGATTTCAATTGAATGACATGCCATCAACACTGCCACGTTGCCCCTCTTGTTTTGTTAACGTTTCAAGTCGTGAATTATTTCATTCAAAGGAAGGACCACGCTTTGATAAACGCGGAGAGGAATTTTCTGTCTCTCGAAGGCCGCCCTGGCTTCTCCACTCCGTGATGGCGAGGCCCTCGTCGCCTTTGGGAAAGCAAACAACCCGATAAAGTTGACTCTTCTTCTTCTTCTACAACAATGAACGACACAGGTTCTCTTTGCTGCGGCCGCACACTCGGTTTTTCGAGTGGCGAGCACTCGGAAAAAAAAAAAGAGGAGGGGAAGAAAGGAAGACGCACTGAATGCGAGATGCCCCTCCATATCTCTCTCGACTCTCTTGATTTCTCTTCTCAGTGCTCGGGATGAGACAGCGAATAAAAAAAATCATAGAAAGAAAGGACTCAAGGAAAAAGGGAGGGACATTATTTACGACTGGCCTTTGTGCGCGTGTCGTCTGCTGCCGCCGCGAAAGTGACTTCTGGCCGCAAGATTTAGTGCTCGCTTTTTCGTCAGCAATAGAAACGCGGGCTCGCTTAAAAAGCGAAGGACGCCGAGTCTGCGGTCTCGGTTTCGGTTTTGCTCAGCGGTGCTCTGTCGCTCGGAAAAAGAAGAGAACCCGCGTGGGTCTCTCTTTTGCTCGTCAGGAAGACGCGCGAGTGAGAATTCATAGCGCGCAGTGTGGTACCGCGCTTTCCGCTGCACTAGCCGAACCATTCCTTAGGTGAGGAAGGAAGGAGAAACACAATTTTGGTTATGGTATGACGAGGTCGTTAAGAAGAACTGGAAGTCATTTGGTGAGTGTTCGCGATCATATAAAAATTCACGCTTATTTACAAATTGAATGCTGATGATGGGGCGAACCAGTGAATATTTGACAACAAATCGCAGCCTTCTATTTTTTTCAGGAGAATATCCTTTTATATGCCATATGGTTTGATTGATGGGTGGTCCTGGTGTTGTGGCGTCTATTTTTTTGTTGTTGTTGTGGTTAACAGCACTTTCAAAACCTTTTGACAACCCTTTTGACAACCCTAAAAGAAGGCGAAGAGGGGGCGAAGCCCCTCTTAGGAGGTTTTGCTCCTAAAAACTAACAGGCAGCCTTACGTATACTCGCTCGAAACAACTTTAAAACAAACGACGTCTCCTTTGACTTCTCACAGGAAGCAGTGGTCCTTCAAAGCCTTGATTGATTGATATGTGGACCCCCAAAATCTGTGGCATTACAACATTTGCGCACTTCACCTGATTTCGCTCTCCGCCCGCGATATGCCGACATTTAACCAAGCTATCATGTCACGTGACGATGTCGCAGTGACGTCCCAAATTTCGGCCATCTGCATGACGGGACGAGAATGTTTGGCTTCACTCGTGTTCATAACTCGTGGCATCTGAAACTTTCCCATCAGAGACAGCGCAAGAAAACGACACACACGCAAGACGTATAAAAGAAACATGTAGCAGCGCGAGCAAATGTGGTGTTGTTCAAGGCAAATGCGCCTGTGTGCTAGGCAAAAGCGAATTTGCGCTTGCCTCGGTTTAGGCGAAGCAAGAAATGCAGAACTGGGAGGAATCCTCGGGCACCGAGGCGCCCATAAATCGCGTGGAAGAAAAGGACAATGTAAAATACAAAAAAAATCAGACCGTAGTCGGATGTCCAACATACAATCGTGCAAAAGCAAGAGCAACCACGCGCTGAAAATGAGCTGATACAAAAAAGGGCGCCCGTCCAGCCTCTGGCATTGGAGCGGGTGCACACCCACTCTACATTATGCGGCGGCGAGTCGTGATGCGCGAAGCCGACTGAGCAGGACGTCGAGAAGAAATCAACGCTGGAAAAGCGCACTGCGAGCCCGTCGGAAACATTCGAAACTGCACCCTCTCCACACCTGCCGGCCCGAAGAATGACGCACCTCCCTCACCCTTCGGAGAGTCGGAAGCCGACGCTAGGGCGCACTGTATACCGACGCTCGCACAGCCTCCTTGCTATAGGCCTCTCGATTTTCGTTTCCACCCTCAAACTTTTCATGCTGCCTCGTGCAGCAACTCCGCTGCAGTCAGCTCTACCAGCGCCTCTTTTCGGTGGCTCTACGCTGTTTTCTCTCTTTATCTCAATGTCATCTCTTTGTTGTGAACGCATTTCTTCGAGTGAGAGATAGGCTCGCAGCGCGAAAGGAGCCATCAGCCAGACGATCAACAGAGGAGACGTCGGTGGTGGTATGGTACGTTGTTTGCAGTTCCGCCAGCTTGATGATTTGGCATCTTAGGCAAAGGAAGCTTCAGACGTGTTGATGGCTGTCCTGTCCGTAGACGGCTTGAGGGCCGATAATAGTAATAATAATAATAATAATAATAATAATAATAATAATAATAATAATAATAATAATAATAATAATAATAATAATAATAATAATAACTTAACGTGCCCAGAAACAACTCTAATGCCTTTATTCATGCATGCACACCCAAATATAACATTAAAACTAAACAATGCAATACAGACAGTAAATTGAGATAAATAAATCAAATGAACAGAGCGAATACACACAGACAAAAAAGGAATCAACGCAGGACGGGAAGAATAAAAAGACAAGACGAGAATAATAGAGCGGGAGTCAACAATACAGTCGGATATACACAACCATGTGAAAGGCTTTATGAAAAAACGGAAAAAGGAAGAATCTATACATTGTGAAAAAACTATATTAGAAGGGGTCATGACACCCAATTTTCGATCATAATATGGGTTGTGTGGCTCGACTCATGTACGTTCACAAAGAAGCTGGAGAAATTTTAGCGCATTTGGTCATGCGGCTAATTTATAATCGAATATTTTTATAAACGAGCAAGAAGCCTGAGAGGCGAGCAATACTAGCGCGCCCTCTACAGCCGCTACGTAACGAGCTGCCTTCCGGACAAGCTGCTTCACGATCTGCGCAAGGTCAATTCAAGTAGGTCGCAAAAGTTCGGACAATAGCGGTTCGGAAGCCATTGCAAGTGGCATCAACATGGGAAGTAATGGGAGCTGCGATTGAGGCCCTAATATATGTGTGGAGAGAACAAACGCCAAGAGTGAACAACAAAGTTTGATGATTCAAAGTAGAAGCAATCACTATATCTTTTACGCAGGAGCTGGGTCAACACCCAATAACAATCAGACGCAATTACAATGATATCCCTGACAACATCAGGGAGGCTATCACGGTATCTCCTATACCGAGAAACATGCATCCAGAACACAACGTCGGAAGAAGAGTAGCGAGGGCCAGGACTATACTTCGTCAAGTCTCAAACGAGGAACGAGGGGTCGTATTTGTTGACGCGGATTCCTACGCCAATGGGAAAGCGTTTGTGGCAGTGGTAGTCGATGGGGCTGGCCATGTCGTCAACTCAGCGACGGTCAGGACGAAAGACCCAATCATTGCGGAACAAGTGGCCATCGCCTTAGCACTCAAGATGGATAACATTGAAGTCGTCTACAGTGATTCCATGGTAGCACTACGGGCGTTCGCCAAGGGGACGGTCTGTGAACAAACGCTCAAAATACTGCAAGGCAAGAACATAACACATCATCTTCTGAGTTGGTTCCCAGCTCACCTTGGACAAATCAACGATTCCCCTCCCAATCTCAACGAAACAGCACACGAGGCGGCGCGAGAACTCTCCAACCGCGCCTCCCCGGGGATGCGTTCTACCGGTGAAGGGGATAACCAGGAAATTCTTACAACATATAACGAGCTCACTAAACACTTCTACCTGTCTAGAAGGATTTTCCCTCCACCTCACAAAAATCTAACCCGGCCCCAAGCACTTACATTAAGGCTTTTGCAAACGCGGATGTACCCTACTTTGAAAATGTTACACATCATGTACCCTGACCTATACCCAAGTAATCTTTGTCCACATTGTGGGGAAATAGCTTCATTAGAACACATGCTCTGGCAGTGGACCAAATTCGCTCATTTATCGCACATCACCTCTGCCAGATGGGAGGCGGCAATCCGCAGCTCGTCCTTGGCAGATCAGCTCTGGGCTGTCCACCAAGCCCGCGAGGCGGCTGAGGAGCTTGGCATCTCAGTCCCCACGTGGGAGCTGCCCGCAACACAGTGACCTGTGCTTTGGAGGACCAAATAAAAGTTTATCCAATCCAATCCAATATCTTTTACAAATGACATCCCCCTCCCCCAACATTATTATGTAAATGTATGAAGCAAAGAATTTATGACATTTTTCATTTTATAAAAAAATTTTAGCGCCCTCTGGCCATGCTAATATTACTCAGTACTGCCCTTGCATTGCATGGAAAGTCACGCTCGTAAAATTCGTGTGCGATGACACACCCCCTCAATTTTTTTTAGTATTCCGCACTTGCTTGCAGAAAATCTCTGCTGTGCACGAAACTGTGGGTTGCGTTTTATCGCTGGTGAACGTCTTGAGTGAAGTGTCCAATAGGCAGCGGAAAAATCTGACTCGCAAGTCGCGGGTTCGAATCCCGGCTGCGGCGGCTGCATTTCCGATGGACGTGGAAATGTCGTAGGCCCGTGTGCTCAGATTTGGGTGCACGTTAAGGAACCCCAGGTGGTCGAAATTTCCGGAGCCCTCCACTACGGCGTCTCTCATAATCAAATGGTGGTTTTGGGACGTTAAACCCCGCATATCAATCAATGGGCAGCGGAACGATGCGAATTACATTTAACGCTCAGTGCTCTCGATGGTACGCGCGGAAATTTGTGACGTGCAAGGATGCAGCAGCAACAAGCGTATGACTGGTGACCCATCATTTCTCAACAATAAACAGGAGCGGTGGTTCACAATACAGTGCACGCTGGACTTTCATCCGTCAGCATAGACCTTTTTTTAACGTGGGCGCCGCTGTATATTAGCAGGCAGTGCCATCCCTGGCCTGGCAACCCAATTGAGCGTGCTCTATAGTACACTGTAAACGTGCGAAGCTCCGCGTTTCTATGTGGGTATTCGTATGGTTGCAGTTTCAGTCCTCTTTTTTTTTTCATTCTGCAGCAGCGCTGAATTTCGTCTCAAATGATACAGTATAGGTATTAAATGATTCTGTAAGACTTCCTGAAACGTTTTGATCCCCTAGGGGTCAAATATGATGATACGCGACGGTGCAAAAGTATTATAAGTGGTCGGTTGATACTTGATTGATATTTGGGGCTTAACGTCACAAAACCACCGTGTGATTATGACAGACGCCGTAGTAGAGGGCTTCGGAAATTCGGACAACCTGAGGTTCTTTGACGTGCACCTAAAATCTAAGCACACAAGCCTACAGTGTTTTCACCGACATCGAAAATGCAGCCGCCGCCGCCGCCGCCGCCGGGATTCGATCTCCTAACCTGCGGGCGAGCAGCCGAGTGCCTTAGCCACTAGCAGTGGTTGGTGTCGAATGTTTGTGGCGGTCTTTCTGTTACGAGAACGTTAAATATTTCGACCCGTTCTAGCAGGGAAAGCAAGTGCTGGTACGTTTTCAGGACACAATGAATTTTCTTTCTGGGCTGTAATGTTTATGTCTGTTCTTGCCCCTTAGTTTGTTAATGCTGTCGCAGCAACTACCACCCGTATTGGCCGCGAGGGAGGCCTCCACTGGAGTGGCCGGCGCTGTGATCGTTTTGACGTCACAGATAGGATGCTTCTGCTCGCGTTGCTGTCTGGTCGTTGTGGAACGCGACGTTCGTGTGAGGTCGCAGTGCGCGGCATTTGTGTCCTAGCGCGTAAAGCTTACTTTGGCCTGCTGGAAATATCATTGCCATGTAAGCAGTGCTAGGTTGCGTACAAGCAGCCTTTGATAATAGAGAGTTTTAGTACTGCGGAATGGAGCTACGTACGCATCACGCAAGCGCCTTGCGTTACGTGGCGTCGTTTACCACTAATCGGCTTTTAGTACGCCGTAGTACCCGCGTACGTAACGAGCGTGAAGTGTGTTGCGTCATCTGGTGGAACAAAATAGAAGCACGTGCTGTTGACAGCCAATGTGAGCCAATCCAAATGCTATAGCCAGATTATGGCCATATTTTAAGCCACAGAGCTGGTCGGTGCCTGCCTTCGATGCCGCCATTTTGCAAAACGAAGTCTCGCACTGTCGCGAACTTGTTCGAGAGCGGCGCGATCAGCTCATACGTACGCACGCACGCATCTCATGCGTGCGTACGTAGCGGCTGCGTACGTAACGCGATACGTGCGCGTTGTGGTCTGCGCATGCGCATTACGCAAAACGAGGCGTCCTTACGTACGCAACGCCGCCACGTACGCAGCGTACGCAGTACTAAAACTCTCTAATAACATATTACCCGAGGTTTTACGTATAAGAACCACGATATGATTATAAGAGACGTCGTTGTGGAGGGCTCCGGAAATATCGGCTATGTGGTGTTCTTTAATGTGCAAGGGCCTCCAGAATATCGCCTCCATTGAAATGTGACCGCCGCGGCTGGAATCGAACCCACGACGTCAGAAGCGAGTACCATGACCGCCGCGGCAGACTGCAAGCAGATTTAGATTGTTAGAGTACTGTTAGATGTCTCAGAGCCAGACGTATGCGATAGATGTCCCAGTAACTGTTCATAATTGCCCCAAATGTGAACAAACGCGCTGCACTTGGGTGGTAAAGCTGAAAATAGGACAAGACGCTAACTCGCGGGTCCGCAGAAAGCACTTTTGTTACGAAGATTTCGTGTAAGCCGCCGTTGTTCAGATGTTCAGTAATAGCTGAGCTGACGTATGATCACGAAGGCTCCCGGCAGCTCATCGCGTGCGCTTGCCTATTAATTTACTGATGATCGAAAATGACAGGCTCACTGTAAATTAACGAAATAAGTAAAAAAGAGACCACCCACGTCTCAAATAACTGTCACGGTGAGGTCCTCAGGAAACCAACGTTTTGTCCCATTTACCATCTCATCGAAGGCGCTGAAAACTAACATTGATATGTTG
The DNA here is from genome assembly GCF_013339725.1 of Rhipicephalus microplus. NCBI lineage: Eukaryota > Metazoa > Arthropoda > Arachnida > Ixodida > Ixodidae > Rhipicephalus > Rhipicephalus microplus. Next base: position 69,991,462 of record NC_051167.1, read on the forward strand.
CCGACTAGTGTAAGTGAAAATGAAAGGTAGATGAAGTAATAAATTTAAAAAAAACCATACACCGTTGACCGTCTATCTTATTAGAGCGCAACTAAAAAGAGCAGTGGATGACATGCAAATTGGCCCTTCAGATCCCACGAGTGCTTCTAAGCACGTTTGTCAATTCTCCCCGCTCACCACTGGCACGTGTTCGCTGACAGCTGTGCGTTTGGACCAATCGCGCGGGTGTTATTACTGCTTTGCGGCTCGTTTTATTCAAAGTCTCAGAATTCTCGCGGAAAAAATATTTATCAACGTTTCAGTAGCTTAGCTTTCGCATAATCACTTGCATCGTTGGCTATGGCATCTGCTGCGCACGGATTGTAGCGTGCTACAAGTGAATCCCACAGGGCTACTGCTGGGCCGTTCATTTTAAATGCGAAGCATTTCTTAGCGAACTTCGGCGACTTTGAGCGTATCTATCTATCTATCTATCTATCTATCTATCTATCTATCTATCTATCTATCTATCTATCTATCTATCTATCTATCTATCTATCTATCTATCTATCTATCTATTTATCTATCTATCTATCTATCTATCTATCTATCTATCTATCTATCTATCTATTTATCTATCTATCTATCTATCTATCTATCTATCTATCTATCTATCTATTTATCTATCTATCTATCTATCTATCTATCTATCTATCTATCTATCTATCTATCTATCTATCTATCTATCTATCTATCTATCTATCTATCTATCTATCTAGCCACTTACGTTTGGGTACTCTCGTGGTCACCTCCTTAACTTGGCTTGAACCAAAATCAGCATGGAAGGGTAAGAAGGTTCAAAGAATAAGACACGCTGGCCAATACGCGAATATTGTCACCATCCCGTCACGAAGGTCGTCAAACACTTCCCGCCAGACAGTGGCACATACCAACCGGCCGGTATATACCGCTGGTATGCGGGTATGTGTTACAGGTGATTGACGTTTAGTGCCTACCTAAGAACGACGAGAACACACATGGTCAATTTTAATGCATGGTTAAGAACAAAAAGGCAGATCCCACGTACAGCGGGAATCGATTATATTTGAAGCACGAAGAGAAATGTTTATATATATGTCACTTTAAAATCAGCACAACGTTACGAGGTAGAGGTAAATGCTGCCGAACATGATTTCCGTGTCATGATTATCATGTTTGGATGTGTCGTTTATCTTCGTCATCTATCCACGTCAGTTGATGCGAAATTTAGTATATGTAGAGCTCGCGAAACGGCCGCAAGCATGCCATGAGCGTGGTATGTTGTCATGTTCTTACATGACACGCGTGTCAGGATTATCATGTTTGCACCACTCATATATTTCGTCATCCGTTGACGTCACGTAACACCGAATTTGGTATATGTGGAGCTTGCGAAACGGCCACGAGTGCATCATGAAGGGCCCAATATACTCCAATGTAGCGTTGACGCGCGCGCACGCTGGGAACAGCGACGCTACGTTAGCAAAACGCGAGCAATCTATAATCTGACGCCAGGCGTGACCAGCGTCCGTCGGTGCGGCCCGATGGCAACCGGTGCTAATGCGTTATTCCGGCGCGAATGCGTTATCCAGACGATACTGCGTCTCGCTCTTTTCGTGACGGAGGGATGCCGGGCGCGCTGAAACGCGCATGCGTCGAAGCAACGCCGCGCAGCGCGCGCCTGAGAGTGTATGGCAGGACCAACACCTGGCGTGGCAACGCCGGCGCGATGCGACGAAATGAACGCCGGTGAGCACGCGCATCGCGTCACGTTGAAATGTATTGGCGCATTGACTGTGGCATGTATTCATGTTCTCACATGACACGCATCTCATGATTACAATGTTTGCACCAGTGACATACCTTCGTCATCCATTGACGTCACGCAATACCAAATTTGGTATAACCGAAGCTAGCGAAATGGCCGTCAGCGCATCATGAGCGTTTCATGTAGTCATGTTACATGGCACGCATGTCATGATTTTCATGTTAGGGTCTGTCGCTTGTGTTCGCCATGCAATCATGCCATACCATACCAGTTTTGCAACATGCCATATGAGCGAAACCACCGCAAGAGCTTCAGCACCATGAAATGTAAATCATGACGTTCATGACATACATGTCATGAATTTCATTATATGACTAGTCAAATATCTTCTTCATACAGTTATGTTATGCCATACTAAGTTTGGTATCGATACCATTATCGAAACGGCCAGGAGAGCTATAGGTCGTAGGCGGGTACATAGATAGATAGATAGATAGATAGATAGATAGATAGATAGATAGATAGATAGATAGATAGATATAGATAGATAGATAGATAGATAGATAGATAGATAGATAGATAGATAGATAGATAGATAGATAGATAGATAGATAGATAGATAGATAGATAGATAGATGGATGGATGGATAGATAGATAGATAGATAGATAGATAGATAGATAGATAGATAGATAGATAGATAGATAGATAGATAGATAGATAGATAGATAGATAGATAGATAGATAGATAGATAGATAGATAGATAGATAGATAGATAGATAGATCCGCTTAAAGTAGCCGAAGTTCGCTAAGAAATGCTTCGCATTTAATACCCGACATCGGTAGCGTCCACCCGACGAATGGAAAGAATAAATGTCAGGGTCCCAGCTGGAATCGAACCCAAGCATTCAGCGTGGCAATGCAGCATTTTATCACAGAGTTATGACCGGTCTCAGAAAAACTCCTATAATATATAGGCTAATCTTTGTGAAACATCAATAGTGGTTGCAGTGCTGCCTACCCAATTTCATAAACAATACATATGTACTCCTTTGATACAGCCATCACTTCGGTTTAACGTCGATATTGTGGTTAGCTGCCATGCGCTGAAGTTGATATATGTAGCAGTGTCCAGTGCCAGCATCTTCGCGGACATCAGCGCTTGATATCAGCTTCTGGTGTTGCTAATACGCATGTCCTAGTTAGCATCGTTGCGCAACTGCAAACAACTGGCTATATGAACATCTGCAACTCTTCAACTTATGTATGTGCGTGCAACCATTGTACATACCTCCAGCGTCATTTCATGATGTGTAGCTCAATAATTTAAAATTACAACACGGTCACCTTTCCTCCGCATGCTTTGCATAACGTCGATTATCAAGTACGTGTGATCTGCCGAATTTTCTTACTACCACAGGTTGGCACAAAAACGGGAAGCTTACTCAGAATCGTTCATAAAATATATTTTGACCCTCGGGTTCACTCGGACTAACACTCATCAAGATTTTTCTCGGGCGGACTCACTCAGCACAAGAAAGTCATCAAGGTATTCAAACCTTGGCTCACGGCTTGATCTCAGTCTCACGTGAGTTTGAATAAGTCCACTGAGAATGAGTTTGCCGGCTTATGAGCCTGCGAGTTCTAAAATTCAGGAGTCAGCTTTGGTAGTTAGGGCCAACGTTACTAGAATAGCTTCACTTGTAAAACTCGGCGGAGCGGCGCGGAACCACCGCTTGTCCGTGCGCCTCGTGGCGCTGCAGTCGCATCGAGCTTCACCTCTCCGCTGCCGCCGGCCGCGTCGACGGGCGGCACCAGCGCAGCGTTCGCTCGCTCGCACGTGGTTTTCCGTTACTGCAGCCTTCGTCGCGCGCCAGCCGACATGCTGTGTTCCCGTCAGAAGACCGTCAGCGGAAGCTGGCCACGGTTATTCGCCAGATTGAGCTGCAGGAGGACGTGGATGGCGACGCACTCCAACGCAGCGACAGCCGCTCAGCTGCATCTACGGCTGTTCTGTACTATCTTGGCGGTTACGTTGTTAAGAAGGCAGCCAAGATGACGAGCTGTAGTGATTGCCATTGTACTTTGGAAGCTGCATCAGATGCTGCACCTGCCGCCGTCCTCACTGAGTTAAGATCTTTTGTGCCTGGCGCTCTTAAGCATCCATCTGCAGCTTTAACGTGCATGTTTCAGGCATCGAGTGTGTCATAGAGCGGCACACTAAGTCCAACCGGGTTTTTGGCGACCTGTTCTGGAGAATTCTAGAAGAGTTGTCAGAAAATACCCTTAGTCGTGTTAGGTGCCCCTTGCACTTTCAGGAGCTCAGTGCACGCATTATTAAATTTTACCTTGCAACACGCATGCACTTCTACTCCAGATTTCTGGAGCAGCATCGAGGTTCCAGTGCTTAAGTAAAGGCAGCGAGAAAGCGCACAAAGCTGCTGTAGGCTTCCACCCTGGGGGCACTTTTCTTTGCCAGAAATTATATTGTACATAGCTTGTGTGAAGGAAACTTCATTGTTTGTCTGTTTTGCTCAGGTGTTGTAGCTTTGTCCACATTATATATATATATATATATATATATATATATATATATATATATATATATATATATATATATATATATATATATATATATATATATATATATATATATATATTTGTGAAATTCTGGGATTGTAACCTGTAGTATGTGTCAGTTGTGCATTGCTTCCTGTCTCTCTCTCTCCTCTTTCTTTTTATTTATTTTTTCCCTTGGCAGTAAGTGTTCCTGTTCCGCTGCAGCCTGCCATCTATATTTAGGGCCAGTCAAGTTGCGTACCCACGACCTTTTCCCCAGAATATCTCCCATAGAATAGCGCTTGTTTTTTTTTGAAATAAAGTTATTTCATTTCAAAACGTGAGTTGTTGATTCTTAACGGTCGGGCTGTTCGTTTTCTGAATCGTAGGGTAGGGGGGAGGCGGCTAGAGTGAGACGCTGTGTGGACGTGTTTCGCATGAGCTCCAGCCCGGTGACCGACTATCGGCGGACGCGCTTTTTTCTGGACTTGCTGTCAGTGGGCTCGTCTGCAGGAGGTTGCCCTGTACCTACGGACACCACTCGTTTAGGCAAGTTTGTCCCCGTTTTTGGAGTTTCCGAGATTTCCCTATCAACCCCGCGGTGGCAAGGCTAGGCCTATCTCCTAGGCAAAGCCTGGCCTGGGCCGCGTCGCCCGGCGTCTGACTTGCGCCCGGTGATTGCGGGTCTTGTTGGGCTGAAGATGGAGTACTACGTCGAAGGGGAGCCTATAACACCCGAAGATTTTGAAGCGGGAGAGTGGGCTCCAGTGCTGAAGGCACAGGACTGATTTAAGAAGACTCAGCATGGCGACAACGCCAAGAGTAAGCCTTGCGAGACGCAGGCTGGCAGCGACGGGCACAAGACGCACGGAGCGCAGCAAGTCAAGCGGGAGAAAGCGCCGGTATGGAAGAAACGCGGACCGTTTCTCAAGTTGCCAGCCACGGATTTCAAGACTGTGTACAGGCCCCAGAACTGGGACTTGAGTGTTGTGACAGAGAGAACTCGGATGTGCACTGAGAGCAGCAGCGCGTCTAACGAGTGCGATTGCCGCGGAAGAAGACATTGTGTGGGTTAATGGCACAAACAACACGTTGACGGTGAGCACACCGTGCATAAATCGCAGTGGGGCATATGCGACTGTGAAGACGCTCAAGCTGGGTGTTCGTGACCTGCCGGTTTCGGCGGTCGTGGCGCCGTTGGAGAACTCCGTGCGGGGAGAGATTTATAATGCTTATGATGGATGCCCAGTGGAAGAAGTTCGGGCGGGATTCCTGAAGAAGAATGAAGGCATAGACATTCTGGACGCGAGACCTTTGGGAAAGTCAAAGGCGATTCAGATTACGTTCGGGGGAATACGCATACACCGGCAGATTACTTACTAGAACTGTCTGTACGCTGTGATCCCGTACTGAAATTTAGTCGAGACCTGCTACAACTGGAGACGAGTTGGACATCGAGCGGACGTTTGCTATCGTCCGAAGAGCAACCTATGTCACCGTTGCGGGAAGGACCATCCTGCCCCGCCAGAAGGAGAGCCACCTACGTGCACGCCGGTCTGCATCGTGTGCCATGGTGCGCATCACACAGGGAGCCGGAACTGCCAGTTTCGCCTGGCTCGCAAGCCACCGACAGGCCGGCAGCAGAGCATCGAAAGAGAGAGTGCAGCTGGCAACGATAAGCGTTCCTCGAGGGCCACGGAGCGGTCACCGAGGGGTAAAGAAGGCAGAAGCAAAAGCAGGGACCGGTCGAGTTCCTTCCCGCCATTGCCAGGGCGCGGGGGCGGCCAAGATGGTGGACGAGCATCCAGTACCAACAGCTGCGCACGCGAAACCAACAAAACGGTGAGCTTGTCAAGCACGGCCTCCCAGAACGAAAGTGCTCGAGAGAGGGAGTTAGCAGCGCTGGTTCAGCGACAGGGAGACTTGATTAAAAGAATGGAAAACAGAATTGCAGAGATGGAACGCGCACTTAGAAACGACCAACGGCAGGGGACACAGGCACCACGAAAATGCGATGGGGCACGGCCCCTGGACGCGATGGAATCACAGTATCGCTCCTGGCAAATCTTCCCGACCAAGCACACCTCTCGCTACTCCAGCTTATAAATTCGATATGGCACGGTTCTCCGCTTCCAACGAAATGGACCACATCGGTCGTGACATTCATTCCCAAATCGGCAAAGTCCGTTAGTATTGAGGCACTGAGACCCATCTCACTTACGTCTTCCGCAGGCAAACTCATGGAAACCATGGTTTGCGAACGCCTTTCCGCCTACTTGGAGGCCAGGAGCACCTTTGCCGACACGATGTTTGGCTTTCGCCCGCATCTGTCGGCGCAAGACGTCCTGCTCCAGCTTCAACACGATATCATAGAGCCGACTACTATGCGCCATAACGATAAAGCCGTGCTCGCTCTCGATCTCCGCGGGGCGTTCGACAACGTCAAACACAGCACTATACTCACTAACCTGTCTACCACAAACTGCGGGCAGAAGACTTTCAACTACATTCACGCCTTTCTATCACATCGCACCGCCTTCATTCGCCTTAATTCTACCGAACACGGCCCGTACTTATTAGGCACGCGGGGTACACCTCAAGGGGCAGTCCTGTCTCCTCTGTTTTTAACCTGGCGATGATGAACCTCCCCTCTCTTCTAAGCGAGGTCGAGGGAATACAACACGCACTATATGCGGACGATATCACAATCTGGACCAACACCGGCTCCTTAGCGCAAATCGAAGAACGCCTGCAAAAGGCTGCCGTTCTGGTGGACACCTACGCAGGTCCATGCGGCCTGGAGTGCTCTCCAGCTAAATCGGCTCTTCTTTCCGTCTCTCCGCTACCGCCGCCTCAAATTTTTCTTCCGTCCGGGCCCGTCCCGTCAGTGCAAAATATTCGGGTTCTTGGCCTTCACCTCACATCGTCCTTGGATCCAAAGGGCACAATAGCAGGCCTCAGACGCACCAGCGAACAGGTGAGCCGCATGATACGGCGAGTTTCTACCAAGTGCGGCGGCCTCCGCGGGTCTCGGTCCCTCCAATTGGCCCACGCGTTTGTGACCACTCGCGTCCTCTACGCCTTGCCTTACCTTCGCCTGCGTCGTCGACACGAGCACCAGCTGGACGTCCTTCTTCTTTCAGTATACAAACGCGCTCTGGACCTACCTATTGCAACTTCCAACAGCCGATTCACGGCTCTGGGGGTACACAACACCTTTGCAGAGATGCGCGAAGCTCATCGCGTTAACCAAATCAAGCGACTGTTGCAGACGCCTTCAGGGCGCCGTCTTCTACACAGACTTGGCCTTAACCCGATATCTGACCCAGACCCTCTGCAGCCGGTACCAGAGCTCTGGCGTCAAAAGCTATGGGTGGAACCTCTACCCCATAATATGAACCCTGACCTCCATTCTGGCCGTAGGCTAGCACGCGCTGCGGCCCTTCATACGCGACACTCCGATCGTCCTGGTGTTTTCTACGTGGACGTCTCGGGTCCCTCCCCCTCGGGTCACTTCACGGCTGCCGTGATTACAGAGGGCAAACACGTAGATGGCCTCTCCTTTCGAGCAGACACAGTAACGCACGCTGAAGAGGTTGCCATAGCTTCGGCCGCCTCTCACCCTGCCTCACGCACCATCCTGACGGACTCGCGCTCGGCCTGTTCTCAGTACCTTCAGGGTTCCATTGCTCCGCTGGCGGCTAGCCTACTACAGGCAGCCTCTTGGCGCTTTAACCCTCATCCCATTCGTATAGTGTGGACCCCAGGCCACTCGGGCCTGCCCGGCAACGAGGCGGCAAATGCCGCTGCCCGCGCTTCTCCTGTCCGGGCCGTTGCCCCTCCATGTCCCGAGACGGAATCTGGCAATACCAACCTGACGTGCTTTCGCGAAATTTTGGCTTATTACCGGGCTTCGCGCCGCCTCTACCCGGACCCCGAACGCGGTTTGGAGAAAGCGGACAAACGACTGCTACGCCGCCTGCAGACGAACACCTTTATCAGTCCGGCGGTCGCCAGTCACTTTTTGCCGGAAATAAATGGCACCTGCTCGACCTGTCATGTGCTCGCCGACACATATCACGTCGTAGCATCGTGCCCAGTTAATCCCGCCCCTTCCTCATCCCCTTTTCCTATCCCAACTAGAGAGGCTTGGGAGGAGCACCTGCTCGGCTGCTCTACCTTGGCTGCACAACGCTCCTTGGTGGAGCGCGCACGGGCAGCTTCCAGCTCCACTGGCGTTCCGGAATAGGATCTTGCCACTCTAGCACGCCGATGAGCCACGTCGGCACTCTCTAGTAGACTTTTTCTGAAATAAATGTTTTTTACCACCACCACCACCACAGGCACCAGCAGTGCAAGGCCTACAGAAAGCGACGCAAGAGGCGTCTGCTCGCGTACAGGAGAGTGCAGCTATGGAAGTGGAGAATAGGGGGACAGTGAAGATACCACTGCCGGGGGATGAGGTAGCTAACGCAAAACGATTAGCCGAAACGTCACTGGTAGACATGCCACAGCCTTTTTTAAGGTCATTAGTCTTAAGTCGGATGTAACAACACTTGCGGATGAAGTAGGCAAACAAGGGAAAAGACAGGATAGGTTGGAGGCTCGAGTCGAAAAGATCGAAGCCAGATTAGACACAATAGAGGAGCGTGTCGGCATGCTCTCCACTGAATTTAAGGATTGCCAGACCCAGGTCATGGGCATGTTTCAGCAGCTTCATACTCAATTGGAGGCAAGACTGCCTCCCGTGGGTGGCCAAGTGCCATTAGTTAACCTGGTGACTCATGGCGCCTCGCCAGCAAATTGAGGTTTGGCAGTGGAACTGCAGGGGCTTTCGTCAAAAGCGGGGTAACCTGCAGTTGCACGTACAAAATCTGGACAGTAAACCAGACATAATAGCCTTACAGGAGGCTAGTGGTTCCGTAAAATTACCTGGATTTAAGGCATTTACAGCGCCAGGAATTGATTCAAGGGGCGTATCACGCGTCTTCACAGCCGTGCTAGTCCATCGCAACATCACTGCCATTCCGCATTCCGTAGATAGCAGCAGGGAAGACTATGTCTTGCTTGAGATTTTGCCTAAACGAAAGTATGAGAAGAGTCTGTTTTTACTTAATGAGTATAGTTCTCCAAAAGATAAAGGATTGGGCTTGCCACAACTCCTGATTCAAACTCAACGGTTAGAAGCTCGCGCTCCGCTTATAGTGGTAGGAGATTTCAATGCGCCTCACCCGCAGTGGGGTTATATTCGAGCCAGCCCAAAGGGCAATCGGCTTTGGCAAGTTGCCCGGGATCTGCGATAGACGCTGTTAAACAATCCACAAGATCATACGAGGATAGGCAACAGCATAAGCATGGATACCTCCCCAGACCTTACGTTTTTTAGAGGCATCAGTAATGCAAAGTGGATTAACACGGGACAAGCGCTAGGAAGTGATCATTATATCCTTTCCACGACGTTTAGCGCTGCGAAGCATAAAGACAAAGTGAGGGGGCATAGAATTACAGATTGGGACAGATTTAGGAAAAACAGAGCAGGCACTGTAAACGGGAAAATTAATTACCTGTATGCATGGGTACAGGCGCTCAAGGAGGATGTAAGTAATACCACGGTAGAAGTGCCATTCGAGCAGGTGGAGTTTACCGCTGACTCGAGACTATTATACATGTGGGAAGCGCACGCGGGTCTCTTGAGAAGGTGGAAGAAGCAAAAACATAATGGCGTCCTTCGCCGAAGGACTGCCAAGTTAGAACGTAAAATCGAAAATTATACAATTGAGTTGCAAGCCAAGCAGTGGGGCCAGATTTGTGATCGCATGAATGGACAGTTTGGATGCAGAAAGACATGGCAGCTGTTAAGGCATCTTTTGGATCCGGCAGCAACAAAATCTGCGCAACGGGGGCAAATTACTCGGTTAATGCATCAATATGAAGGCACAATTGGAGAGTTTATACAGGAACTCCGGAATCGGTACATAACTGATGAAGTAGACGGTTGCTTACCACACTACTCGGGGGTGGAAAACTCAGACCTAGATGAAGAGTTCACAATTGCGGAGGTGGAGTTTGCCATGGGGCAGCTGCATACTACGTCTGCCGCAGGTCCGGATGGAGTTACTAATAAAATGCTGAGAAACCTAGATTTCAAATCGGTCGGGGTGATCACTGACTTGATAAATGAGTATTGGGTGGCCGGGGAGATCCCATCACAATGGAAGCATGCTAGGATTATATTTATTCCGAAGCCAGGCAAGAAACTCTGCTTGGAAAACCTGCGCCCCATATCGCTGACATCATGCGTGAGCATATTGATGGAGCATGTGGTTCTCAACAGGCTTCAGAATTATGCAGAGGACAAGGCTATCTTTCCCCCAACTATGATAGGTTTCAGGGCCAATTTGTCCACACAGGATGTCATGATACAGTTAAAACATGATGTAGTCAAACCCGGGCATGGCACGGGCACCAAAGCTGTATTGGGGCTTGACCTGAATAAAGCTTTCGACAACGTTTCGCATGAGGCAATATTGAATAACCTATCGGAAATTGGCCCAGGGGTCAGGACATTTTGCTACATCAGACCATTCTTGGAGGGCCGAACCGCAGAAATTTCTATAGGAGATATCAAATCGGACTCATTCGCGATGGGAGGCAAAGGGACGCTGCAGGGTTCAGTTTTGTCACCGTTCCTGTTTAACATTGCCTTAATTAAAATACCGGCGAGGCTGGAGGAGATACCGGGACTGAAACACACAGTTTATGCAGATGATATTACTCTATGGGAAACCAAGGGTAGTGACGCGCATCTGGAAGAAACACTGCAACAGGCAGTTAATATTGTCGAAGAGTTGGCAGGGGAGGCGGGACTTTGACTTTCATGCTCAGGCAAAGTCCGAGCTCTTTGTGGTTCGGGACAAACCCAGAGGGCTACATGCAAGACACTATATTCCGCCACCGCCGTTAGAGGTAAAGGTAGGGGGTAGGCCGGTAGCTGACGCTAAAACGATTAGAATTCTTGGCCTATATCTGCAAACTAACAGGAAGAATAGGGTGGCCCTTGAAAAACTTAAGACCATGGTCAATGCTACTGTCAGGCTAATCAGAAGAATCGCTAACCGTAAGAGCGGGGTTAAAGAAAAAGAACTCTGTAAGCTGGTACAGGCGTTTGTGCTCAGCAGGATTACTTACGCGGCACCTTATATGAAGTTGGATGCCGCAGAAAAAGGTAAGGTCGAGGCTATGATCCGGCAAGCTTACAAGGCAGCGCTTGGGTTGCTTAACAACGCGTTTACAGAAAGGCTGTTAAAACTAGTGGTACAAACACCCTGTATGAATTATGGGAGGCGCATCTGGTCATGCAGCACGCTAGGCTTTCGACTACCAAAGCGGGCAGGATTATATTGGAAAGGATTGGCATTGGAGCAGAGGCTCCCACTGGGGACACTAAAATTCAGGTGCGGCGAGAGTTACATAAGGCCCTGTACATAAAACCTTTGCCCAAAAATATGCGTCCGATTCACCATACGCAGCGCTGGCAAGCAAGAGCCAGAGCTTTACACGTTGAGTACGGCGAGTACAAAGCGGCAGTCTATACAGATGTTGCGAAATATAAGGACAAAGACGCTTTCGTGATTGTGGTGGTGGACAGGTGGGGGCGCTTGATCGCTTCTGGATCGGTCAAAACCCGCTCCTTGGAAACTGCAGAGGACGCGGCAATAGCGCTAGCTATAACTAATTCGCAGTCAGATTTGATTTTCAGTCATTCAAAGACAGCCATCCGAAATCTGGCGAGGGGCAGAATATCGGCGACCGCTGCACGATTTCTGCATAGGGTCACGGGACCAGAAATGAGAGAAATAGAAATTGTCTGGGTACCAGCACACTCTGGGAACCCTGGGAACGAGGCGGCTCACCTGAATGCTCGTGGTTTCGTCAGCCGGGTAGGTGAGCCGCCAGTTCCGGGGAGGTCCGCGAGAGATGGGCTGGTGTCCTTTCATGACAAAACGAATCATTATAAACTAGAGCGGAGGTTTTATCCTTCCCGCACAAGCGGTTGACTAAGGCGCAGGAATGCGTCTGGAGAAAACTGCAGACGCGATCTTTTCCCAACCCTTACGTGTTGAACAAAATGTACCCGGAGGAGATTAAGCCGCAATGCAAATAGTGTCAGGCTGTGGCAACATATGATCACATACTTTGGGAATGTAGCATAGTGCCGCCGCCGGTGGATATTATGCGTGATCCCTCTCTTGAGCACTGGGAGGCCGTGTTGACCAGCTCAGACCCAGTCGTCCAGTTAAGGGTCGTGGAGTGGGCCACACAGGTCGCCGCCAACCTTGAGGTTGATGGCCATCTAACACGGACTCATCCTCAGTTGCTTTCTGACGAAATAAAGTTTTTCCATCCATTCTGAATCGTAAAGCTAGTTGACAATTGACCCAAATAAGATTAAATCAAAGGTGTTTTCACTAGCTAGTTGACAACTGACCCCAATCACATTAAGTCGCATTGTAACATACAGAGAACAAAAAACTAGCGAACCTTTCCATTCACGTAAAGGTGGATGACCACGAAAGCTTTTTAACACACGACATGGGATTGATACGGAGTATAGGGGAAAGGTAAGAACAATATTTCGTCGTGATCGTGGATGGCGATATTTTCTAATATAGAAATGCGTGTGCGCACGCGCACAAACTTTTATTTCAACAACTTTGAAAATAGTGGTTGCTAACTGTAATCACCTCAAAGTGCACATCCAAGGGTCAGAAGGTTTAAAATCTAAGTCACATTGTAATATTGACGGTGGTGCATATCCTGTTGATTAGCCGTATACGCTCGGGTTCTAAATCACGCTTTTAACGGCGTGCGGTTTGGTGGTGACCGCGTGTTATTAGCAAACACATCGGACGTTCCTTTTCCAACGCATCACGCGCTTCAGAGACAGTGGGAGCACTCGTCCCCGGACAGTAAAGTACGTGGAACCGTAGCCATATAATCTCCGCTTTAAAAATCGGGACGGAGATATTTTCACATTACTTCTCAGGAGTGAATTAGCCACCATTTGATAGTGGCGGAAACAGGCGAACGGCCGCATATCTTTCACAGGCACGCGATACCAGCCTGTGAAGAATGAAGCTGGAATTCGCCAGAGTGTAAACACTTTTCGGGCGCCTCTGGCACTTTCACAAACTTTATGCGGGCATCATCGAATTGCCTTTAAAAGTACCCGTGTATCTAACTGCTACATTCCTGAAACAGCGGCGGAGACCCAGTTTTGAAGTGAAATACGCGAGGAAATATACCCAGCCGCTGTGGGTAAATACCGGTTTCGCCTGGTATCACAAATTCTTTAACGCAGAACGCCAGGAGACGTTAAATACGCGTGAAACAGCCACAAACACTCCGTCCGCGAGAGATTTAGGCCGCAGCCAGCTGCGGCGGAGCGTCTGCTGCGGAGCAAGATGAAGCGGTGCCGCCATCTGGCGGCGGGAAGAGGAGTAGAGACACCGGCAGCAGGTGCGCCGGCGGAAAGTTTTAGAACTGAAGCTAATCTAGTAACCTTGGTTAGGGCCGCGTAGGATCTTTCTGTGAGTGAATGCACAAAAGTAATCACTTGAAATCGTCGACGCGTCACGTCTCTTAGGGTTTTAGATTAAAACAATTCCGCCTTCGGTCATGATTTTTATTAAACAAGGCTTTTCAGGCGTTTTCGTCAATACCAAGCAGCAGCAAAGTGTTTTGCAACGCGCCTACAACACGTGAAAGTTTTCCGCCTCCGTGCAAAGGATCTAGCGTCGTCGACAACTGTTTTGTTCATTGAGCTCCTACACTTTACCACTCACTCCAACGGGTGCGCACTTTGTCTCGCTATACTCTGCGATGTGTCCGGGACGGCTTTGAGCTCTCCCATAGTAGAGTACCCTGTACTCTAAATCGTTACCCTTATATTTTAATCCTCCCTCCCCCCCCTCCGGATTTTTACCTGTGTGTAGGGATCCAGGGACGGCTCACTGCCCTCCCATAGTTGAGTACGAAGTACTCAAAATCGTTAAACCATCTCCCTGAATACTGTGTTGAGGGCACAGATGCGTGCGGACGCAGACAAAAAAAAAAGCAGAATATCCACGGAGTGAATGATGGAGAGTGGGGCGAAGCATTCGTCCGTCTGTGTGACCGTCAATGCGTCAATCCGCCCGTCCGTGCGCGCATCTGTTCGTGCGTCCGTCCCTGCGTTCGTCCATGCATCCGCCCCTGCACCCGTTCATGCGTCCATCCATGCATCTGTCTGTGTGTCCGTTCGTCCATCTATTCAACACTCAAAGTACCACCATCTCACATCTTTTCATCATATGTTCCCCATATAGAAGCACCGCCATCCAGTGAACGTTCCAAAGATTAAACGAGAGGTGGCACACGCACACTTTCTTACGGCTTGCGCTTCGGGTCTACTTCCCACATTTAACCACCTCGAGTTCATGTTATATATATATATATATATAAATAAACAAATATATATATATATGTATATATATGTATGTATATATATATATATATATATATATATATATATATATATATATATATATATATATATATATATATATCGTAAGCGCTTCCAACAAGTGGAACGCCTGAGACCAGCTCACAAACGTGCGCTTTTACCTCGCTGATGTGGCCAGCCTCTGGTTCAAGAACCACGACGGCGAAATCACCAACTGGTCCGCCTTCAACACCACCATCGCCGCGGTCTTCGGTCGTCCCGCCGTGCGCCGGCTTCGCGCGGAACAGCGTCTCCGTAGTCGAGTCCAGCGCAGGGACGAGACCTTTACAGTTACATTGAAGATGTCTTGTCTCTTTGCAAGCGCGTCGATGAATCTCTAACCGAACGCGACAAAATCAAGCACATCATCAAAGGAGTTGACGACGATACCTTCCAGATGCTCGTCGCTAGAAATCCTCAAACCGTCACCGATGTTGTCCAGCTCTGTCAGGAGTACGACGAGTTGCGTAAGCAGCGTGTCTCGACGTGCAGGGCCGCTGAAGATACGGCTGAAGTTTCTGTCCTCGTGCACGACGTCGCTGCTGATCACACCGTCTTACTGCCCCACATCAAACAATTCATTCGTGAAGAAGTTGCGCGTCAGCTTTCTCCTGTGGCCGAAGCATCCGCGCCAGTGACCTCGTAAGACCCACGTCTACGCATGTCATTGAGACACAGGTCACGCAGACACTGCCTCCATCGCTATCTGTCCCTACGCCGCTGACCTACGCTGCCGTCGTTGCTAGACCCCCAGCCCCACCTGTCTCTGGCGCATACCGGGGCACCGGGTCCTCCTACCCTACGACGCTGCCTACATACACGGCACCCTATCCCGTTTCGCCCTTTGCACCTTCTGTCGTTAACCCATGGCGCACCTTGGACAATCGACCCATCTGTTTCGCATGTGGTTTCATGGGACATATAGCACGCTACTGTCGCCGTCACAACTTCCAGCCTCCAGACCATCGGAATTCTGCAAAATACCAGGCTGCCCAGAATCCCCAGCGACCATCTTCTCCTATCACCGACGCCCTGTCGATTCTCGCCGGTCATTACCACCCCGTCGGCGATCTGTCTCCCCGATGCTTCGACGCATGAGCCCCGCTCGAGAGGAAAACTGACAGCCGCAGTTCCGAAGGCAAGAACTGCGTCGTCGTCGAACTTTCTAAGACCTCCTCTTTGTCCGACCAACGAAATTGATGTGTTAGTAGGAAGTGTTGCTGTACGTGCACTTGTCGACACAGGCGCCGTCGTTTCTGTAATTAGTGAAAAACTATGTCGCGATTTGAGAAAAGTTACAACGCCGCTTACGAATCATGCTCTGCGTACAGCCACCTCCCATTTCATCGCGCCGACAGCTCAGTGCACAGCACGCGTTCTTATTCAAGATGTTTGGTACACCGTCAACTTTGTTGTTCTCCCACGTTCATCTTACGACGTCATACTAGGATGGGATTTCCTTTCTACCCATCAGGCCCTCGTCGACTGCGCTCGTGCTGAACTCACGTTGACGAATCCGTGCCCTGATATCGACCACCACAGTCCCTCGAAAGTGTTTGCCGCAGCTGACGTCCGCATCGCGCCGTTGTCCCCCGTCCTAGTGCCTGTGTTTTCCCCTGCTGCCACTAACTCGACGCTCCTGTTCCAACCAACTATAGCTAGTGTGCAACACCGAACCATCGTCCTACCGTTTGCCGTCATCAACTTTTCCAATGGTTCGGCGGTACTTTATGCGTGCAAAGATTCTGCTTGCCCGTACATCCTGCTACGCGGCGAGTGTCTGGGAAGCCTCGAGACCTTAAATTGTATTTTCGAAGACCCGATCTATCCAGACAAGCACCGACTTGTGCCATTACACCCGCAACTGACGCTAATGAACCTATGGATGTATTCCGCAAGTCCATTGATTGCAACCTCATGCCTGGGCAGCAGGAACAGCTGATCAAGCTCCTACAGCGTTTTCGAGCCTCGTTTGACCACAATCAGCCTTGCTTAGGTTGAGCGTCATATGTTGTTCACCGTATAGATACCGGTCAAGAGACGCCATTACGGCAGCGTCCATATCGTGTGTCAACTACCGAACGCCGTGCCATCAATGAACAGGTTGACGACATGCTGACACGTGGCATAATCGAACCGTCAAGCAGTCCCTGGGCCTCTCCAGTTGTGTTGGTGAAGAAGAAGGACGAATCCATCAGGTTTTGCCTGGACTACCGACGTCTCAACCGAATCACGCGCAAGGATGTCTATCCGCTGCCACGCATTGACGATGCCTTGGACTGCCTGCAGAGAGCCGAATTTTTCTCTTCTTTAGATCTGTGCTCTGGGTACTGGCAGGTTCCCATGGCAGAGGCCGATCGCGAGAAAACAGCTTTCATCACGCCCGACTGGCTTTACGAATTCACAGTCATGCCCTTCGGCCTCTGCAACGCGCTAGCTACTTTCGAGACAATGATGGACTCGATTCTTCGAGGCCTCAAATGGAACATTTGCCCTTGTTATTTAGATGACATTGTCGTCTTTTCAACTAATTTCGCAACCCATTTAACCCGCCTCGAGAAAGTCCTCACGTGTATTTCTGCCGCGGGGCTGCAACTGAATCTGAAGAAGTGCCGTTTCGCCGCTCGAAAGCTTACGATCCTTGGCCACGTGGTTTCAAGAGACGGCATTCTTCCTGACCCTGCCAAACTTACAGCCATTTCAGCGTTTCCCAAACCGACCACCATGAAAGAGCTCCGATGCTTCATAGGCCTGTGCTCTTACTTCCGGCGCTTCGTCCACAATTTCGCGACGATCATCGCTCCTTTGACCAAGCTCCTCGCCGGCTCTAGAGATCTTTCAGCCTGGTCTGCCATCTGTGATGATTCTTTCAATGAACTGCGCCGCCTCCTCACGTCGCCGCCTATTCTGCGACACTACGACCCATCGGCACCAACAGAGATCCACACCGACGCTAGTCGTGTCGGGCTAGGCGCTATTCTTGCACAGAAGAAAGACGGTTTCCAAGAGTACGTGGTTGCCTACGCAAGCCGAACTCTTAGCAAAGCCGAAATCAACTATTCCGTCACTGAAAAGGAATGCCTGGCCATTATTTGGGCGATAGAGAAATTTCGACCTTAATTGTACGGGCACCCTTTTGACGTCGTGACTGACCACCACGCCCTCTGCTGGTTGTAGTCACTGAAGGATCCAAGCGGTCGCCTCGCCCGATGGGCATTACGCCTCCAAGAATATAATATTCGCGTGGTCTATCGCTCCGGCCGGAAACATTCGGACGCAGACGCCCTATCCCGTTCGCCTCTACTCCCTGACCAGGACTGCTGCGAAAGTCTAACCTGTGATACCACTGCCGTCACCATCGCCGACATGCCATCCGAGCAACGCAAGGACCCTTGGGTTGCTTCGATTCTAGACATCCTGGCTGGGCTGACGGCTTCCCCCCTTCTCGCACGTTGCGTCGGCAAGTCGAGCACTTCGCCACTCGCGACGATGTGCTGTACCGACGCAACTACGCACCCGGTGGACGTCAGTGGCTACTCGTGATAACACCATCTGCGATCCGAAATTTGTTCCACGTTTCATGACGACCCCCAATGTGGCCACGCAGGTTTCCTGAAGACTTATTCTCGCATACGTCTCCGATATTACTGGCGTGGCATGTACCGTTTTATGCGACAATACGTTCGGGCCTGCTCGACGTGCCAGAGACGAAAATCTCCCCCTTATCACGCCAGCGGTACCTTGATACTCTTACCATGCCCATCCCGACCATTCAACCACGTTGGCATCGATATCTATATATGGTCCCCTTCCCAACACTGCTGACGGTAACCGCTGGATCATAGTTGCCGTCGACCATCTCACGCGGTATGCCGAAACTTCATCCCTTCCCCCGTCTACAGCAAAAGACGTTTTGACTTTCGTACTTCACAAAATCGTAATACGTCATGGAGCACTTCGGAAGTTACTGAGCGATCGTGGTTACGTATTCTTGTCAGACGTCATCACAGCATTGCTGCGTGAGTGCCACGTCGTTCACCGCACTACAAGCGCCTATCATCCCCAGACCAATGGAATGACAGAGCACTTCAACCGCACCCTTGGTGACATGCTGTCTCGTCAGACCACTCCAATTGGGACCGAGTGCTCCCGTTTATCACATTCGAACTATAATACCGCCATTCAAAGCACTACTGGGTTCTCTCCTTTTTTCCTCATTTATGGACGCGAACCTTCTTGCACTATGGGCACCATTTTTTCGTACAAACCTGAATCCTCAGAGTCCATGACTTTGTCTCAAGCCGCTACATACGCTGAAGAATGCCGCCAACTGGCAAGATCATTCACAACCCAAGACCAAGGACGCCAAAAGCACCACCATGACGCATCAAATAACACTACTTCCTACGATCCAGGTTCACTCGTCTGGCTGCATGTCCCTTCTGCTACACCTGGCCTTTCTACCAAGTTGGTCCCCAAGTATCACGGCCCATATCGTGGGCTACAAAAAACGTCACCAGTGAATTACTTCATTGAGCCACTGGAACCATCTTCTGACCAACGTCGTCTTGGCCAAGAAATTGTCCACGTCTCGAGACTTACGCCCTGCTATGACCCTCCCGTGTTCACTTGTCCATAGATCGCCAGGACGGCTCCTTATTTCGCGGAGAGTAATTGTAATGAATTAATGAATCTGAATAACGGACGTTCTGCTGGCAATGAAGAAGACGATGATTATCGGTGGTTGTAGTAGTAGCTCGCGCACGCCACTCGGGATTAGCCAGACCTGCCTGATAAAATACATTTTGCCAAGCTGCGTCTGAACCTTTTTCGACGTACAACACCTCTATTTTAAGATATACATACATATATATATATATATATATATATATATATATAATCTTACAAGAAAACGTATATTTACAGATATTTACAACGATTACACGTGATGACAATGCCTGGCGCACTGGCGGGCTGGAACCAGTCTCTATCCACCTCGTAGTCTTTTCTTTCAGTCTGGGACCCTCTACTGCTTTATGCCCCAATCCCACTACTGCCTTGTGGCACTACGCCGCGGCGTTAAAGCGCCGACCCGGCGCTTGTCACGAAAGGGGAGTGTTGGGTGACACATAAGGCTTCAGTCTGACGACGTGCACAACAGTGGATGGTGGTGGCATTGAGTGCGCTTCGTCGACGACTCGCCGTATCTCGTAGGTGAGGTTGGCGATCTTGCGTAGGACTTTGTATGGTCCGTCATAGCGAAATAAAAGTTTTTCTGAGAGGCCGATGTGACGACATGGGGTCCACAAGAGTACGAGAGAACCTGGTGCATACGAAACTTCGCGGTGGTGACGATCGTATCGATCTTTCTGAGAGGCTTGAGAAAGCATGAGTCGTTCTCGGGCAATCTGTCGTGCTGCGTCGGCTCGCTCTATGGCATCGCGGACGTATGTGACAGGGGAGCTTGAACCAGCGGGAAGGAGTGTATCAAGAGGCAGGGAGGGTTCCCGTCCATAAAGAAGGTAGAACGGGGAATAGCCTGCGGTGTCATGTCTGGAGGAGTTGTAAGCGAAGGTGACGTAGGGTAACGTTGCGTCCCAGTCACGGTGGTCTGGAGAAACATACATTGACAACATGTCCGTGATAGTGCGATTCAGGCGCTCTGTAAGTCCATTAGTTTGTGGATGGTATGCCGTTGTGAACTTGTGGTTCGTGGAACAGGAACGTACGATATCCTGGACGACGCGAGATAAAAAGTATCGGCCTTGATCAGTAATGAGCTGTCGAGGAGCACCGTGATGCAATATGATGTCATGTAGCAGAAAGTCGGCGACATCTGTAGCGCAGCTGGTTGGAAGAGCGCGGGTGATCGCGTAACGTGTCGCGTAGTCGGTCGCCACGGCAACCCATTTGTTCCCGGATGCAGAAGTGGGAAATGGGCCGAGAAGGTCGAGCCCTACGCGGTAGAATGGTTCAGCAGGGATCTCAATAGGGTTAAGAAGGCCAGATGGAAGCGATGTTGGTCGTTTTCGACGTTGACAAAGGTCGCAGCTGGCGACATACTTTTGCACAGAGCGATATAGGCGTGGCCAGAAAAAACGGCGCCGGACGCGATCATAAGTGCGGGTGACTCCCAGGTGACCAGCGGCAGGTTCATCGTGAAGCTGTCGGAGAACATCTACACGCAAATGGGAAGGCACGACGAGAAGGTGGTCAGGACCATTAGGGCGCATGTTGTGGCGGTAGAGAACTCCTTCATGAAGGAAATACAAGTTCAGAGAAGTGGGTGGAGTAGCGGAACTCAGGCTTTCAATGATGGGAAGTAAATCCGGGTCACGGCGTTGCTCAGAAGCGATATCAAGAAAGTCTGATATTGATAAGACGCAAGCCTCCGTAGCTCTCTCTGTGGCGTCTGGTGGATCCACTGGATACCGTGACAGGCAGTCAGCGTCTTGATGGAGGTGACCAGATTTATAGACGACCGAGAAGGTGTATTCTTGGAGGCGTAGAGACCAATGACCGAGACGTCCCGTGGGATCCTTTAGCGAGGAAAGCCAGCAGAGTGCATGATGATCAGTTACAACCGTAAAACTGCGGCCGAAGAGGTACGGGCGAAATTTAGCGACAGCCCAAACAAGAGCAAGACACTCTCTTTCGGTGATGGAATAGTTCCTCTCGGCAGGGGATAAAAGGCGGCTGGCGTAGGCGATGACACAGTCACGTCCATGCTGACGCTGAGCTAAAACAGCACCAATTCCGTGGCCACTCGCGTCCGTACGAACTTCTGTCGGGGCAGTCTGATCGAAGTGGGCTAATATTGGCGTAGTCGTGAGGGCTGCAATGACCGCCGAAAATGCAGCACTCTGAGGCGAATTCCAAGTAAATGGGACGTCTTTTTTAAGAAGCTCGGTGAGAGGCCGCGCAATATCGGCGAAATTTCGGATGAAGCCGCGGAAATAGGAGCACAAACCAAGGAAGCTCCGGACATCCTTATGAGAAGAGGGCACGGGAAATTGAGTCAATGCGCGAATTTTGTCCGGATCGGGCTGTACACCAGATGCGTTAACGAGGTGACCAAGTACAGTTATTTCGCGACGGCCGAAACGGCATTTGGAGGAGTTCAGCTGGAGACCAGCGTTGCGAAATACTTGGAGAATACTGGACAGTCGCTCTAGATGGCTTGCGAACGTCGGTGAAAAAACAATTATATCATCTAAGTAGCATAAGCAAGTGGACCATTTGAAGCCGCGCAGAAGGGAGTCCATCATGCGCTCAAAGGTGGCCGGCGCATTACAAAGCCCAAACGGCATTACTTTAAATTGGTATAACCCATCGGGGGTTACAAATGCTGTTTTTTCTCGGTCCAGTGGGTCAACAGCGATCCGCCAATAACCAGATCGAAGGTCAATGGACGAGAAAAACTTTGCGCCATGAAGGCAGTCAAGGGCGTCATCTATTCTTGGTAAAGGGTAAACGTCCTTCTTAGTGACCTTGTTGAGATGTCTATAGTCGACGCAAAACCGCCATGTGTTGTCCTTCTTCTTGACAAGCACGACCGGGGATGCCCATGGACTAGATGAGTGTTCGACGACGCCTTTGGCGAGCATTTTCTCGACCTCTTTCTGGATGACAGAGCGTTCGGCAGCGGAGACGCGGTAAGGGCGGCGATGAATTGGGTTGGCATCGCCGGTGTTGATGTGATGGATCACAACTGATGTCTGGCCTAAAGGGCGGTTGTCAAGATCGAATATGTCCGCATAGGATGTCAACAGACGGTGGAGGTCGTGTGCTTCGGAGGGCGAAAGATCTGGTGCTATCATTTTGGCAATGTCAATGCTTGACAGGTTGGGCGCAGTGAGCAAGTTGACGTGCGGAGTAGGTTGCTGAGCCGACAGTTCAGAAATATCACACTCTTGCAACGACGACATGACGCCTAGTTTAATACCAGCAGGCAGCACATGCGTGGAGAAACCAAAGTTCAAAAGAGACAGATGGGTCTGATTGTGGCATACTCTCACCGCGGTGTGCGGAACAGCAATGGAGTGCTTTAGCACAACGTCGGTAATAGGTGAAACGACATATTCACCATCGCGCACAGGTGGATCACACACGAGCTGCACGTAAGTCGCGGCTTGCGGCGGAAGATGCAGGAACTCGGTGGCACAAAGGCGACTTTGAGCGTCATGGGCAACAGCGGCGTCAAAAGGCAGTTCCAACTGAAGAAGACCCGTCGAGCAGTCGATAAGGGCGGAGTGCGCAGAGAGAAAGTCGAGGCCAAGAATCACGTCATGTGGGCACTGCTCAAGCACGGTGAACAATACGACGGCCTGGCGCCCAGCAATACACACGCGAGAGGTACACATGCCGAGAACGGCAGATGTGCTCCCATCGGCAAGCATTACTGCACACTTAATAGGAGGCGTGATCACTTTTCGCAGTTTAATACAGAGAGCAGCGCTCATGACTGAAATGTGTGCACCAGTGTCTATGAGGGCTGTAACGGTAACGTCATCCACCAAAAGGTCCAAAATACTGCGGCGTGTAGGAATCGTCAACAGAGGATTTGCAGAATGGGTCGTTAATGCAGCGTCACCTCCGGGAGCTGCATGGTCTAGTTTCCCGAGGTTGAGGGCCCAGGTCGTGCAGGGGACCTGGATCGAGAAATCATCGGCGAGAGAGATCGGCGGCCTTGGGGTGATGGTGACCGGCTGAACCTTCGGCCCTGAACGTTAGTAGGAGCAGGCTGTGGATCGTGCGGAGTAGAAAAGCGGCGAGAACTGCCTTCCAAGCGACGCCGTGCCCCAGTGTTCCAAGATGAATTGGATGACCAACGATTGCGACAGTAGCGTGCAATGTGGCCGGCGCGAGAGCAGTGAAAGCAGATCGGTCTATCATCCGACGTTCTCCATTCAGCAGGGTTCCGGTAGCGGGAAGGGTAGCGTGAAGGGTACACCGGAATCTGGTTTACAGAAGCCGAGCTCTCGGTGGGGCGAACGGCGCAAACAGGTGTGATGCCGAGATTTGCTATTTCTTGGCGAATGACGGCTTGGATGAGGGAGACGGTGGATGCGTTGTCTTTAGGACCGTCAGAGGCGATGGCTGCAGGAGCCATTGCTTCGAGTTCACGACGAACGATTCGGGTCACATTTTCGGACGATGTAGCTTGCGTGAACTTGGGGCTGTCTTCACAGGTCGAAGTGGCTGCAGTATTAGGCAGACGCGCAAACTGGCGGGTTATGCGACGGTTCTTGGCGTGCTCGAAGCGCTGACACTCCTTCACAACCGCGTCGACGGTGGCGCAATCTTTAACGATCAACAAATTGAAGGCGTCATCGGCAATTCCCTTCATTATGTAAGGGATTTTGTCAGTTTCGCTCATGTTCTCGTCCACCTTTCGACAGAGGCCCAATACGTCCTGTATGTAGGATACATACGATTCCGTCGATGTCTGCACGCGACATTCCAGGTCTTTCCTCGCGGCCTGCTGTCGCCCAAATGGCCCGCTGAATAACTCGAGAAGCTTCAATTTGCAAACGTCCCAGCTGGTCAACTCCGACTCATGCGTCTCATACCAGGTGAGCGCCGTATCCCGCAAGTAAAATACAACGTTGGCCAGCATCAACGTAGGGTCCCACCTATAGTATTCGCTCACGCGCTCGTACAAAGCGACCCAATCTTCAACATTCACCTTGTCCTTGCCTGTGCCCGAGAAGGTTCCGGGGTCTCGTGGAGGCAGGAGAATCAGAGGAGGCAGCTGGTGCTGCTGCTGGTGCTGGTGCTGGTGCTGCTGGTGCTGGTGCTGCTGGTGCTGGTGCTGGTGCACCTGCTGCTGCAGCTGCGGCTGCTGTTGCTCTTGTGGGTGGGCCTGTTGAGCCATTGCAGGAAAATGAAAGTGGCGACCACTCCGAAGTTCCGTGTTGGTTTGCCGGAAAAGCCAGAGGTAGGCGTACCCAGCACCTCCACCAATAATCTTACAAGAAAACGTATATTTACAGATATTTACAACGATTACACGTGATGACAATGCCTGGCGCACTGGCGGGCTGGAACCAGTCTCTATGCACCTCGTAGTCTTTTCTTTCAGACTGGGACCCTCTACTGCTTTATGCCCCAATCCTACTACTGCCTTGTGGCAATATATATATATATATATATATATATATATATATATATATATATATATATATATATATATATATATATATATATATATATATATATATATATAACTATCAGTGTTGAATGTAATGTAATTGTTTACGTTGCTGATTTACTGCTAATAATATCCCCCATAATTTCTTCGCCGGTAGTGTTGTCTGTTCCCATTGATGGTATTATGAGACCCTCCTGAGTTCCTGAGACCCTCCCTCCTGAGACCCTCCAGAAAGTTCGATCATCTGGGGTTCGGAGTGCACTGCCGTCGTACGAGACACGGGCCTGTACCATTTCACCTGCGCCGAAATGTGACCACCACGGGTCAGCAGCCGTGCACCGTGGCCACTACCACGGTGGACGTATTCGAACATGAAGTCCGTTTTAATGTGACGTGCGTGAATTTAAAGAGCTCCGTTTAAAAGGCATGCTGTATTTTGTGACGACATGCGTCATCCTCTCTAGCTTAATTGTCGCGTGCGCATGGCGTTTGCATGCACGGAGCGGGAAGTTTGACAAATATGCAAGTCCGCGTCGCTTCTCTGGTAAGCACTTAAGCAGAGTGGCGGTCCATTGCAACTCCAAGACAGTGCTTCAGCTGTAGAGTCCCGTAAACCACCGACTATCCGGGCTTGCGGCATCTTTGCTGTGGTCCAAATTCTCCGCATCGGCTGCTGAGGGGGTTTCCATTGGATGCCGGCCCACACTGGAATTGCCGGAAGTGAGCAAGCGGACGCCCCTGCCACAGCTGCCCACCGCCCTAGCGTGCACGAGCAGTTGATGCCTCCGATTTTTTCGTGGCAGCGGTTGAAGCAACTGCTCCCGACCCTCCATCCAGATGCCAAGGTAGCCAATGGCAAGGGTCCCAAGCCTCTCCCAGACGACGGAATCGCTAAGCGGAAGCGCGCCACTATACTTCGTCTGCGCACGTGTTAGGTGGGGACAGCGGCACGCATGTACGCCAAAGGACGCTCTTCCTCACCAGCCTGTGAACGTTGAGGCGACCCTCAGGCACTTGAACACCTTCTCTGTGCTTGCTGAGCGCTGAAACGGCAAAGTCTACGACTCATCACTTCCCTCTGCGACAACCTCCAGCGACTTATAAGTTCCCTTTTCCTCCTAACATCCGGGCTCAACGCAGCCTGTTGGAGTTCCTGGAGGCGACTGGAATTTCCGCCTACAATCAGCCACGTGCGCCTTGCTGGACAATTACTTTTCTTTTGGCCTCCCCCATGATTGGTCGAGAGCCTAGCTGTTTATCCTTTTATCTTTCTACTGTCTCTTTCTTCTACTTTCTCCTTTATTCCCTTTCCCTGACGCTGCGGCGTGCTCCCTAATGGTCTGCAGAAATAAGCGTCATTTAATTCAACAATAAACACACTACTACTTTTGTTTATAGGTGAACTCCTTTCTCTCAAACTCACACTCATCGGTCCCTCCACCCAGCGATGTTTCGTAGTACTACATCGAAGAATTCTCGTCCCAAAACATGAAAATTCCCTATTTCAGGCATTATTTCCTGCGTACGCTGGCGATTTTTTCAGCATATTTCCCTGCTCAAAAGTAGCAATACGCCCCCCCCCCCCCAAACACCATTATTTTTGTGATTGATTAACATCCCAAAACCACGACACGATTATGAGACGCCGAAGTGGAGGGCTTTGGAAATTCAAACGACCTAAAGTTCTTTAACGTTCACATGTTCAAGTACACGGGCATCAAGCATTTTCGCCTCCATAGAAAATGCGGCCGCCACCTTCTCCTCTAGTATATTGACACCCCCCCCCCCCGATCACGCACTATAAATGCGTGTGTGTTACGTGTTCTCGACTTCGGAATAATAAACTGATTTGCTTGCTTGTTGCAAGTATATGGACTGATTGCAGAAGCCAAATGCACGCTGTGACCACCATATATGAGTCTATTCCTGAACTCCCTTTTATGCGTTTGCGGTAAATTGTGAACGAGAAAAAAAGCACGATACGCACTCTTCCATAGACGAGCCACAAGATGTGCGTTTAGAAAAAGTGTTTAGCGATTTATTCGCGACTCCAACTTAGCGCTCGCCACCTAGCGGACGCGTCTATGGAAACGGTGCTAACAGGGTCAACCTTAAAAGGAGACATGTTACCACGTTGCGCACGTTGAGTAATGGTCGCATAGTTTCTTTGTTTTAGCCATGCCTCACGCACTAGCCCGTAAAAGAAGAAAGCGACGTTTAAAGACCAGCCCCGTCGCGGTGGTCTAGTGGATAAGGTACTCGGCTGCTGACCCGCAGGTCGCGGGATCGAATCCCGGCGGCGGCGCCTGCATTTCCTATGGAGGCCGAAATGTGGTAGGCCCGTGTGCTCAGATTTGGGTGCACGTTAAAGAACCCCAGGTGGTCAAAATTTGCGGAGCCTTCCAATACGGCGTCTCTCATAATCATATGGTGATTTTGGGACGCTAAACCCCTCATATCAATCAATCAACTGGCTCAGGCATAGCTCCGTTCTGTATTCAACTGCGTAGCATGTGTGTTCACCTTTTGGCGGTACAACGGAACTGAGTGGTATACATGCAATGGTCAACACAAGCCACAGCCAAGATTACCTTGAAAACTGTGAAAACCGTGCTTGTGTCAGTGCAGCAACTCAGCGCACAGGTACTTGCACCTTTTGGTGAAGCCGACTATACTCGGGGAACCTCTTTTTGTGGCAATGAAGGGAAGGCTACGTGTGCCGGCTACTGCTCCTTCCTGTATTCCTCTGCGGAGAAGTCCCGTTCGGCTCGCGTTTCGAATGATGGTCGCATTATTGTAATCACACTGCAAACGATTTGATACGCCTGCTTGCACAGCCATTTGCGAGAGATATTCGACACAAGCTCCTTCAGCGAGTTGTCGGAATAGCTGGAGGGGGACGTGCGCTCACCTAAGAACGAAGACGCCAGTTTGACTGTGAGGCACATATAGAACGTGAGACGTAATTTTCAGATGCACAAAAACGCAAAATGGCTCTTCTGAAAGCAACCACAAATAATGGTGTCTCCTCGGCCTGGTATCTATCTATCTATCTATCTATCTATCTATCTATCTATCTATCTATCTATCTATCTATCTATCTATCTATCTATCTATCTATCTATCTATCTATCTATCTATCTATCTATCTATCTATCTATCTATCTATCTATCTATCATTCTGTCTGTCTGTCTATCTATCATTCTATCTATCTATCTAATCTATCTATCTATCTATCTATCTATCTATCTATCTATCTATCTGTCAGTCTGTCTATCATTCTAGTTGTCTACCTATCTATCTATCTATCTATCTGTCTATCTATCTAGCCGCTTACGTTTGCGTGCTCTCGTGGTCACCTCCTTAACTTGAATCAAAATCAGCATGGAAGGGTAAGAAGGTTCAAAGAATAAGACACGCTGGCCAATACGTGAATATTGTCACCATCCCGTCACGAAGGTCGTCAAACACTTCCCGCCAGACAGTGGAACATACCAACCGGCTGGTATATGCCGCTGGTATGCGGGTATGTGTTACAGGTGATTGACATTTAGTGCCTACCTAAGAACGACGAGAACACTCATGGGCAATTTTAATCGATGGTTAAGAACAAAAAGGCAGGTCTCACGTACAGCGGGAATCGATTATATGTGAAGCGAGAATGAGAAATGTTTATATATGTCACTTTCAAATAGGCACAACGTTACGAGGTAGAGGTAAATATTGCCGAACATGATTTCCGTGTCCTCATTATCATGTTTGGATGTGTCGTTTATCTTCGTCATCTTTCACATCACTTGATGCCAAATTTAGTATAAGTAGAGCTCGCGAAACGGCCGCAAGCATACCATGAGCGTGGTATGTTGTCATGTTCTTACATGACACGCGTGTCAGGATTATCATGTTTGCACCACTCATACATTTCGTCATCCATTGACGTCACGTAACATCGAATTTGGTATATGTGGAGCTAGCGAAACGGCTGCGAGCGCATTATGAAGGGCCCAGTATACTCCAATGTAGCGTTGACGCGCGCGCACGCTGGTAACAGCGACGCTACGTTAGCAACGGAGGGATGCCGGACGGAGGGATGCCGGACGCGCTGAAACGCGCATGCGTCGAAGCAACGCCGCGCAGCGCGCGCCTGAGAGTGTATGGCAGGACCAACACCTGGCGTGGCAACGCCGGCGCGACGCGACAAAATGAACGCCGGTGAGCACGCGCACCGCGTCACGTTGAAATGTATTGGCGCCTTCACTGTGGCATGTAGTCATGTTCTCACATGACACGCATCTCATGATTATAATGTTTGCACCAGTGACATACCTTCGTCATCCATTGACGTCACGCAATAACAAATTTGGTATAACCGAAGCTAGCGAAATGGCCGTCAGCGCATCATGAGTGTGGCATGTAGTCATGTTACATGGCACGCATGTCATGATTTTCATGTTAGAGTCTGTGGCTTGTGTTCGCCATGCAATGATGCCATACCATACCAGTTTTCAAACATGCCATATGAACGAAATTACCGCAAAAGCTGCAGCACCATGAAATGTAAATCATGACATTCATGACATACATATCATGAATTTCATTATATGACTAGCCAAATATCTTCTTCATGTAGTTATGTTATGCCATACTAAGTTTGATATCGATACTATTATCGAAACGGCCAGGAGAGCTAAAGGTCGTAGGGGGTACATAGATAGATAGATAGATAGATAGATAGATAGATAGATAGATAGATAGATAGATAGATAGATAGATAGATAGATAGATAGATAGATAGATAGATAGATAGATAGATAGATAGATAGATAGATGCGCTTAAGGTAGCCGAAGTTCGCTAAGAAATGCTTCGCATTTAATACCCGACATCGGTAGCGTCCACCCGACGAATGGAAAGAATAAATGTCAGGGTCCCAGCTGGAATCGAAGCCAAGCATTCTGCGTGGCAATGCAGCATTTTATCACAGAGCTATGCCCGGTCCCAGAAAAACTCCTAAAATATATAGGCTAATCTTTGTGAAACGTCAATAGTGGTTGCAGTGCTGCCTACCCAATTTCATCAACGTTACATATGTACTCCTTCGATACTGCCGTCACTTCGGGTTAACGTCGATATTGTGGTTAGCTGCCATGCGCTGAAATTGATATATGTAGCAGTGTCCAGTGCCAGCATCTTCGCGGACATCATCAGCTTCTGGTGTTGCTAATACGCATGTCCTAGTTGGCATCGATGCGCAAGTGCAAACAACTGGCTATATGCACATCTGCAACTCTTCAACATATCTATGTGCGCGCAACGATTGTACATATCTCCAGCGTCATTTCATGACGTGTGGCTCAGTAATTTAAAATTACAACAAGGTCACCTTTCCCCCGCATGCTTTGCATAACGTCGATTATCAAGTACGTGGGATCTGCCGAATTTTCTTACTACCACAGGTTGGCACAAAAACGGGAAGCTTACTCAGAATCGTTCATAAAATATATTTTGACCCTCGGGTTCACTTGGAGTAACACTCATCAAAATTTTTTCTCGGGCGGACTCACTCAGCACAAGAAAGTCATCAAGGTATTCAAACCTTGGCTCACGGCTTGATCTCAGTCTCACGTGAGTTTGAATAAGTTCACTGAGAATGAGTTTCGGCTTATGAGCCTCCGAGTTCTAAAATTCAGGAGTCAGCTTTGGTAGTTAGGGCCAACGTTACTAGAATAGCTTCAGTTGTAAAACTCGGCGGAGCGGCGCGGAACCGCCGCTTGTCCGTGCGCCTCGTGGCGCTGCAGTCGCATCGAGCTTCACCACTCCGCTGCCGCCGGCCGCGTCGACGGGCGGCACCAGCGCAGCGTTCGCTCGCTCGCACGTGGTTTTCCGTTACTGCAGCCTTCTTCGCGCGCCAGCCGACATGCTGTGTTCCCGTCAGAAGACCGTCAGCGGAAGCTGGCCACGGTTATTCGCCAGATTGAGCTGCAGGAGGACGTGGATGGCGACGCACTCCAACGCAGCGACAGCCGCTCAGCTGCATCTACGGCTGTTCTTTACTATCTTGGTGGTTACGTTGTTAAGAAGGCAGCCAAGATGACGAGCTGCAGTGATTACCATTGTACTTTGGAAGCTGCATCAGATGCTGCACCTGCCGCCGTCCTCACTGAGCTAAGATCTTTTGTGCCTGGCGCTCTTAAGCATCCATCTGCAGCTTTAACGTGCATGTTGTCAGGCATCGAGTGCGTCATAGAGCGGCACACTAAGTCCAACCGGGTTTTTGGCGACCTGTTCTGGAGAATTCTAGAAGAGTTGTCAGAAAATACCCTTAGTCGTGTTAGGTGCCCCTTGCACTTTCAGGAGCTCAGTGCACGCATTATTAAATTTTACCTTGCAACACGCATGCACTTCTACTCCAGATTTCTGGAGCAGCATCGAGGTTCCAGTGCTCAAGTAAGGCAGCGAGAAAGCGCACAAAGCTGCTGTAGGCTTCCACCCTGGGGGCACATTTCTTTGCCTGAAATTATATTGTACATAGCTTGTGTGAAGGAAATTTCATTGTTTGTTTTTGCTCAGGTGTTATAGCTATGTCCATATTATATATATATATATATATATATATATATATATATGTTAAATTCTGGGATTGTAACTTGTAGTATTTGTCAGTTGTGCATTGCTCCCTCTCTCTCTCCTTTTTCTTTTTATTTATTTTTTCCCTTGGTAGTAAGTGTTCCTGCTCCGCTGCAGCCTGCCATCTATTTTAGGGCCAGTCAAGTTGCTTATCCACAACATTTTCTCCAGAATATCTCCCATAGAATAGCGCTTGTTTTTTTTTTTGTGAAATAAGGTCATTTCATTTCAAAACGTGAGTTGTTGATTCTTAACGGTAGGGCTGTTCGTCTTCTTAATCGTGTAGCTAGTTGACAATTGACCCAAATAACATTAAATCAAAGGTGTTTTCACTAGCTAGTTTACAACTGACCCCAATCACATTAAGTCGCATTGTAACATACAGAGAACAAAAAACTCGCGAACCTTTCCATTCACGTAAAGGTGAATGACCACGAAAGCTTTTTAACACACGACATGGGATTGATACGGAGTATAGGAGAAAGGTAAGAACAATATTTCGTCGTGATCGTGGATGGCGATAATTTCTAATATAGAAATGCGTGTGCGCACGCGCACACACTTTTATTTCAACAACTTTGAAAATTGTGGTTACAAACTGTAATCACCTCAAAGTGCACCTCCAAGGGTCAGAAGGTTTAAAATCTAAGTCACATTGTAATATTGACGGTGGTGCATATCCTGTTGATTAGCTGTATACGCTCGGGTTCTAAATCACGCTTTTAACGGCGTGCGGCTTTGGTGGTGACCGCGTGTTATTAGCAAACACATCGGACGTTCCTTTTCCAACGCATCACGCGCTTCAGAGACAGTGGGAGCCCTCATCCCCCGACAGTAAAGTACATGGAACCGTAGCCATATAACCTCCGCTTTAAAAATCGGGACGGAGATATTTTCCCATTACTTCTCAGGAGCGAATTAGCCACCTTAATAGTGTCGGAAACAGGCGAACCGTCGCACATCTTTCAAAGGCACGCGATACCAGCCTGTAAAGAATAAAGTGTGAATAGGCCAGAGTGTAAACACTTTTCGGGCGCCTCTGCCACTTTCACAAACTTTATGCGCGCATCATCGAATTGCCTTTAAAAGTACCCGTGTATCTAACTGCTACATTCCTGAAACAGCGGCGGAGACCCAGTTTTGAAGTGAAATACGCGAGGAAATATACCAAGCCGCTGTGGCTAAATACCGGTTTTGCCTGGTATCACAAATTCTTTAACGCAGAACGCCAGAAGACGTGAAAATACGCGTGAAACAGCCACAAACACTCCGTCCGCGAGAGATTTAGGCCGCAGCCGGCTGCGGCGGAGCGTCTGCTGCGGAGTAAGATGAAGTGGTGCCGCCATCTGGCGGCGGGCAGAGGAGTGGAGACACCGGCAGCAGGGGCGCCGGCGGAGAGTTTTACAACTGAAGCTAGTCTAGTAACATTGGTTAGGGCCGCGTAGGATCTTTCTGTAAGTGAATGCACAAAAGTTCCGTTCAGTGCTGAGTAAGTGCTAAGGACGTCCCTGATCGTTCTACGTCAGGGGCGTCCGTCAGTACGAGTCATGGTGCCCGTCGCGTCTTGGACGCCTTCGAAGGCGCTTGTCTTCGACGTTGTTGTCCCTACGGGGACTAGTGCCGAGACCGTCGTTGATGCGACGGCCTCAATAGTCGGCCTCTCAGAGGTATACTGCGTGCAGCATCAGGGAGCTCGAAACTTCCAAGTCACCGTTAAGAGCATGGCCTCCATGTCTCTAATCGTCAATGCTGGCTGCCTGGTGATCGGCGGCGAGCGTGTTCAAGTCGTTCCCGTTGGCCCACAAGTGACCAACGTCGCCTGCCTGTTCCTGCCATCGTTCGTCTCAAACGAAGCTCTCGTCCAAGCGTTATCCCCATATGGCAAGGTGCTCACTGTCACCAGTGGTTTGATGAGCGGGCGACGCGGCGTACTCACTGGAACGCGGTATGTTCGAATGGAGATGAACGCCGCTAATCCTGTGCCGAACTACCTACGCATCTCCGGTCACCGTGCTACGTTTGACTACCGTGGTCTCCAGCGTGTATGTCGAAGATGCGGCTCAGGGGACCATCTACGAGCCCAGTGCACAACACCGTATTGTGGTCGCTGTGGTGTGCACGGTCACGTTAGTGATGGATGTGACCGCCCATGTCGACGCTGCGGGGACGGCCACCCAACTGTGGTTTGCCCTGTCCGCCGCTCTTACTCAGACGCTGCCGCTGGTGCCTTTCCACCACTGACACCGGCAATGGAACCAACTACCGACTCGGGGGACGCAGAGGAGGTCACCGACGCTGTGCTGGCCTCACCCCTACAAGTTCCTTCAAACGAAGCGCACAACGAAAGCGCGATTGTCGATGCGACGCTTGGCGCGTCGGCCTCCCCGCTGGTGCAGGAACCGTGCGCTTCGAAAGACGCAACGCACTGCCCTGAAAACGGCGTCGGCGTCTCTTCTTTGACGCCACTTGATGTTCAGTGCACAAATGACCCCAGTCATCAGGCTGCTACTGTTGGAGTTGGCCCTACGACCCCGGTTATTTTGGAAAACAGTGGCGAAAACACCACAGCGTCTTCTGTTGCGGCCGCTCCGACCATTTCGACATCGCGTCGTACACGTAAAAAATCGCCCACACAAAGGGTGCCTACACCGGACTGCCAAGACGCAGACAGTGCTGCCAGCATCAAGAATGTGGATCCAAGCTTGCCGGCGGCTCAGTCCTTACCTCCTCAGGACACGTCTTCGGAAGACGGCTTCAGCCTCGGACTGGATAGTAGCATCGGACTGTCTAGCCTTGCCGATTTTGACGTTGAAGTGGGAGCTCCACGTGAAACAAAGCGAGGGCACACTTCCAGCTCTTGCTCCGATGAACGCAGTGATGGCCGTGGTAAATCCCAACGGTCCAAAAAACCTCGACCCTCTTCTGGAGGGTCGAACAGTGCGTTGTAATTTGGTCGAGCAAGTGTCCCCTGGACACTTTCCAGGACACCGTCTAGAACTATGCGTCCAGGTTAGTCTTTACTTTTTATTATGACTACTACACTGCATATTATTTCATTGAACGTTCAGGGTTTTCGCAGTCCGGCAAAGCAGGCTGAAGTGATTAGTGTCGCCCGCGCTGCAAATTGTGATGTTTTGTGCCTCCAGGAAACAAATTTTTTCTCGCTATCCGACGTGCTTGCTTTTAAACGAAGGTTCAACCTAGATTGTTATTTCTCTTTTGCTACATCTCGTTTTACGGGAGTAGGTATTATTATTTTTAACCGAGCTCTATTAAGGGATCATCATGCTTTTTACGATGGCGTGGGCAGGGTTTTGGCTTTAGACTGTAGCTACTTTTCTTTCAGATTAAGGATACTGTGTGTGTATGGGCCAGCGCAAGCTGGACAGTCTAATGACTTTTTTAGAGACCTGGATGTGTTTTTTCTTGACGGTCGTGACGTCATTTTGATTGGCGACTTCAACTGCGTTCTAAATACGCGAACCGATGTACAAGGTCCTGGCTGGGGCCGGTCTGCTTGGAATTCACGCGAGCTTCGCCGCCTTGTCCACCACTTTTCATTACTAGACGCGCACAATGTAGTGCACGGAAATACCTTTGTTTGGACATGGCGACGTGGACGATCCTCCAGCAGGCTCGACCGGGCTTATATCCCACGAGCGTTAGAGGCGTTTGTCTCTGATTTATGCGTTCCGTCCTTCCCACCTTCTCCTGTGTACGTATCTGATCATCGGCCTATTGTCTTGAAGCTCGAAGTTCCATTTTCTTTCTCAGAAAAGCCATGGCGTCTTGATGTTCGCGTCCTGCAGGACGCGCGCTCAAGATCAGATTTGTCACGCGCAATACGTGTGTCGCTCACGGCGTCTGGTCCTGAAGATTGGGATGCGCTTAAAACACAGTGGCGCCTGCGCTGCGCAGTGGAGGGGCGTTCGCTTCGTCGACGCGTTTCTGAAGAGCTTGCTGATACAGCGATGAAGTTACGCATTGCTTTGCGCGCCGAGACACCTTCTCCTCTGATGCGAGCGTGGCAGCGTGAACTGCGTGAACGCTTTCAGCGCTTGACTGCTGCTTCGTCCCTGGCGGCAGCAGCATGGCGCTGTAGACACAACCCATGTG
This sequence comes from Rhipicephalus microplus, assembly GCF_013339725.1. Lineage (NCBI taxonomy): Eukaryota > Metazoa > Arthropoda > Arachnida > Ixodida > Ixodidae > Rhipicephalus > Rhipicephalus microplus. The sequence goes on from NC_051167.1 coordinate 70,027,245, forward strand.
CACATCCCGAGGTGCTGCGCTACGCGAGACATTCCTTTTTTGGGCAATCAGAGTCACCTGTCTCTATGACAGCACAAATACCACCTGCGCAGCGGCTTCCTACGCGTGATCGATCTGTTTTCTTGGCGCATTTTGAAGCAATGTCGTGTTCGGCCATGCGGACTAACTGTGATGAAACACCGCCAATGCTTAGAAGTTTGCTCCGTATTCCTCAAGAAGTTGCAGATTGCCTGCACATCCCTCCGTCGGCTGAAGAGGTAAAGGTGGCACTGAAATCTATGAAACGTGGAACGGCCCCAGGGCCAGACGGTTTACCTGTTGAGTTTTACTTGACATTTTGGGATGAGATTGGTGCTACAATTACCGCGGTAATCCGGCGATGCTACGAGGACGGTGTCTTTCCATCAAGTTTTCGAGATGGACGCATTGTGCTTATTCCAAAGGGTGATGCTTCCTCTGTTAATCCTGAAGATTGGAGACCTATCACGCTCCTCAACGTTGACTATAAGATATTCGCGGCGGTAGCCGTTCAACGTTTGAGGTGTCTGTTGAACACCCTAATAGGTCATCACCAGACTTCATCAGTGCTTGGACGAGAAATACACAGCTTGTCATATACGACACGGGATATCATAGCTTATACTTTGTCGCGATCTGCGCGTGGTATCCTTGTGTCTTTGGACCAGGAAAAAGCGTTTGACCGACTAGAGCACGCGTATATCTTTTATGTGCTCACAGCCTTCCGCTTTTCTCATTCGTTTGTGGAAATGATTAAAAATACGTACACTGGTCTGAAAAGCACACTAGTTATGGATGGTTGGGAAAGTGCTGCCTTTTCCATAACACGTGGGGTCCGTCAGGGTTGTCCATTGTCTCCTGTGCTATTTGTCCTCAGCCTTGAGCCATACTTGCGTGCTCTTGACGCGGATTCACGTGTCCGGGGTCTTGCGCTTCCTGGTAGCGGTGTCGTGAAAGTCACAGCTTTCGCTGATGATATAACCTTGTACCTTTCAGATGAAGATAGCCTTTCACGCAGCCTGCATGTATTTTCCCAGTATGGCGACATTTCAGGTGCAGCGTTGAACATCTCCAAATCCCGCTATTTCTTCATTGGCTCTCCAAACTCCAGGCTTAGCGCCGGTGTTCCCATTCAGCCGGCCGCGTCCCTTCGTATTTTAGGTATTTCATACAACCACTACGGCATTTGCGAATCTGTTTGGTTAAACGCTCTCGAGGAAGTAAGACTGAAAATTCAGGATGCACAGGATTTTGACTTCCCGCTTCTTGAGCGGAGGTACCTTGCGCAGACTGTATTTTGCGGTCGCATTTGGTACCTTTCTCACGTCGTGCAACCACCTTTACGTATCGTGCGATCACTACAGTCTGCTTTGTGTTCCTTTTTTTGGTCAGGCGGCACTGAGTTGGTCTCTCGCGCGGCACTGGGACAGCAGCGTGCTCAAGGAGGCTTTGCTTTCCCTTCAGTGTCCATACGCTGTCGGCTGCTGGCACTGCGTTTCCTTTTGCGCCTAGTGCAAGGGGAGGAATCTCCCGCACGAACGCTTGCATACTACTTTCTGGGTACTCACCTTCGCCATTTGATGCCTAATGCGCAACTTAACAGGGGGCCACAGTCAATAACACTTCCTGCGTTTTATGCAACAACTGTTGCATTTTTTCGCCATGTCAAGTCGAGCTGTCCTGGCATAGATGTTTTGAACAACCACATAGTTGAGACAACTGCTGCTTTGTTGCTTCCGTTAGTCCCGCCAGCCCGCCGTGCTCGCTCTAAACGGGTGTCTTGGAGCTCCTTAACGGCTTCTTTTCTGCCTGGACACCTTCGGGACTTCATGTGGCGCCTGGGATGGGGTGTACTTCCCACTCTCGACCGCCTCGAAAGGTGGAGAATAGTCCAGTCAGCAACATGTCCGAACTGCTCCCTTCGGGAAACAAATCAGCATTTTCTGAGGCATTGTATCATTGCTCGCGTTTTTTGGAGAGCCGTACATGCTGGATTTCACTGCCTCAGAGTAAATCGCTTCGTTTCTTCTGGGCGTTGTTCGCGAGGCCGCTTCGCTTGTCTTCTCATTGTTGCCGGCGCTTTCTGCCTCTGGCGCAACCGCTGCGAGGCGGTTGCAGCGGGCCGCCGCCGCCGCGCGCTCTACCCGATCCTAGAACGATTGTACTCGGAGCTGCTGTCTGTTTTGTCGGAGGAGCTCTTCTTCCTCGGTGAAGAGGAATTTCTTCGGCACTGGTCTTGCCCTTTTGTGTCGGTCTATGACGGACGAGTGAAACTTGTCTTTCGGCCGGCCTGGTATTGGTAGGCTGATCTGTCGATGTGCCGGCAGAAATGGCATGCCAACATGTAAATATGCAAAATGTACATATTTATGTTTTATTTGTATCTTGTTTACCTTGAAGTATTTTGTGGTTGTGTTTGTGCGAACCATCAAATGTACATGTTTTTTCAACGTCATCTCATATCCATGTTCATGTAAATGACGTCTGTCTTGTCATCATCGTTAGAGTATGTCTAAGACGGAAATGTTCTGTTGAGTGTTATTGACGTTTGTGGCAATAAATTTTTTCTAAACACAAATTGTATGGCTATTTCTCTGCGATGTGTCCGGGACGGCTTTAAGCTCTCCCATAGTAGAGTACCCTGTACTCTAAATCGTTACCATTTTATTTAATCCCCCCCCCCCTCCCTGGATTTTAACTGTGTTGAGGGATCCGGGGACGGCTCACTGCCCTCCCCTAGTTGAGTACGAAGTACTCAAAATCGTTAAACCATCTCCCTGAACACTGTGTTGAGGACACAGATGCGTGGGGACGCAGATAAAAAAAAAAGCAGCATATCCACGGACTGAATGATGGAGAGTGGGGTGAATCATTCGTCCGTGTGTGTGACCGTCAATGCGTCCATCCGCCCGTCCGTGCGCGCGTCTGTTCGTGCGTTCATCCATGCATCCGCCCCTGCGCCCGTTCATGCGTCTATCCATGCATCTATCTGTGTGTCCGTTCGTCCATCTATTCAACACTCCAAGTACCACCATCTCACATCTTTTCATCATATATTCCCCATCACAGCCATCCAGCGGACATTCCAAAGATCAAACGAGAGGTGGCACACGCACACTTTCTTACGGCTTGCGCTTCGGGTCTACTTCCCACCTTTAACCACCTCGAGTTCATGGTATATATATATATATATATATATATATATATATATATATATATAGCGGCCCAACGCTCGCTTAACCTTTCTAAAACCAAGGAGGTTACACCCAGCGAGTATAACGTAGCAACCCTTTCTTGTCAGATAGTGCTCAATGTACATGCGAATGGATGCTAATGGGAAATGAGAGACAGTAGAATTCGGCTTTTACATTCTTACGGCTTGCGCTTCGTATCTACTTCCCACCTTTAACCACCTCGAGTTCATGGCATATACTATTTCATTGTATTCATGGCACTGCGGCTCAATGCTTGCTAAACCTTTCTAAAACAAAGGAGGTTACACCCAGCAAGTATAACGTAGCAACCCTTTCTTGTCAGATAGTGCTCTATGTACATGCCAATGGCTGCTAATGGGAAATGAGAGACAGTAGAATTTGGCTTTTACTTTCTTACGGCTTGCGCTTCGTATCTACCCACCTTTAACCACCTCGAGTTCATGGTATATCCCCCTTACCCCATTCCCCAGTACAGGGTAACCAGCCGGTCTGAGAACAGGCTATCCTCCCTGTTCTTCCTCATATATTCCTCCTCCTCCTCCTCCTCCTCCTAGTTCATTGTATTCATGGCCCTGCGGCTCAACGCCTGCTAAACCTTTCTAAAACTAAGGAGGTTACACCCAGCGAGTACGACGTAGCAACCCTTTCTTGTCATATAGTGCTCAATGTACATGCCAATGGCTGCTAATGTGGAATGACAGATAGGAGCATTCAGCTTTTAGTTGACGCGCACGCCGCGAACTTTTTATTGTTTAACAAATCACAGGAGAAATATCCCACTGGCACCACCTTGCAGGTCGAAATGTAGCACTGTTTACACACTACGACTACGACTACGAGGGATGAACGGGTGCCGCTTTAAGAAGCTTCGCCCCTAATAGCGGAGTTCGTGAACTGCGACAACTAATCCACAATTTCACGCTCAGAGACGCGTGGGTCGACACTCACGGGAATGACTTCGTTGCAACCTGGCAACGGGGATCCAACATAGCCCGACTAGATCGCTGCTATTTTCCCGAAGTGCTAGCCACACATGTCTTTAGTTGCGAAGTCCTGAATTTTTCACCTGACATACCACGTATCACAGACGACTTTCCATTGTCTGTGAAACTTTTCTTTGAGCAGCCCGCTGTATACCTTTAGAAACCATTTGAAAGTGGGCATGACACTCATACACTACCCAGGAAGCTTAGCATTACTGCGCACTTGAGCAAGTGTGCGATATCCCGCCTGAACCTCGTAACTGGGATGCCTCAAAAAACAGATGGCCTGCCAAACTTGTCAAAGCAGGGCGCGAAAGGAAAGAGCGCCTGACGACGGAGAGAAACGGCACGCTGCGAAAAGCGCGTATTGTACGAAGGTGCGAGACGCTGACGTTCGCAATGCACGACTATCTCGATCAGTTAAAGGCGCGGTACGAACTTTTGCTTCGTCTTAGTTCGCGCACGGCTGTGCAGTCTTTCATTAATGGACGACCGGTTTCAGATCCAGCTGTTCTTATAGAAGCGTTCGAAACGGCTCCTTGGGTGAACAAACGCATGTTCCTTTTGTTCAGTTGCCGAACGGTGAACAATCTACAAGAGCAGAAGGTATAACGAGAGTCTGAGAAACACATTGTTCGAATCTTTTCAGGGTTGAGAACGCGAGCGACGCGAACCATGCCACCGCAGCCACCGAGTTTTGCGCGGGACTTTCCCGCATACCGGAGGAGCTTCGCGATGGCCTGTGCGGTCCAATGACGTTCGAAGAATTGCGCTTTGTGCTTCACCACACGAACGCTACCGCCACCGCTGGCCCTGACGGGATGCCTCTAAGTTTCTACAAAACCTTCCTTGATACAATATAAGTCCATCTTTAGAAAATGATAAATGGGCTTCTCGCTCAAGGGGTCAGAGCAGATACGTTTAGAGAGACCCGAGTTATACTCTTGCCTAAAAGCGAGGGGAGCCGTCCGATCCAAGGGCGTGGAAGTCCATTCCCCTACTTAACTCAGATTAGAAGACATCGACAGCCACCCTTACACACCGCATAACTACCGTTCTACCTGAAATAGTAAGCGACATAGAAACATGCTGTGTTCCAGGCCGTAAGATTTATTCCTCGCTTGCGTTGACTCGTGATCTGTTCACGTATACGCTACAAGAACACAGATATCTGGTATTTTTGTTTCTTTGGACCAAGAAAAAGCTTTTGAACGCGTCGAATGGAACTATCCCTTAGCCGTGCTGGAGTGTTACGGCTTCCCAGACCGTTTAACCTACGTCATCCGCTTACTATACACTGACTTGAAAATGTCATTAGTAGTGAATGGCTTTACATCTGAACCTATTGCAGTAAACAGGGGCATTGGACAAGGCTGTCCCCTCTCCGCAATACTCGTTGTACTATTCGTGGAATCATTATTGAAAAAAATTCAAAATGCACATCGATACGCGGTTTTCTTTCCCAGGCCTGGGCGAACTGAATGTATAGCGGCATACGCCGATGACATCTTGTTGTTGATTCGGAACATAGATTGCTATAGATCCTTCTTGCGAATATTTCACACGTATTTCACACCTGTCGGGGGCATGTCTTAATCCCTGAAAAAGCAAGGCATTGGGCTTTGGAGTGCACAATGAAGAGTTCCCTGATGGCGTCCGAACCGTCCAAGGAGTTAAAGTCCTATAGGAGTAACTTTCCTTGCGACCAGTGAGGTGGCCCGCACCACACGGAAAGAGATTCAACGTAAAGTGAACAGACGCATTGAAATCGCTAGAACTTTTCACTTATCTTTTACTGAAATAGCCTATCATATCAAATCAATCATAACAGTGCCACTGCTTTATGTAGCCAGAATTGCTGGACCGCCTCGTCGGCTTTTGCGGAAAGTGGCCACTGCGTGCGGCTCCTTTTTTTTTTTTGGGCGGGGAGAGAATGGCCATGCTGAAGCTGCTGCTAGAGCCTTGGTCCACCTACCAGTAAAATGGGGAGGGCTCAGCATGCCAAACCTCGAAATTTCCGGAGCCCTCCACTACGGCGTCTCTCATAATCATATGGTGGTTTTGGGACGTTAAACCCCACAAATCAATCAAATCAGCATGCCAAACCTTGATGTAATGTGCCGCATGTTGGCTCTCAAAAACACAAGGGCACTCTTAGAAAGCTCATCGTATCGAGGCAGGCAACTCGTAGTGTACTTGCTAGGCACCTCTAGAAGGTTTTTCGGTTTAACAAACGAAACCGGACCAGCCGGTGAACAGCCACCGGCGTGTTACACGCATGTGATAAAACCCTTGCAACAATGGCGAAACAATTTTCCAGTCCAAGAACTGATGGAAATGTTTCCCGCCGACGTGTGAACAAATAGCATTTAAAAGTCTAACTTAGGAACAATGCCCAAAAAACCGCGAAAAAAGACGCTGGGCTCTTAAAAACATGTCCCTCCCCTCCGAAGTGCGTGATCTTAACTGGCTTGGGGAATGGAAGGCTTTGCCGACGGCCGACCGCCTTGCGGCGTGGGGCGTGGCGCCCTTCGCTATACGTCCGCAATGTGGCCTTGTCAAAACGCTGAAGCATGTTTTTTTATGAATGTACAGTCACCGCGCAGCTTTTGGCGCATGGTTACCAGTATGTTCCAAATAAGTATGCAATGGAAGTCTTGCCACAAGGATAACTTTGTCGAAATTTTAATGGCTACCGGAGCCTTCGTCTCATGGAAGCGGAGGGGACTAACTCACCTGAAGGGACGCCCTCAGAGAGCCATTTTTCCTCTGCTACTTTGGTTAAGAAACGTAACGCTTATGCATCTCAATGAAGAACTAGTTATGCTGGGAGAGGAGGCTTTAATCCGACGCTGGTCTATGCGATTCATTATTGTAAAAAAGCAACAGAGTGTCCTTGCCTTTCCTCCCCTACTGAGGAAGTGGGCTAGAGCTTGTACCATTGTGAAAATACAGTGTGAATGCTTCTTTTCTTTGTTATCAACATGTCCTTTTTGTGAAATATGGTTCTTGAGCACGAGAGCAGCCTGTCCTCACAGGTGAATGCAAAAAGACCACCTTACATTGTGAACGACCCCCTTGTTTATGCATATAGCCTTTACTGCTTATATAAGCTTAATCATCTCGAAGTGTATGAATGTCCCGTCTTTGTTGTACACTATTTGCATTGTACATCACTGCGTACGCAAATAAGTTATTTTCGCTGTACATAACAGCTTGCACTGTACATACGCATGATCATAATTGTCTATCTTTCTGTGTGCACATAAGCCATGTAAGATATATCTGGAAATTAAATTATCTTAAACCAGCTTTATCTACTTCGCCACTAGCTGGAGGCCACGGAATGTCGTTTCGCTCTCTCATAGTAGAGTTAACAACTTTTTCTATACACCCACCTGAGGCCCACGGGAGGGCTTTGTGCTCTCCCATAGTAGAGTACCAGCCATAGGTGTATCAGCTTGGGGGCAAAGAAGGCGCTAGCCCCCCTCCTCCCACGCAGAAAAAGGGGGGGGGGGGGGGCGAGCCTCCCACTTTTGATAGTGGTCACTCTTGCTGCGCGCTGGGCAACCCAACAAGTAAGGTGAAGTTTTCCGTCTCAACAGTAATGTCTCAATTATGTTCTTACAGGAGACTGAAAATATTACGAGGCAATGTTACAAAGTAGTGAAATTTTGCCAAAGTTTCCTCTGTGATGATTTTCCTTGTGGGCACTTTGCGGTGCGGGTCGCCCATGCGACGCCTTTGCGTCTTGAGCTGTAGTATTGCATAGCAGGCAAGCGCTGAACAGGGGCCCTATAATATTACATCCCTTGTTCATGCGTTTATTCGGCTTTGACTTGTAGATGAAGACATGGATGGGAATGAGCAAACTTTTCGAAAACTCGTCAAAGCATTTGCAGCTTCCGGAAAGTAATTTTCTTTAAAAAATATATATCGTCAGCGCTGCTCTGTCGAAACTGCTGCGAGCCGATCAGTGTGACGAATCGTTTTGGACGCGTAAATCAATCGCGTTAAGGGCGCCATTCCTGAGTCAAAAGTTTGGTTGATTGAACAAAGCGAGTGCATCGATGAAGTTCTGTCTTATATATATATATATATATAGAATATATATATTATATATATATATATATATATATATATATATATATATATATATAGTAATGAATTAATTAATCTGAATAATGGACGCCTCTGCTGTAAATGAAGAAGATGATGATGATCGGGGGCTGTAGTAGTAGCTCGCGCACACCGCTTGCGATTAGCCAGACCTGCCCGATAAAGCACATTTTGCCAAGCTGCGTGTGAACCTTTTTCGGCGTATAACACCTGTATTTTAAGTGGTGGAGGAGCCGGGGTTCCCATCAACCTGGAACTTCGCAATCGGACGATACCCTTACCGTTCACCATGACTGCTCCTGGCCCTTCTCAAGCTCCCTTACCAACGACAGTCTACTGGTACTTAAGGACCACCAATTTGTCGCGAACAAGGACGTCGAGGACTGGCTCGTCGAGTACGAAATCGTAAGCACTTCCAACAAGTGGAACGCCTGCGACCAGCTCACAAACGTGCGCTTTTACCTCGCTGATGTGGCCAGCCTCTGGTTAAAGAACCACGAAGGCGAAATCACCAACTGGTCCGCCTTCAAGACCACCATCGCCGCGGTCTTCGGTCGTCCCGCAGTGCGCCGGCTTCGCGCGGAACAGCGTCTCCGTAGTCGAGTCCAGTGCAGGGACTAGACCTTTACAGTTACATTGAAGATGTCTTGTCTCTTTGCAAGCGCGTCGATGAATCTCTAACCGAACGCGACAAAATCAAGCACATCATCAAAGGAGTTGACGACGATACCTTCCAGATGCTCGTCGCTAGAAATCCTCAAACCGTCACCGATGTTGTCCAGCTCTGTCAGGAGTACGACGAGTTGCGTAAGCAGCGTGTCTCGACGTGCAAGGCCGCTGAAGATACGGCTGAAGTTTCTGTCCTCGTGCACGACGTCGCTGCTGATCACACCCTCTTACTGCCCCACATCAAACAATTCATTCGTGAAGAAGTTGCGCGTCAGCTTTCTCCTGTGGCCGAAGCATCCGCGCCAGTGACCTCGTAAGACCCACGTCTACGCATGTCATTGAGACACAGGTCACGCAGACACTGCCTCCATCGCCATCTGTCCCTACGCCGCTGACCTACGCTGCCGTCGTTGCTAGACCCCCAGCCCCACCTGGCTCTGGCGCATACCGGGGCACCGAGTCCTCCTACCCTACGACGCTGCCTACATACACGGCACCCTATCCCGTTTCGCCCTTTGCACCTTCTGTCGTTAACCCATGGCGCACCTTGGACAATCGACCCATCTGTTTCGCATGTGGTTTCGTGGGACATATAGCACGCTACTGTCGCCGTCACAACTTCCAGCCTCCAGACCATCGGAATTCTGCAAAATACCAGGCTGCCCAGAATCCCCAGCGACCATCTTCTCCTATCACCGACTCATTGTCCCCACGACGCCCTGTCAATTCTCGCCGGTCATTACCACCCTGTCGGCGATCTGTCTCCCCGATGCTTCGACGCACGAGCCCCGCTCGAGAGGAAAACTGACAGCCGCAGTTCCGAAGGCAAGAACTGCGTCGTCGTCGAACTTTCTAAGACCTCCTCTTTGTCCGACCAACGAAATTGATGTGCTAGTAGGAAGTGTTGCTGTACGTGCACTTGTCGACACAGGCGCCGTCGTTTCTGTAATTAGTGAAAAACTATGTCGCGATTTGAGAAAAGTTACAACGCCGCTTACGAATCATGCTCTGCGTACAGCCACCTCCCATTTCATCGCGCCGACAGCTCAGTGCACAGCACGCGTTCTTATTCAAGATGTTTGGTACACCGACAACTTTGTTGTTCTCCCACGTTCATCTTACGACGTCATACTAGGATGGGATTTCCTTTCTACCCATCAGGCCCTCGTCGACTGCGCTCGCGCTGAACTCACGTTGACGAATCCGTGCCCTGATATCGACCACCACAGTCCCTCGAAAGTGTTTGCCGCAGCTGACGTCCGCATCGCGCCGTTGTTCCCCGTCCTAGTGCCTGTGTTTTCCCCTGCTGCCACTAACTCGACGCTCCTGTTCCAACCAACTATAGCTAGTGTGCAACACCGAACCATCGTCCTACCGTTTGCCGTCATCAACTTTTCCAATGGTTCGGCGGTACTTTATGCGTGCAACGATTCTGCTTGCCCGTACATCCTGCTACGCGGTGAGTGTCTGGGAAGCCTCGAGACCTTAAATTGTATTTTCGAAGACCCGATCTATCCAGACAAGCACCGACTTGTGTCATTACACCCGCAACTGACGCTAATGAACCTATGGATGTATTCCGCAAGTCCATTGATTGCAACCTCATGCCTGGGCAGCAGGAACAGCTGATCAAGCTCCTACAGCGTTTTCGAGCCTCGTTTGACCACAATCAGCCTTGCTTAGGTTGAGCGTCATATGTTGTTCACCGTATAGATACCGGTCAAGAGACGCCTAATTACGGCAGCGTCCATATCGTGTGTCAACTACCGAACGCCGTGCCATCAATGAACATGTTGACGACATGCTGACACGTGGCATAATCGAACCGTCAAGCAGTCCCTGGGCCTCTCCAGTTGTGTTGGTGAAGAAGAAGGATGGATCCATCAGGTTTTGCGTGAACTACCGACGTCTCAACCGAATCACGCGCAAGGATGTCTATCCACTGCCACGCATTGACGATGCCTTGGACTGCCTGCAGAGAGCCGAATTTTTCTCTTCTTTAGATCTGTGCTCTGGGTACTGGCAGGTTCCCATGGCAGAGGCCGATCGCGAAAAAACAGCTTTCATCACGCCCGACGGGCTTTACGAATTCACAGTCATGCCCTTCGGCCTCTGCAACGCGCTAGCTACTTTCGAGACAATGATGGACTCTATTCTTCGAGGCCTCAAATGGAACGTTTGCCCTTGTTATTTAGATGACATTGTCGTCTTTTCAACTGATTTCGCAACCCATTTAACCCGCCTCGAGAAAGTCCTCGCGTGTATTTCTGCCGCGGGGCTGCAACTGAATCTGAGGAAGTGCCATTTCGCCGCTCGAAAGCTTACGATCCTTGGCCACGTGGTTTCAAGAGACGGCATTCTTCCTGACCCTGCCAAACTTACAGCCATTTCAGCGTTTCCCAAACCGACCACCATGAAAGAGCTCCGATGCTTCATAGGCCTGTGCTCTTACTTCCGGCGCTTCGTCCGCAATTTCGCGACGATCATCGCTCCTTTGACCAAGCTCCTCGCCGGCTCTAGAGACCTTTCAGCCTGGTCTGCCATCTGTGACGATTCTTTCAATGAACTGCGCCGCCTCCTCACGTCGCCGCCTATTCTGCGACACTACGACCCATCGGCACCAACAGAGATCCACACCGACGCTAGTCGTGTCGGGCTAGGCGCTATTCTCGCACAGAAGGAAGACGGTTTCCAAAAGTACGTGGTTGCCTACGCAAGCCGAACTCTTAGCAAAGCCGAAATCAACTATTCCGTCACTGAAAAGGAATGCCTGGCCATTATTTGGGCGATAGAGAAATTTCGACCTTAATTGTACGGGCGCCCTTTTGACGTCGTGACTGACCACCACGCCCTCTGCTGGTTGTAGTCACTGAAGGATCCAAGCGGTCGCCTCGCCCGATGGGCATTACGCCTCCAAGAATATAATATTCGCGTGGTCTATCGCTCCGGCCGGAAACATTCGGAAGCAGACGCCCTATCCCGTTCGCCTCTACTCCCTGACCCGGACTGCTGCGAAAGTCTAACCTGTGATGCCACTGCCGTCACCATCGCCGACATGCCATCGGAGCAACGCAAGGGCCCTTGGGTTGCTTCGATTCTAGACATCCTGGCTGGGCGGACGGCTTCCCCCCCTTCTCGCACGTTGCGTCGGCAAGTCGAGCACTTCGCCACTCGCGACGACGTGCTGTACCGACGCAACTACGCACCCGGTGGACGTCAGTGGCTACTCGTGATAACACCATCTGCGATCCGAAATTTGTTCCACGTTTCATGACGACCCCCAATGTGGCCACGCAGGTTTCCTGAAGACTTATTCTCGCATACGTCTATGATATTACTGGCGTGGCATGTACCGTTTTATGCGACAATACGTTCGGGCCTGCTCGACGTGCCAGAGACGAAAATCTCCCCCTTATCACGCCAGCGGTACCTTGATACCCTTACCATGCCCATCCCGACCATTCAACAGCGTTGGCATCGATATCTATATATGGTCCCCTTCCCAACACTGCTGACGGTAACCGCTGGATCATAGTTGCCGTCGATCATCTCACGCGGTATGCCGAAACTTCATCCCTTCCCCCGTCTACAGCAAAAGACGTTGTGACTTTCGTACTTCACAAAATCGTATTACGTCATGGAGCACTTCGGGAGTTACTGAGCGATCGTGGTCACGTATTCTTGTCAGACGTCATCACAGCATTGCTGCGTGAGTGCCACGTCGTTCACCGCACTACAAGCGCCTATCATCCCCAGACCAATGGAATGACAGAGCACTTCAACCGCACCCTTGGTGACATGCTGTCTATATCTCGTCAGACCACTCCAATTGGGACCGAGTGCTCCCGTTTATCACATTCGAACTATAATACCGCCATTCAAAGCACTACTGGTTTCTCTCCTTTTTTCCTCATCTATAGACGCAAACCTTCTTGCACTATGGGCACCATTTTTTCGTACAAACCTGAATCCTCAGAGTCCATGACTTTGTCTCAAGCCGCTACATACGCTGAAGAATGCCGCCAACTGGCAAGATCATTCACAACCCAAGACCAAGGACGCCAAAAGCACCACCATGACGCATCAAATAACACTACTTCCGACGATCCAGGTTCACTCGTCTGGCTGCATGTCCCTTCTGCTACACCTGGCCTTTCTACCAAGTTGGTCCCCAAGTATCACGGCCCATATCGTGTGCTACAAAAAACGTCACCAGTGAATTACTTCATTGAGCCACTGGAACCATCTTCTGACCAACGTCGTCTTGGCCAAGAAATTGTCCACGTCTCGAGACTTACGCCCTGCTATAACCCTCCCGTGTTCACTTGTCCATAGATCGCCAGGATGGCTCCTTATTTCGCGGAGAGTAATTGTAATGAATTAATGAATCTGAATAACGGACGCTCTGCTGGCAATGAAGAAGACGATGATGATCGGTGGCTGTAGTAGTAGCTCGCGCACGCCACTCGCTATTAGCCAGACCTGCCTGATAAAATACATTTTGCCAAGCTGCGTCTGAACCTTTTTCGACGTACAACACCTCTATTTTAAGATATACATATATATATATATATATATATATATATATATATATATATATATATATATATATATATATATATATATATATATATATATATATATATATATATATATATATATAATTATCAGTTGAATGTAATGTAATGTTTACGTTGCTGATTTACTGCTAATATTATCCCCCATAATTTCTTCGCCGGTAGTGTTGTCTGTTCCCATTGATGGTAATATGAGACCCTCCTGAGTGGAGGGCTCCAGAAAGTTCGATCATCTGGGGTTCGGAGTGCACTGCCGTCGTACGAGACACGGGCCTCTACCATTTCACCTGCGCCGAAATGTGACCACCACGGGTCAGCAGCCGTGCACCGTGGCCACTACCACGGTGGACGTATTCGAACATGAAGTCCGTTTTAATGTGACGTGCGTGAATTTAAGGAGCTCCGTTCAAAAGGCATGCTCTATTTTGTGACGACATGCGTCGTCCTCTCTAGCTTAATTGTCGCGTGCGCATGGCGTTTGCATGCACGGAGCGGGAAGTTTGAGAAATATGCAAGTCCGCGTCGCTTCTCTGGTAAGCACTTAAGCAGAGTGGCGGTCCATTGCAACTCCAAGACAGTGCTTCAGCTGTAGAGTCCCGTAAACCACAAACTATCCGGGCTTGCGGCATCTTTGCTGTGGTCCAAGTTCTCCGCATCGGCTGCTGAGGGGGTTTTCATTGGATGCCGGCCCACACTGGAATTGCCGGAATTGAGCAAGCGGACGCCCCTGCCACAGCTGCCCACCGCCCTAGTGTGCACGAGCAGTTGATGCCTCCGATTTTTCGTGGCAGCGGTTGAAGCAACTGCTCCCGACCCTCCATCCAGATGCCAAGGTAGCCAATGGCAAGGGTCCCAAGCCTCTCCCAGACGACGGAATCACTAAGCGGAAGCGCGCCACTATACTTCGTCTGCGCATGTGTTAGGTGGGGACAGCGGCACGCATGTACGCCAAAGGACGCTCTTCCTCACCAGCCTGTGAACGTTGAGGCGACCCTCAGGCACTTGAACACCTTTTTTTACTTGCTGAGCGCCTGAAAGCGGCAATGTCTACGACTCATCACTTCCCACAAGCAACACGGCTCTGCGACAATCTCCTACGACTTAACCGTTCCCTTTGCCTCCTAACATTCGGGCTCAACGCAGCCAGTTGGAGTTCTTGGAGGCGACTGGAATTTCCGCCTACAATCAGCCACGCGCGCCTTGCTGGACAATTACTTTTCCTTTTGCCTCCCCCATGATTGGTCGAGAGCCTAGCTGCTTATCCTTTTATCTTTCTACTGTCTCTTTCTTCTACTTTCTCCTTTATTCGCTTTCCCTGACGCTGCGGCGTGCTCCCCATTGGTCTGCAGAAATAAGCGTCATTTAATTCAACAATAAACACACTACTACTTTTGTTTACAGGTGAACGCCTTTCTCTCAAACTCACATTCATCGGTCCCTCCATCCAGTGATGTTCCGTAGTACTACATCGAAGAATTCTTGTCCCTAAACATGAAAATTCCCTAGTTCAGACATTATTTCCTGCGTACGCTGGTGAATTTTCTAGCACATTTCCCTGCTCAAAAGTAGCAATACGCCCCCCCCCCCCCCAAACACCATTATTTTTGTGATTGGTTAACATCCCAAAACCACGACACGATTATGAGACGCCGTAGTGGAGGGCTTTGGAAATTCAAACGACCTAAAGTTCTTTAACGTTCACATGTCCAAGTACACGGGCATCGAGCATTTTCGCCTCCATAGAAAATGCGGCCGCCATCTTCTCCTCTAGTATATTGACACCCCCCCCCCCCGATCACACACTATAAATGCGTGTGTGTTACGTGTTCTCGACTTCGGAATACATAAACTGATTTGCTTGCTTGTTGCAAGTATATGGACTGATTGCAGAAGCCAAATGCACGCTGTGACCACCATATATGAGTCTATTCCTGAACTCCCTTTTATGCGTTTGCGGTAAATTGTGAACGAGAAAAAAAGCACGATACGCACTCTTCCATAGACGAGCCACAAGATGTGCGTTTAGAAAAAGTGTTTAGCGATTTATTCGCGACTCCAACTTAGCGCTCGCCACCTAGCGGACGCGTCTATGGAAACGGTGCTAGCAGGGTCAACCTTAAAAGGAGACATGTTACCACGTTGCGCACGTTGAGTAATGGTCGCATAGTTTCTTTGTTTTAGTCATGCCTCACGCACTAGCCCGTAAAAGAAGAAAGCGACGTTTAAAGACCAGTCCCGTCGCGGTGGTCTAGTGGATAAGGTACTCGGCTGCTGACCCGCAGGTCGCGGGATCGAATCCCGGCGGCGGCGCCTGCATTTCCGATGGAGGCCGAAATGTTGTAGGCCCGTGTGCTCAGATTTGGGTGCACGTTAAAGAACCCCAGGTGGTCAAAATTTGCGGAGCCTTCCAATACGGCGTCTCTCATAATCATATGGTGATTTTGGGACGCTAAACCCCTAATATCAATCATTCAACTGGCTCAGGCATAGCTCCGTTCTGTATTCATCTGCGTGGCCTGTGTATTCACCTTTTGGCGGTACAACGGAACTGAGTGCTATACATGCAATGGTCAACACGAGCCACAGCCAAGATTACCTTGAAAACTGTGAAAACCGTGCTTGTGTCAGTGCAGCAACTCAGCGCACAGGTACTTGCACCTTTTGGTGAAGCCGACTATTACTCGGGGACAACTTTTTGTGGCAATGAAGGGAAGGCTACGTGGGCCGAGCTACTGCTCCTGTATTCCTCTGCGGAGAAGTCCCGTTCGGCTCGCGTTTCGAATGATGGTCGCATTATTGTAATCACACTGCAAACGATTTGATACGCCTGCTTGCACAGCCATTTGCGAGAGATATTCGACACAAGCTCCTTCAGCGAGTTGTCGGAATAGCTGGAGGGGGACGTGCGCTCACCTAAGAACGAAGACGCCAGTTTGACTGTGAGGCACATATAGAACGTGAGACGTAATTTTCAGATGCACAAAAACGCAAAATGGCTCTTCTGAAAGCAACCACAAATAATGGTGTCTCCTCGGCCTGGTATCTATCTATCTATCTATCTATCTATCTATCTATCTATCTATCTATCTATCTATCTATCTATCTATCTATCTATCTATCTATCTATCTATCTATCTATCTATCTATCTATCTATCTATCTATCTATCTATCTATCATTCTGTCTGTCTGTCTATCTATCATTCTATCTATCTATCTATCTATCTGTCTATCATTCTGTCTGTCTGTCTATCGATCATTCTATCTATCTATCTATCTATCTATCTATCTATCTATCTATCTATCTATCTATCTATCTATCTATCTATCTATCTATCTATCTATCTATCTATCTATCTATCTGTCTGTCTGTCTATCATTCTATTTGTCTATCTATCTATCTTTCTATCTATCTGTCTATCTATCTAGCCGCTTACGTTTGCGTGTTCTCGTGGTCACCTCCTTAACTTGAATCAAAATCAGCATGGAAGGGTAAGAAGGTTCAAAGAATAAGACAGGCTGGCCAATACGTGAATATTGCCACCATCCCGTCACGAAGGTCGTCAAACACTTCCCGCCAGAAAGTGGAACATACCAACCGGCTGGTATATGCCGCTGGTATGCGGGTATGTGTTACAGGTGATTGACATTTAGTGCCTACCTAAGAACGACGAGAACACTCATGGGCAATTTTAATGGATGGTTAAGAACAAAAAGGCAGATCTCACGTACAGCGGGAATCGATTATATGTGAAGCGAGAATGAGAAATGTTTATATATGTCACTTTCAAATAGGCACAACGTTACGAGGTGGAAGTAAATATTGCCGAACATGATTTCCGTGTCATGATTATCATGTTTGGATGTGTCGTTTATCTTCGTCATCTATTCACATCACTTGATGCCAAATTTAGTATAAGTAGAGCTCGCGAAACGGCCGCAAGCATACCATGAGCGTGGTATGTTGTCATGTTCTTACATGACACGCGTGTCAGGATTATCATGTTTGCACCACTCATACATTTTGTCATCCATTGACGTCACGTAACATCGAATTTGGTATATGTGGAGCTAGCGAAACGGCCGCGAGCGCATTATGAAGGGCCCGATATACTCCAATGTAGCGTTGACGCGCGCGCACGCTGGGAACAGCGACGCTGCGTTAGCAACGGAGCGATGCCGGACGGAGGGATGCCGGACGCGCTGAAACGCGCATGCGTCGAAGCAACGCCGCGCAGCGCGCGCCTGAGAGTGTATGGCAGGACCAACACCTGGCGTGGCAACGCCGGCGCGACGCGACGAAATGAACGCCGGGGAGTGCGCGCACCGCGTCACGTTGAAATGTATTGGCGCCTTGACTGTGGCATGTAGTCATGTTCTCACATGACACGCATCTCATGATTATAATGTTTGCACCAGTGACATACCTTCGTCATCCATTGACGTCACGCAATAACAAATTTGGTATAACCGAAGCTTGCGAAATGGCCGTCAGCGCATCATGAGTGTGGCATGTAGTCATGTTACATGGCACGGATGTCATGATTTTCATGTTAGGGTCTGTGGCTTGTGTTCGCCATGCAATGATGCCATACCATACCAGTTTTCCAACATGCCATATGAACGAAACCACCGCAAGAGCTGCAGCACCATGAAATGTAAATCATGACATTCATGACATACATATCATGAATTTCATTATATGACTAGCCAAATATCTTCTTCATATAGTTATGTTATGCCATACTAAGTTTGATATCGATACTATTATCGAAACGGCCAGGAGAGCTAAAGGTCGTAGGGGGGTACATAGATAGATAGATAGATAGATAGATAGATAGATAGATAGATAGATAGATAGATAGATAGATAGATAGATAGATAGATAGATAGATAGATAGATAGATAGATAGATGATAGATAGATAGATAGATAGATAGATAGATAGATAGATAGATAGATAGATAGATAGATAGATAGATAGATAGATAGATAGATAGATGCGCTTAAAGTAGCCGAAGTTCGCTAAGAAATCCTTCGCATTTAATACCCGACATCGGTAGCGTCCACCCGACGAATGGAAAGAATAAATGTCAGGGTCCCAGCTGGAATCGAAGCCAAGCATTCTGCGTGGCAATGCAGCATTTTATCACAGAGCTATGCCCGGTCCCAGAAAAAATCCTAAAATATAAAGGCTAATCTTTGTGAAACGTCAATAGTGGTTGCAGTGCTGCCTACCCAATTTCATCAACGTTACATATGTACTCCTTCGATACTGCCGTCACTTCGGGTTAACGTCGATATTGTGGTTAGCTGCCATGCGCTGAAATTGGTATATGTAGCAGTGTCCAGTGCCAGCATCTTCGCGGACATCATCAGCTTCTGGTGTTGCTAATACGCATGTCCTAGTTGGCATCGATGCGCAAGTGCAAACAACTGGCTATATGCACATCTGCAACTCTTCAACATATCTATGTGCGCGCAACGATTGTACATATCTCCAGCGTCATTTCATGACGTGTGGCTCAGTAATTTAAAATTACAACAAGGTCACCTTTCCCCCGCATGCTTTGCATAACGTCGATTATCAAGTACGTGGGATCTGCCGAATTTTCTTACTACCACAGGTTGGCACAAAAACGGGAAGCTTACTCAGAATCGTTCATAAAATATATTTTGAATTTGGAGTAACACTCATCAAAATTTTTTCTCGGGCGGACTCACTCAGCACAAGAAAGTCATCAAGGTATTCAAACTTGGGCTCACGGCTCGATCTCAGTCTCACGTGAGTTTGAATAAGTCCACTGAGAATGAGTTTGCCGGCTTATGAGCCTGCGAGTTCTAAAATTCAGGAGTCAGCTTTGGTAGTTAGGGCCAACGTTACTAGAATAGCTTCAGTTGTAAAACTCGGCGGAGCTGCGCGGAACCACCGCTTGTCCGTGCGCCTCGTGGCGCTGCAGTCGCATCGAGCTTCACCTCTCCGCTGCCGCCGGCCGCGTCGACGGGCGGCACCAGCGCAGCGTTCGCTCGCTCGCACGTGGTTTTCCGTTACTGCAGCCTTCTTCGCGCGCCAGCCGACATGCTGTGTTCCCGTCAGAAGACCGTCAGCGGAAGCTGGCCACGGTTATTCGCCAGATTGAGCTGCAGGAGGACGTGGATGGCGACGCACTCCAACGCAGCGACAGCCGCTCAGCTGCATCTACGGCTGTTCTTTACTATCTTGGTGGTTACGTTGTTAAGAAGGCAGCCAAGATGACGAGCTGCAGTGATTGCCATTGTACTTTGGAAGCTGCATCAGATGCTGCACCTGCCACCGTCCTCACTGAGTTAAGGTCCTTTGTGCCTGGCGCTCTTAAGCATCCATCTGCAGCTTTAACGTGCATGTTGTCAGGCGTCGAGTGCGTCATAGAGCGGCACACTAAGTCAAACCAGGTTTTTGGCGACCTGTTCTGGAGAATTCTAGAAGAGTTGTCAGGAAATACCCTTAGTCGTGTTGGGTGCCCCTTGCACTTTCAGGAGCTCAGTGCGCGCATTATTAAATTTTACCTTGCAACACGCATGCACTTCTACTCCAGATTTCTGGAGCAGCATCGAAGTTCCAGTGCTCAAGTAAGGCAGCGAGAAAGCGGGCAAAGCTGCACTAGGCTTCCACCCTGGGGGCACATTTCTTTGCCAGAAATTATATTGTACATAGCTTGTGTGAAGGAAATTTCATTGTTTGTTTTTGCTCAGGTGTTATAGCTATGTCCATTATATATATATATATATATATATATATGTGTGTGTGTGAAATTCTGGGAGTGTAACCTGTAGTACTTGTCAGTTGTGCATTGCTTCCTCTCTCTCTCTCCTCTTTCTTTTTATTTATTTTTTCCCTTGGCAGTAAGTGTTCCTGCTCCGCTGCAGCCTGCCATCTATTTTAGGGCCAGTCAAGTTGCGTACCCACAATCTTTTCCCCTGAATATCTCCCATAGAATAGTGCTTTTTTTTTTTAAATAAAGTCATTTCATTTCAAAACGTGAGTTGTTGATTCCTAACGGTCGGGCCGTTCGTTTTCTGAATCGTAAAGCTAGTTGACAATTGACCCAAATAAGATTAAATCAAAGGTGTTTCCACTAGCTAGTTGACAACTGACCCCAATCACATTAAGTCGCATTGTAACATACAGAAAAAAAAAAAACTCGCGAACCTTTCCATTCACGTAAAGGTAGATGACCACGAAACCTTTTTAACACACGACATGGGATTGATACAGAGTATAGGAGAAAGGTAAGAACAATATTTCGTCGTGATCGTGGATGGCGATAATTTCTAATATAGAAATGCGTTTGCGCACGCGCACACACTTTTATTTCAACAACTTTGAAAATAGTGGTTGCTAACTGTAATCACCTCAAAGTGCACATTCAAGGGTCAGAAGGTTTAAAATCTAAGTCACATTGTAATATTGACGGTGGTGCATATCCTGTTGATTAGCCGTATACGCTCGGGTTCTAAATCATGCTTTTAACGGCGTGAGGCTTTGGTGGTGACCGCGTGTTATTAGCAAACAAATCGGACGTTCCTTTTCCAACGCATCACGCGCTTCAGAGACAGTGGGAGCCCTCGTCCCCGGACAGTAAAGTACATGGAACCGTAGCCATATAATCTCCGCTTTAAAAAATCGGGACGGAGATATTTTCCCATTACTTCTCAGGAGTGAATTAACCACCATTTGATAGTGGCGGAAAGAGGCGAACAGCCGCACATCTTTCACGCGATACCAGCCTGTAAAGAATGAAGTGTGAATTGGTCAGAGTGTAAACACTTTTCGGGCGCCTCTGGCACTTTCACAAACTTTGTGCGGGCATCATCGAATTGCCTTTAAAAGTACCCGTGTATCTAACTGCTACATTCCTGAAACAGCGGCGGAGACCCAGTTTTGAAGTGAAATGCGCGAGGAAATATACCAAGCCGCTGTGGCTAAATACCGGTTTCGCCTGGTATCACAAATTCTTTAACGCAGAACGCCAGAAGACGTGAAAATACGCGTGAAACAGCCACAAACACTCCGTCCGCGAGAGATTTAGGCCGCAGCCGGCTGCGGCGGAGCGTCTTCTGCGGAGCAAGATGGAGCGGTGCCGCCATCTGGCGGCGGGAAGAGGAGTGGAGACACCGGCAGCAGGTGCGCCGGCGGAGAGTTTTACAACTGAAGCTATTCTAGTAACATTGGTCAGGGCCGCGTAGGATCTTTCTGTAAGTGAATGCACAAAAGTAATCACTTGAAATCGTCTACGCGCCATGTCTATTGAGGTTTTAGATTAAAACAATTTCGCCTTCGGTAATGATTTTTAATAAGCAAGGCTTTTCAGGCGTTTTCATCAATACCAAGCAGCAGCAGAGTGTTTTGCAACTCGCCTAGAACACGTAAAAGTTTTCCGTCTCCGTGCAAAGGCTCTATCGTCGTCGACGACTGTTGTGTTCATTGAGCTGACGATACCACTCATTTCATCGGGTGCTCATACCTCATAGTTTCTGGCATAGACCCGGGGCGGCTTTAAGCTCTCCCATAGTAGAGTACCCTGTACTCTAAATCGTTACCCACTCTTTCTAATCCCCCCCCCCCCCCAATTTGTATCGCTATTTCTCTGCGATGGGTCCGGGACGGCTTCAAGCTCTCCCATAGTAGAGTATCCTGTACTCTGAATCGTTACCCTCTTATTTTAATCCACCCACCCCCCCACCCTCTCCGGGTTTTAACTGTGTTGAGGGATCCGGGGACGGCTCACTCACTTCCCTCCCATAGTTGAGTGCGAAGTATTCAAAATCGTTAAACCATCTCGCTGAACACTGTGTTGAGGACACAGATGCGTGCGGACGCAGACAAAAAAAAAGCAGCATATCCACGGAGTGAATGATGGAGAGTGGGGCGAAGCATTCGTCCGTCTGTGTGACCGTCAATGCGTCCATCCGCCCGTCCGTGCGCGCGTCTGTTCGTGCGTCCGTCCCTGCGTTCGTCCATGCATCCGCCCCTGCGCCCGTTCATGCGTCCATCCTTGCATCTGTCTGTGTGCCCGTTCGTCCATCTATTCAACACTCCAAGTACCACCATCTCGCATCTTTTCATCATATATTCCCCATATAGAAGCTCCGCCATCCAGCGGACATTCCAAAGATTAAACGAGAGGTGGCACACGCACACTTTCTTACGGCTTGCGATTCGGGTCTACTCCCCACCTTTAACCACCTCGAGTTCATGGTATATATATATATGGTATATATGGTATATATGGTATATATGGTATATATGGTATATATGGTATATATATACGGTATACCATATATATATAGTATACCATATATGGTATATATGGTGTATATATATATATATATATATATATATATATATATATATATATATATATATATATATATATATATATATATATATTGTGAACAAGATGTGCCTGCAGCGAGCAGCATCGCCAACGCCCGGCTCTCTCGGCTCGTGCTTCGGTTCGTTGCTGTGCCGATCGCTGGACAGTTCTTCACGCTGTCTCGTCGCTGTCTTTAGCGGCTAATAAACCTCCTCACATTTGGTGGAAGGTGCTGTTAATCCCCGTTGCTACACCCTGTAGCTGCGAAGCCGCACGCTACCACCTGTCACGACTGCCAACGCCACTACATCGACGCCTTCGCTCCAGTTCAACTGCCCTGGCCATCCTACGCTACGGGAGCCGAAGGTCTTCAGCGGTGCGGATGGGACCGACGTCGAAGTCTGGCTCGAGCACTACGAACTGGTGAGCGCCAACAATAAATGGGATGAAGCCGACAAGCTGGGCCACGTGATATTTTATCTCACTGGCGTCGCCGAATTGTGGTTTAATAACCACAAACACAACATCCCCACTTGGAGCGTCTTCAAGACGTCATGTGCTGAAGTGTTCGGTCGGCCGGCTGTCCGCAAGCAGAGGGCAGAACAGCGCTTGCGCGTCCGCTCTCAGCAGACTGGCGAGACCTTTACCAGCTATATTGAGGACGTCGTCGACCTTTGTCGACGTGTGAATGACACTGTTATGGTGTAATGTGGGCCCAGAATCCGGAATAAATCAACCGGCAGTCAGGTGAATCTGTACACACAACACAGACTTTAACACAACCGATAACTCTTACAATTCACACACAACACACTATAGCGTTCCCTATTTACATGCCAAACGTCCTACGCGCCTCGGCACACGAACTGTCCTACTCGCCGTTATGACTGATGTCGCTGCGGCGAGGTCGGTCGTCACCGGTGTTCCTTGTGCAGTCACGCTGCCTTGACCGTGGTGAGGTGGTGGTGGTGGTGATGGTGGTGCTGCAGGCCGGTAGATCACCAGGCCACTGCAGTGCAGGTTAATGGCCCGTCAGCCAACATGAGCCGCGGCCACCTCGTGCCACCACTCGGGCCCCAGGACCTGAGGCCACGAATATACATACTATGCTGCCGGTCCCCGTGTCAGCGCCGGCCACAGAGCGGGAAGCCAGCTCACCAGGTCCGCAAGGCTGCCGGACACCTGGTTGAGTGACGCAGCCCGAAGCAGGAAGCCAGCTCAGCAGGTCCGCAAGGCTGCCGGACACCTGGTTGAGTGACGCAGCCCGAAGCAGGAAGCCAGCTCACCAGGTCCGCAAGGCTGCCGGACGCCTGGTTAAGCGATGTCGCGACCCGAACCACTGACCAGCAGCTGCCATTCGAACTGTGTCACGCTCCAACTGCCCGAGCCGCACGCCCCGCTCGCGCTTCCTTTATCTCGTCTTCGCCTCCCAGGCGTATCGCAGAGCAGAACTGCCGTTCCCTCTTTGCCCCGTCACGGGCCACGCAATCCACATCATCACAGACACCATGCCCGAATCTGACAAGGTCAAAAACATCCTGAAGGGCATCGACGACGGCGCATTTGAAATGCTCTTGGCAAGGAATCCAAGCACAGTTTCTGAAGTCGTCAGCTTGTGTCAGAGCTACGACGAGTTGAAGAAGCAACGCACTCTGACTAGGCAGCCTCAGCCCGATGGTGAGTCGCTGTCCAGTTTCGACTCCATGCCCGACAATTCACCATTGCTTCAGCAAGTCCGAGCCTTCGTCCGTGAGAAAGTCACCCGCCAACTTTCCCTAGTGCCCTTTACTCACGAGACCACCACCCGTCTACCTGCTCCGCTTCGCACTGCTATAGTCGGAAGAGGTTGCACAAGCTGTTCCTCTTGCGCACTACGAGCCACCTCTATCTAGCCGTGGTCACTGCCCGGGTGTCGCACAGCCGGTAGGCGCTCCTGTCGCCTATCCACCAGCCTTCAGCCTGTGGCCGCGCCCCTAACCTATGCAACGCAGCCTGTGGCTCCTCCTGTTGCCTTTTCGCAACAGATGCAGCCCGTAGCCGCGCCGCTCACATATGCAGATGCTCTACGTAGGCTCCCGCAACCACCCTACACCACGCGCTCACAGCCCGCACACCCGGCTGCTTATACTGCACCTTGGGCGGCAGCACCAGTCGCCAATCCCTGGAGGACGCCCGATAACCGACCGATTTGCTACGCTTGCTTCACTCCCGGACACGTTGCTCGCTACTGCCTGCCAGTCGACCTCAGACGTTCGGCAACTATGCCCGGTCGTCGCATCACGGCAGCCAAACCTTCGTCCAATACGGGCCGGTCTCGCCACCTCGCTATGCGCCTACTGACCACCTTGACTTCCAGCCGCAACGCGCACCCTCTCCTCGTCGGCGATCGCCCTCCCCCATGCGTCGCCGGCCCGGACCCTCCGACCAGGAAAACTAAGCAACGCAGTTCAAGAGGCAAGAACTGCGCCGTTTTCGAACTGTCTAAGCCCTCGCTCCTCTCCTGCCAACGTGGTCGCAGTAACTGTTGAAGGTTATTGTACTTTCGCCCTTGTGGACACTGGCGCCGCTGTTTCTGTTCTTGCCGCTAATCTCTGCCGTTTATTACGCAAAGTAACGACGCCGCTTTCGGGACTGTCGCTTCACACCGCAAGCGCACAGCAAGTAACGCGTCTCGCAGCCTGCACTGCAAGAGTCTCCATTGAAGGCATTCTTCACATCGTGGAGTTTATTGTTCTTCCTGTCTGTTCGCATGACGTCATCCTCGGGTGGGACTTCCTATCCCGCCATAATGCCGTCATAGACTGCGCACGCGCCGAAGTTGAGTTTTCACCCTTGTGTGATGTCCCATTACTGGACGCTCCTCATCAGCCGCCGAAGTTGCTCGTTCATGAAGATACCGATATTCCGCCTGAAAATTTCGCCCTTGTTCCCGTTTCATGCAACGCCTACACTGACGCTACAGTTCTTTTTATGCCTTCCGATATCTTCAAATGTCGTCGAGCTTTGCCGCTGCCTTTCGCAACGATTGACCTTGCCGCCGGAAGAAGCAACATGTTCGTAAGCAATCCGCTTTCCACACCTGTCACATTGCTTGCGGGGGAATGTCTCGGCCGCGTGCAGGATCTCGACCCTTCGTTTTTGTTTGATGCCCCGGACGACTACTGCGACCACCCAAAAGCACTGTCGGCACTCGGGCAGTCGTCCAATGATACGTTTTCCAGCGCCATCGCCGACACTCTCACTCCCACCGAACATGCCGACCTGCTGGATCTTCTGCATGAGTTCAGGAGTTCGTTTGATGTGTCGCAACCTCAACTGGGCCGCACATCACAAGTCAAACATCATGTTGACACCGGCCTACACCAGCCACTGCTTCAAAGACCATACCGTGTCTCCGCTGAAGAGCGCCGCATCATCAACGATCAAGTCAAAGATATGCTTCGTAGAGACGTCATTCGACCATCTCACAGTCCCTGGGCGTCTCCCGTCGTCCTGGTGCGTAAGAAAGACGGATCTATCCGATTTTGCGTGGACTATCGTCGTTTGAATAAGATACCCGCAAGGACGTCTATCCTTTGCCGCGCATTGATGACGCCATTGACACCCTTCACGGAGCGTTTTTTTCTCGTCGCTAGATTTGCGGTCTGACTACTGGCAGTTCCCAATGGCAGAAGCCGATCGCCAAAAAACGGCATTTATTACACCAGGCGGACTATATGAATTTAACGTCATGCCCTTTGGGCTTTGTAACGCGCCTGCCACGTTTGAACGTCTTATGGATAATACGCTACGTGGCCTCAAATGGAATATGTGCCTCTGTTACCTCGACGATGTCGTGGTTTTCTCCCATGACTTTCCTACGCACCTCCTTCGCCTCAGGCACGTTTTGAGTTGTCTGACCAACGCTGGTCTGCAGCTTAACCTGAAAAAATTCCGCTTCGCTGCACGCGAGCTCGTCATCTTAGGCCACATCGTGTCCAAGCGCGGCGTATTACCAGACCCAGCAAAACTTTGAGCAGTCGCAGAATTTCTCAAGCCAACGACCATGAAACAACTTCGCAGTTTTGTAGGCCTATGCTCCTATTTCCGGCGCTTTGTTCGCAATTTAGCATCTATCATGTCACCGTTAACCCAGCTTCTTCGCGGTGACGTGAACCTCACCTCCTGGTCCTCTGCATGTGATGTTGCCTTCACTACTCTGCGCCGTCTGCTCACTTCCCCACCTATTCTTCGCCACTTCGACCCGACGGCTCCTACCGAAGTGGACACCGACGCCAGCGGCGTCGGGTTAGGCGCGGTCCTCGCTCAACGAAAGCCCGACTATTCAGAATACGGTGTAGCTCACGCTAGCCGCACTCTGACGAAAGCCGAAACTAATTACAGCGTGACAGAAAAAGAGTGTTTGGCTCTGGTGTGGGCGCTTGGAAAGTTCCGGGCGTACTTATACGGCCGCCCATTCGATCTAGTAACTGATCACCACGCGCTTTGCTGGCTCTCCACGTTGAAAGACCCTTCTGGCCGCCTTGCGCGATGGGCACTCCGCATCCAGGAGTACGACATTCGCGTCGTATACCACTGCGGACGCAAACACTCTGACACTGATGCCCTGTCCCGCTCACCTTTACCACCAGATCAGACGTGCGGAAACACTTCCCTCCAGACCTTGTCATCGCTAAATCTCGACTCGATTGCCACCGAACAACGTCGTGACCCGTGGATCGCCTCTCTTATCGAATATTTATCTGGCACCCCCAAGCTTCCAGTATCTCGATCCCTCCGACGTCAAGCTTTCCATTTCGCCATCCGCGATCAACTTCTTCATCGACGCAACTACGCTCCCGATGGCCGCCGGTGGTTTCTGGTCATTCCACGCACTTTACGATCGCAAGTATTCGCCTCCCTTCATGACGATCCGCAATGTGGCCACGCCGGAGTGTTCAAAACATATGAACGCCTTCGCCATCGCTATTACTGGTTCGGCATGTACGATTTTTACATAAATTCGTGCAGTGTTGTCCTGACTGCCAGCGACGTAAATCAACACTGCCACGTGCGGCTGGCGCATTGCAGCCACTTCCATGCCCTGCCAAGCCAATTGATCGCGTCGGCGTTGACCTCTACGGTCCCCTTCCATTGACACCAGATGGTAATCGGTGGATTATAGTGGCGGTTGACCACCTGACACGCTACGCCGAAACAGCCGCTTTGCCGAGCGCTACAACTCAGGATGTCGCCTCTTTCATTTTGCAACGCTTTATCCTTCGACAGGGTGTACCTCGAGAGCTCCTTAGTGACAGAGGCCGCGCTTTCCTTTCCGAGGTCGTCGAAACTCTGCTTACGGAATGCCACGTCATTCATCGGAAAACGACAGCATACCACCCACAGACTAACGGACTAACGGAACGGTTCAACCGTTCAACCGCATGCTAGGTGATATGCTCTGAATGTACGTGGCATCTGATCATAGCAACTGGGACCGTGTTCGCCCATACGTCACGTTCGCACATAACATCGCAATACAAACCACCACGGGATTCTCACCTTTCTTTCTTCTTTACGGACGTGAGCCTTCCCATACAATTGATACCCTACTTCCTTACTGTCCTGATGCTTCCGAGTGTCCACCTATCTCAGATGCTGCTAGACAAGCCGAAGAGTGCCGCCAGCTCGCCCGTGCGTTCACCTCGGAAGAGCAACAAAGCCAGAAAGAAACCCGTAGCACCTCTCTTCCGGATCCCAGCTATGCCCCAGGGTCTCTTGTGTGGCTTGCCATCCCATACCAAACACCGGGACTCTCCTCTAAACTTGTCCCCCGGTACGAGGGGCCTTACACCGTTTTGAAGAACACCTCTACGGGTAATTTCCTAATTGAGCCAGTTTCCCGATCGGACGACATGCGCCGGCGTGCACGTGACATCGTCCATGTTTCCTGACTGAAACCGTACCATGAGCCTTTGCCTGAAACTTCTTAAGTCACCAGGATGGCTCTTTTTTCAGCGGGGGCGATTGTGAAGAAGATGTGCCTGCAGCGAGCAGCATCGCCAACGCCCGGCTCTCTCGGCTCGTGCTTCGATTCGTTACTGTGCCGATCGCTGGACGGTTCTTCACGCTGTCTCGTCGCTGTCTTTAACGGCTAATAAACCTCCTCACAATGTATATATATATATATATATATATATATATATATATATATATATATATATATATATATATATATATATATTGTAGTGAAGAAGATGAGTGCTACTCAGAAAAGCAGGGGGTATGACTCAGTCGGTGAAGAAGACGACGTTTGGTTGGCTGGAGACTCAGGCTAGTTCCGCCATTACCGCTTGACGTGTCGTGACCGCTCTCCTGTTTTATAAAAGAGTGCCACTCTAAAACGCCTCATTATATTTGGTGGAGAGTGCTGGGTAACGCCTAATCCTGGAATTGCGAACCGGTACGTTGCCTCCAGTGGCTACGATGTCCACGAACGACGATCAGCAGGCGGCCGCCTCGGCTACAACTACTGCAGCTCCTGTCTGTCTCGGCTCCTTTCGGCAACGCGATCCGCCTACCTTCAGTGGAACCGATGACAAAGACGTGGAACACTGGCTCGACGAATACGACCGGGTGGGCAAGCACAACAAGTGGGACGATGCGCACAAGCTTACTGTCGTCCAATTTTATTTGACCGACGTCGCCAGTCTGTGGTACCGTAATCACGAGAGAGACCTCCCCACATGGTCAGCCTTCCAAACGGCGTTTGCGGACTTGTTTGGCCGTCCAGCGCTTCGCAAACTATGGGCCGAACAGCGCTTGCGTACTAGGGCTCAGCAGAATGGTGAGAATTACACCACTTATATCGAAGATGTGGTCGACCTTTGCCGGCGTGTCAACTCGGCCATGACAGAAGCCGAGAAGATCAAACACATCTTGAAAGGCGTGACTGACGACGCATTTCAGATGCTTGTCGCCAAAAGCCCGCAAACGGTAGCGGAAGTGATCCAACTTTGTCAGAGCTATGACGAGTCCTGGAAACAGTGTGACACCACTCGTCGTGCCAGCGTGCCATGTGCAACAATCTCCGCTTTAACGTCGGCTGGCACTGCTATAGACCACACCACTTTGCTTCTCGAGATCAAGCAATTTGTACGAGAGGAGGTCGCACGCCAGTTGTCCCTCGTGCCTTATACCTCCGAAGGTGCCCCATCTACTTTAGCGCCATCAATACAGCGAGTAGTCCAGGAGCAAGTGTCCGAGGCGCTACCAACAGCTCACGCACCACCGGTGGCTGCTCCATTGACCTATGCCGAAGCACTGAACGGAACCCGACGTCCGCCTGTCGGCGAACGGCCACGTTTCTTTGTCGCGAACGCCTACGTCCACGCACCCCTTTGTAGTACCGACTGAGCCTATGTACCAGGCTGTCCAGTCCTTTCTCACGACAACCACCTCCACGCTTTCAGAACATTTGGCGCACTCAAGACAACCGCCCCATATGCTTCGCCTGTGGAATTGCGGGGCACGTGGCACGATTTTGTCGACAGCGCGAGTTTTTCCGTGCGTGGCGACGTCAGGCCCAACAATTACGATTTCCCAGCACGATCGGAGCCGGCTGTATATGGCGACACTGCCACCATGGACACATTTTCACCTCGCCGAACTTCAACAGACACCTGGTCGCCTTCACCCCGACGCCGTTCCCTTTCCCCTATGCTACGTCGACCTCGCCATGTCCCTGAGGAAAACTAGGAGCCGCAGTTCCGGGGGCAAGAACTGCGGATCTTTTGAACTCCACAAGACCTTGTTTTTCGCCGTCTAACGTCGTTGCTGTCTCCTGTTGAAGGTTTACCTGTTTTTGCATTGGTCGATACTGGCGCCGCAGTGTGTGTAATGACTGAAAAACTTTGCCGTCGACTAAAAAAAGTCAAAATGCCTCTTCACAACTTTGTTTTGAGCACTGCGAGCGAGCAACAAATTCGCCCTTTTGCTGCATGCACAGCACGTGTCGTTATTGCTGACAATATTTATGTCGTCGAGTTTGTAGTGCTCCCGCAGTGTTTCCATGACATTATATTGGGCTGGGACTTTCTCTGCACTCATCATGCCGTCATCGACTGTGCTCGCGCCGAAGTGGAGTTCGAGCCGTTATGCGACGCTGCTTCACTCGACTCGTCCCTTTCACCTGCAAAAGTTTTCGTTGCCACCGACACTTCGATACCCCCGTTCTCGTCCGCTTTAGTTCCGCTTTCCTGTGACGTCTCTAGTAGCTCAACTGTTCCTTTTACGCCTTCTGAAACCGCTGTTCGCCGCAAGTGCTTCCTGATTCCTTTCGCCGTTCTGAATATTCACGATGGATCAAGTGCAATTTATGCTTCAAATCCGCTTCCCTCGCCTTCCAAGTTACTGTGCGGAGAGTGCCTGGGCTTTGCCGATGACATTGATTCCTCGAGTGCACGTGTAGTTCCTGACCACTCGACTACGCTACCTACTGACGCTGTTGATTGTTGCGCGTCATCCTCTTCCTTATCATTCACCGACGCAATTTCGCGCTGCATCGACACCAACCTGACGGCTCAGCAGCGCACCGACATCATCGCCCTCCTCGAGCGCTTCCGCGCCAGCTTCGACCACCAGCAACTGACTCTGGGTCGTGCTTCTACAGTATCTCACGAAATCGACACTGGCCTTCACGCTCCTTTACGTCAGCGTCCGTATCGGGTATCGGCATCTGAGCGTCGCATAATCGCGGAACAAGTTGACGACATGTTGAAGCGAGGTGTTATTGAGCCCTCAAACAGCCCGTGGGCCTCCCCAGTTGTTCTAGTCAAGAAAAAGGATGGCTCAATAAGATTCTGCGTCGACTACCGCCGGTTGAATAAGATCACGCGCAAAGATGTTCACCCGCTACCTCGCATAGACGATGCCCTTGACTGCTTACAAGGCGCGGAGTTCTTCTCGTCACTAGATCTGCGTTCAGGTTATTGGCAGGTTCCCATGGCTGAGGCTGATCGCCCCAAGACGGCTTTGTTACACCTGATGGCTTATACGAATTTAACGTCATGCCATTCGGGCTCTGCAATGCGCCTGCCACTTTCGAGCGCATGATCGACAACATCCTCCGTGGCCTGAAATGGCAGACATGTCTGTGTTATTTAGACGATGTAGTGATATTTTCAAGCGACTTTTCAACGCATCTTCAGCGGCTCGAGACAGTGCTTACTTGCCTCGCCGCCACCGGTCTACAGCTCAACTTGAAGAAGTGCTGCTTCGGCGCTCGAAAACTCCTAATTTTGGGCCATGTTGTATCTAGAGATGGCATTCTTCCGGATCCGACGAAACTCCGTGCCGTTGCCGAATTTCCTAAGCCGAAGACCTTAAAAGAACTTCGCAGCTTCCTCGGTTTATGTTCTTATTTCCGTCGTTTTATTCGCAACTTCGCCTCCATCATATCGCCCTTGATTGACCTTCTTGCCGGCAACAACGACCTTTCTAAGAGTTGGTCGTCAGCTTGTGATGATGCGTTTGCCACACTCCGCCACCTTCTTACGTGACCTCCTATACTGCGACATTTTGATCCTCTTGCCCTGACGGAAATACACACGGATGCTAGCGGAGTTGGCCTCGGTGCTGTGCTCGCCCAGCGTAAACCTGGATTTGATGAGTACGTCGTCTCTTACGCCAGCCGTGCACTCACAAAAGCAGAAGCCTACTATTCAATCACCGAAAAAGTGTCTAGCCATCATATGGGCCATAAGCAAGTTTCGACCCTATCTTTACGGGCGCCCATTCAGCGTGGTTACAGATCATCATGCATTATGTTGGCTCTCCTCGTTAAAAGATCCCACCAGCCGGCTTGCCCGTTGGGCGCTTCGGCTACAAGAGTACGACATCCACGTCGTTTACCGATCTGGCCGAAAACATTCCGACGCAGACATGCTTTGTCCTGATCATCTCTACGATGTAGTGACAAGTCGCCGTCTTCGCCTGCACTTAGTGTCAGCGACATGCTACAGGAGCAACGAAAAGATTCTTGGATCGCTTCACTTATTAACTTGTTGAGTTGAACTCCCTCGCAAAATATCCCTAGAGGTATGCGCCGTCAAATACAGCACTTCGTTATCAGAGATGGTTTGCTATACAGACGGAATTATCTCTCCGAAGGACGCCAATGGCTCCTAGTCATTCCATCACGTCTCCGCTCAGACATATGCGCCTCCTTTAACGCCGACCCACAATGCGCCCATGCTGGAGTGTTAAAAACCTACACCCGCCTGTCCCACCGCTACTACTGGCGTGGAATGTATCGCTTCGTTCGTCGCTACGTACGTTCCTGTCTCGCTTGTCAACGCCGGAAGAATCCCACTCCAAATTCTCCAGCTCCCCTACAACCCTTACCTTGTCCTGCTCGACCGTTTGACCGTGTTGGTATTGATCTGTATGGACCTCTTCCGATTGCACCGGCTGGAAATCGCTGGGTAATCGTCGCTATCGATCACCTTGCGCGCTACGCAGAAACTTCACCACTCTCTTCTGCGTCAGCCAGTGATGTCGGTCGTTTCATACTGCATCAGATCATTTTACATCACGGTGCACCACGTGAACTCTTGAGTGCCCGAGGGCGTGTGTTTTTGTCGGACGCTGTCGAATCGCTTCTCAAAGAATGCCAAGTCATTCATCGCACCACCACCGCGTTTCATCCTCAAACTAATGGCATTACAGAACGATTCAACCGTACATTAGGAGATATGCTGTCAATGTACAGTCGCAACCGATCACATTAATTGGGACAGTATTCTCCCTTTTGTAACCTACGCGCATAATACTGCTGTCCAGACAACCACTGCTTTGTCTCCATATTTCCTCCTTTATGGTAGCGAGCCCTCTTGCACGCTAGACGCCATCCTTCCTTACCACCCGGATGTTGCTGAGTCGACGACGATGTCACAAGCTGCTAAATACGCGGAAGAGTGTCGTCAGCTTGCCGTTCCTTCACAAGTGCTGAACAGCAACGCTAGAAAAACACCACCGCGATAGCCCGACACCTCCGGCTTCTTATGCATCAGATGACCTTGTCTGGCTTCGCATCCCTTCAACCAGCCCTGGTCTCTCAACGAAACTGATGTACAAGTATGACGGACCTTACCATGTGGTTAAACAAACTTCACCCGTCAATTACATCCTGGAGTCGCTTGAGCAGCCCCATGATCAACGACGCCGTGGACGTGAGACCGTCCTCATAGACCGCCTAAAACCGTATTACGATCCCTCTATTGTCTCCTGCCCATGAGTCGCCAGGATGGCTCTTTTCCGGAGGGGAGGAAAATGTAGTGAAAAAGATGAGTGCTACTCAGAAAGGCAGGGGGTATGACTCAGTCGGTGAAGAAGACGACGTTTGGTTGGCTCGAGACTCAGGCTAGTTCCGCCATTACCGCTTGACGTGTCGTGACTGCTCTCCTGTTTTATAAAAGAGTGCCACTCTAAAACGCCTCATTATTATATATATATATATATATATATATATATATATATATATATATATATATATTCATGGCACTGCGGTCCAACGCTCGCTTAACCTTTCTAAAACCAAGGAGGTTACACCCAGCGAGTATAACGTAGCAACCCTTTCTTGTGACATAGTACTCAATCTATATGCCAATGGCTGCTAATGGGAAGTGAGAGACAGTAGAATTCGGCTTTTACTTTCTTACGGCTTGCGCTTCGTATCTACCCACCTTTAACCACCTCGAGTTCATGGTATATCCCGCTTACCCCCTTCCCCTGTATAGGGTAGCCAGCCGGTCTGAGAACTGGCTAACCTCCCTGTCCTTCCTCATATATTCCTCCTACTCCTCCTCCTCCTCCTAGTTCATTGTATTCATGGCACTGCGGCTCAACGCATGCTACACCTTTCTAAAACTGAGGTTACACCCAGCGAGTATAACGTAGCAACCCTTTCTTGTCATATAGTGCTCAATGTACATGCCAATGGCTGCTATTGTGGAATGAGAGACAGGAGCATTCGGCTTTTAGTTGACGCGCACGCCGCGAACTTTTTATTGTTTAACAAATCACAGGAGAAATCTCCCACTGGCACCACCTTGCAGGTCAAAATTTAGCACTGTTTACACACACGGCTACGACTACGACTACGAGGGATGAACGGGTGCCGCTTAAAGAAGTTTCGCCCCTAATAGCGGAGTTCGCGCACTGCGACAACTAATCCACAATTTCACGCTCAGAGACGCGTGGGTCGACACTCACGGGAATGACTTCGTTGCAACCTGGCAACGGGGATCCAACATGGCCCGGCTAGATCGCTGCTATTTTTCCCGAAGTGCTAGCCACACATGTCCTTAGTTGCGAAGTCCTGCATTTTCAACCGGACATACCACGTATCACAGACGACTTTCCATTGTCTGTGAAACTTTTCTT
Source organism: Rhipicephalus microplus (assembly GCF_013339725.1). NCBI lineage: Eukaryota > Metazoa > Arthropoda > Arachnida > Ixodida > Ixodidae > Rhipicephalus > Rhipicephalus microplus. Next base: position 70,062,603 of record NC_051167.1, read on the forward strand.
TGAGCAATCCACTGTATACGTTTAGAAACCATTTGAATGTGGGCACGACCCTCATACACGACCCAGGAAGCTTAGCATTACTGCGCACTTCAGCAAGTGTGCGATAGCCCGCCTGAACCTCGTAACTGGGATGCATCAAAAAACAGATGGCCTGCCGAATTTGTCAAAGCAGGGCGCGAAAGGAAAGAGCGCCTGACGACGGAGAGAAACGGCACGCTGCGAAAAGCGCGTATTGTACGAAGGTGCGAGACGCTGACGTTCGCAATGCACGATCATCTCGATCAGTTAAAGGCGCGGTACGAACTTTTGCTACGTCTTAGTTCGCGCACGGCTGTGCAGTCTTTCATTAATGAACGACCGGTTTCAGATCCAGCTGTTCTTATAGAAGCGTTCGAAACAGCTCCTTCGGTGAACAAACGCATGTTCCTTTTGTTCAGTTGCCGAACGGTGAACAGTCTACAAGAGCAGAAGGTATAACGATAGTCTTAGAAACACATTGTTCGAATCTTTTCAGGGCTGAAAATGCGAGTGACGCGAACCATGCCACCGCAGCCAACGAGTTTTGCGCGGGAATTTCCCGCATACCGGAGGAGCTTCGCGATGGCCTGTGCGGCCCAATGACGTTCGAAGAATTGCGCTTTGTGCTTCACCACATGAACGCTACCGGCACCGCTGGCCCTGACGGGATGCCTCTAAGTTTCTACAAAACCTTCCTTGATACAATATAAGTCCATATTTAGACAATGATAATTGGGCTTCTCGCTGAAGGGGTCAGAGCAGATACGTTTAGACCCGAGTTATACTCTTGCTTAAAAGCGAGGGGAGCCGTCTGATCCAAGGGCGTGGAAGTCCATTCCCCTACTTAACTCAGATTAGAAGATATCGACAGCCATTCTTACACACCGCATAACTACCGTTCTACCGGAAATAGTAAGCGACATAGAAACATGCTCTGTTCCAGGCCGTAAGATTTATTCCTCACTTGCGTTGACTCGTGATTTCTTCACCTACGCTACAAGAACACAAATATCTGGCATTTTTTGTTTCTTTGGACCAGGAAAAAGCTTTTGATCGCGTCGAATGGAACTATCCCTTAGCCGTGCTGGAGTGTTACGGCTTCCCAGACCGTTTAACCTACGTCATCCGCTTACTATACACTGACTTGAAAATGTCATTAGTAGTGAATGGCTATACATCTGAACCTATTGCAGTAAACAGGGACATTTGACAAGGCTGTCTCCTCTCCGCAATAATCGTTGTACTCTTCGTGGAACCATTATTGCAAAAAATTGAAAATGCAGATCGATACGCGGTTTTCTTTCCCAGGCCTGGGCGAACTGAAAGTATAGCGGCATACGCAGATGACATTTTGTTGTTGATTCGGAACATAGATTGCTATAGATCCTTCTTGCGAATATTTCACACGTATTTCACACCTCTCGGGGGGCATGTCTTAATCCCGGAAAAAGCAAGGCATCGGGCTTTGGAGTGCACAATGAAGAGTTCCCTGATGGCGTCCGAACCGTCCAAGGAGTTAAAGTCCTATAGGAGTAACTTTCCTTGCGACCAGTGAGGTGGCCCGCACCACAGGGAAAGAGTTCCAACGTAAAGTGAACAGACGTATTGAAATCGCTAGAACTTTTCACTTATCTTTCACTAAAATAGCCTGTCATATCAAATCAATCATAACAGTGCCACTGCTTTATGTAGCCAGAATTGCTGGACCGCCTCGTCGGCTTTTGCGGAAAGTGGCCACTGCGTGCGGCTCTTTTTTTTTTTTTTTTTTTTTTGCGGGGAGAGAATGGCCACGCTGAAGCTGCTGCTAGAGCCCTGGTCCACCTACCAGTAAAATGGGGAGGGCTTAGCATGCCAAACCTTAAAATTTTCACTACGGCGTCTCTCATAATCATATGGTGGTTTTGGGACGTTAAACCCCACAAATCAATCAAATCAGCATGCCAAACCTTGATGTAATGTGCCGCATGTTAGCTCTCAAAAACACCTGGGCACTCATCGTATCGAGGCAGGAAACTCGTAGTGTATCTGCTAGGTACCTCTAGAAGGTTTTCCGGTTTAACGAACCGAACGGGACCAGCCGCTGAGCAGCTACAGGCATGTTACACGCATGTAATAAAATCCTTGCAACAATGGCGAAATAATTTTCCAGTTCAAGAACTTATGAAAATGACCCCCACCGATATGAGTGAATTAATAGCATTTAAAAGCCTATCTGAAGAACAATGGCGGAAATGCCGGGCGAAAAGACGGTGCACTCTTACCTCTTACAAACATGTCCCCTCCCCCGAAGTCCGTGATCTAAACTGGCTTAAGGAATGGGCGGCTTTACCGACGGCCGACCGCCTTGCGGCGTGGGGTGTGGCGCTCTCCGCCACGTGTCCGCAATGCGGCCGCGTCGAAACACTGAACCATGTCTTTCATGAATGTACAGTGCCACGCACCTTTTGGCGCATGGTTACCAGTATGTTCCGAATAAGTATGCAATGGAAGTCTCGCCACAGGGAAAACTTTGTCGAACTTTAAATGGCTATCGGAGCCTTCGTCTCATCGAAGCGGAGGAGACTGACTAACCTGAAGGGACGTCCTAAGAGAGCCATGTTTCCTCTGCTACTTCGGTTAAGAAATGTAGAGCTTATGCTTCTCAATGAAGAACTAGTTATGCTGGGAGAGAAGCTTTAATCCGACGCTGGTCTATGTGATTCATTATTGTAAAAAAAAAAACAACAGCGTCCATGCCTTTCCTCCCCTATTGAGGAAGTGGGCTAGAGCTTGTACCATTGTGAAAATACAGTGTGAATGCTCTTTTTCTTTGTTATAAACATGTCCTTTTTGTGAAATATTGTTCTTGAGCACGAGAGCAGCCTGTCCTCACAGGTGGATGCAAAAACACCACCTTACATTGTGAACGACTCCCGTGTGTATGCATATAGCCTTTACTGTTTATATAAGCTTTATCATCTCGAAGTTCATGAATGTCCCGTTCTTGTACAATTTTTGCATTGTACATCACTGCATAGGCAAATAAGTTATTTTCGCTGTACATAACAGCATGTACATACGCATTATCATGCGCATGATCATACGATGTACATACGATGCACATACGCATGATCATAAATGTCTATCTTTCTGTGTGCACGTAAGCCATGTAAGATATATCTGGAAATAAAATTATCCTAAAGCAGCTCTATATACTTCGCCACTAGCTCGAGGCCACGGAATGTAGTTTTGCTCTGTCATAGTAGAGTTAACAACTTGTTCTAAACACCCACCTGAAGCCCATGGGAGAGCTTTGTGCTCTCCCATTGTAGAGTACCAACCATAGGCGTATCAGCTGGGGGGCAAAAAAGGCGCTAGCCCACCTTCCCCCCCACCCCCTGAGAAAAGGGGGGGGGGGATGAGCCCCCTACTTTTGATAGTATATAGTCACTCTTGCAGGGCGCTGGGCAACCCAGCAAATAAGGTGAAGTTTTTCGTCTCAACATTAATCTCTCAATTATGTTCCTACAGGAGACTGAAAATGTTACGAGGCAATGTTAAAACATAGTGAAATTTTGCCAATGTTTCCTCTGTGATGGTTCTCCTTGTGGGCACTTTGCGGTGTGGGTGGCCTATGCGACGCCTTTGCGTCTTGAGCTGTAGTATTGCAGAGCAGGCAAGCGCTGAACAAGGGCCCTATAATATTACATCACTTGTTCATGCGGTTATTCGGCTTTGACTTGTAGATGAAGACACGGATAGGAATGAGCAAACTTTTCAAAAACTCGTCAAAGCATTTGCAGCTTCCGGAAAATAATTTTCTTCAAAAAATATATATCGTCAGCACTGCTCTGTCGAAACTGTTACGAGCCGATCAGTTTGACGAATCGTTTTGGACGCGTAAATCAATCGCGTTATGGGTGCCATTCCTCAGTCAAAAGTGTGGTTGAACAAAGCGAGTCATGTCACCTCTGTGCAGTATGCAAATTGATATCAAAGTGCGAGTGCATCGATGAAGTATATATATATATATATATATATATATATATATATATATATATATATATATATATATATATATATATATATATATATATATATATATATATATATATATATAAGAGAAAGCAGTGTATACCTAAGGGCTCGTTTTTTTTCCATGTTTTGACATAATATCAATGAGATCTAACAGACAGTAATGTCAAGGAATGTACAGGGGAAGTTATTAGAACCGTTAAAGCATTGAACGCGTTATTCGAAGGTTGTTGGTTCGATTCCTGCTCACGGCTGGTTATTTTTTCAGCCACTTTTCTTTCTTATTTACATTCCATTGGTTCTAATAACTTCCTCTGTACATTCCTTGGCATTACTGTCTGTTAGATCTCATTGATAATATTTATATATACATATATATATATATCAGTCTAGAATGTAATGTAAATGTTTACGTTGTTGGTTTGCTGCTAATAATATCCCCCATTATTTCTTCGGTAGTGTTGTCTGTTCCCATTGATGTTATTATGAGGCTCTTCTGAGTGGAGGGCTCCAGAAAGTTCGATCATCTGGTGTTTGGGGTGCACTGCCGTCGTAAGGGACACGGGTTTCTACCATATCGCCTCCACCGAAATGCGACCGCCGCGGGTCAGCAGCCGTGCACCGTGGCCACTATCGTGGTGGTGGACGTATTCGAGCATAAAGTCCATTTTAATGTGACGTGCGTGACTTTAAGGAGCTCCGTTTGAACGCCATGCTCCTTTTTGCGACGACATGCGTCGTCCTCTCTTGCTTGGCGTTTGCGTGCATGGTAGCACACAGCACGGAGGGGGAATCGGAGGAATAAGCAAGCCCGCGTCGCTTCTCTGGTAATGGTGCATTCAGACGGCGGATCGAATCCCGATGTGGCGGGACGGACTGCGCGTCACGTGACCTCAAATCAGCGATTCCCCTCGTCCGCGCGGCTCGCGGACGGATGAACCCAACCTGTTTCTCACATCGGGATTCTGGCAGGGGAGAGCCGGTACTTCAGCGGAGTAGCTTGGGGTCGGTGGCAACCAGTACACTTTTCGTCTGCTCGCGGCATGTCCTCCATGGCTCGCGGACAGCTGCATGACTGCTCGGCATCATCTACGCTTGAGCATTGTTTACTTAGTTTCCGGAGACTTTGTTCTCAGGGGATTAAATATGCAGAAATCACTTTTGGTGGTTCGGAAAATGTCGCCGCCGTCGCTTAACACGCGAGATCCTTAGCCGTCATGGTGGTGAAATATTCCAACTTTTGCAACCGGCGACGTGCCGCTTCTAAAAAAAAAAAGGCGGGAGGCACGTTTAGAAGTTCTACAAGTGGGGAATAATGTAGTTGAAAGAATATCCTGCTAGCAACTCCCTTTTCTCCTGAAAGAATAACACTACTCGTTCATTTGTCACAACACGACAGACATCGCAGCCAAGCTTCGCTTCTTGCGGGCATCCATGTTGAATACTCTCAAACCGTATGCTGCCAGCGGGCGCAGAGTAGGTTGAGCGACGATTTGCTGCGAGGGACATCCGGCTGTTTTCCCATAGGACACTCGTCAGTCTGTGGATGCGCCGGCTGGCGGACCATCCGCGTATTAGCTGTCCGCGTCCAACGCAAATTCCGGATTCGGCCCGTCGTGAATGCACCATAAAGCATTCAAGCAGAGAGTGAGTGGTCATTTTCGACTCCAAGCCAGTGCTTTAGCTGTAGATTACCGTAAACCAACACCACAGGGCTACGTATCTTTGCTGAGTGTCCCATGTTCTCCGTATCGGCTGTGAGGAAAGTTCTAATTGGATTGCCGGGCCCACACTGGAATTCGGCGTAAGCCGAGGCAAGCGGATACCTTGCAGAGCTGTCCCTACGCACCACGTGTTGCACGAGCGTTGATGCCTTACTTTTAGAAGGCAGCGGTCGAAGCAACTGCTCGACCCTCCATCCAGATGCCAGGCATACACGGCACCCTATCCCGTTTCGCCCTTTGCACCTTCTGTCGTTAACCCATGGCGCACCTTGGACAATCGACCCATCTGTCTCGCATGTGGTTTCGTGGGACATATAGCACGCTACTGTCGCCGTCACAACTTCCAGCCTCCAGACCATCGGAATTCTGCAAAATACCAGGCTGCCCAGAATCCCCAGCGACCATCTTCTCCTATCACCGACTCAATGTCCCCACGACGCCCTGTCGATTCTCGCCGGTCATTACCACCCCGTCGGCGATCTGTCTCCCCGATGCTTCAACGCACGAGCCCCGCTCGAGAGGAAAACTGACAGCCGCAGTTCCGAAGGCAAGAACTGCGTCGTCGTCGAACTTTCTGAGACCTCCTCTTTGTCCGACCAACGAAATTGATGTGCTAGTAGGAAGTGTTGCTGTACGTGCACTTGTCGACACAGGCGCCGTCGTTTCTGTAATTAGTGAAAAACTATGTCGCGATTTGAGAAAATTTACAACGCCGCTTACGAATCATGCTCTGCGTACAGCCACCTCCCATTTCATCGCGCCGACAGCTCAGTGCACAGCACGCGTTCTTATTCAAGATGTTTGGTACACCGTCAAATTTGTTGTTCTCCCACGTTCATCTTACGACGTCATACTAGGATGGGATTTCCTTTCTACCCATCAGGCCCTCGTCGACTACGCTCGTGCTGAACTCACGTTGACGAATCCGTGCCCTGATATTGACCACCACAGTCCCTCGAAAGTGTTTGCCGCAGCTGACGTCCGCATCGCGCCGTTGTCCCCCGTCCTAGTGCCTGTGTTTTCCCCTGCTGCCACTAACTCGACGCTCCTGTTCCAACCAACTATAGCTAGTGTGCAACACCGAACCATCGTCCTACCGTTTGCCGTCATCAACTTTTCCAATGGTTCGGCGGTACTTTATGCGTGCAACGATTCTGCTTGCCCGTACATCCTGCTACGCGGCGAGTGTATGCGAAGACTCGAGACCTTAAATTGTATTTTCGAAGACCCGATCTATCCAGACAAGCACCGACTTGTGCCATTACACCCGCAACTGACGCTAATGAACCTATAGATGTATTCTGCAAGTCCATTGATTGCAACCTCATGCCTGGGCAGCAGGAACAGCTGATCAAGAGCCTCGTTTGACCACAATCAGCCTTGCTTAGGTTGAGCGTCATATGTTGTTCACCGTATAAATACCGGTCAAGAGACGCCATTACGGCAGCGTCCATATCGTGTGTCAACTACCGAACGCCGTGCCATCAATGAACAGGTTGACGACATGCTGACACGTGGCATAATCGAACCGTCAAGCAGTCCCTGGGCCTCTCCAGTTGTGTTGGTGAAAAAGAAGGATGGATCCATCAGGTTTTGCGTGGACTACCGACGTCTCAACCAAATCACGCGCAAGAATGTCTATCCGCTGCCACGCATTGACGATGCCTTGGACTGTCTGCAGAGAGCCGAATTTTTCTCTTCTTTAGATCTGTGCTCTGGGTACTGGCAGGTTCCCATGGCAGAGGCCGATCGCGAGAAAACAGCTTTCATCACGCCCGACGGGCTTTACGAATTCACAGTCATGCCCTTCGGCCTCTGCAACGCGCTAGCCACTTTCGAGACAATGATGGACTGTATTCTTCGAGGCCTCAAATGGAACGTTTGCCCTTGTTATTTAGATGACATTGTCGTCTTTTCAACTGATTTCGCAACCCATTTAACCCGCCTCGAGAAAGTCCTCGCGTGTATTTCTGCCGCGGGGCTGCAACTGAATCTGAAGAAGTGCCATTTCGCCGCTCGAAAGCTTACGATCCTTGGCCACGTGGTTTCAAGAGACGGCATTCTTCCTGACCCTGCCAAACTTACAGCGGTTTCAGCGTTTCCCAAACCGACCAGCATGAAAGAGCTCCGAAGCTTCATAGGCCTTTGCTCCTACTTCCGGTGCTTCGCCCGCAATTTCGCGATGATCATCCCTCCTTTGACCAAACTCCTCGCCGGCTATAGAGACCTTTAAGCCTGGTCTGCCACCTGTGACGATTCTTTCAATGAACTGCACCGCCTCCTCACGTCGCCGCCTATTCTGCGACACTACGACCCATCGGCACCAACAGAGATCCACACCGACGCTAGTCGTGCCGGGCTAGGCGTTATTCTTGCACAGAAGAAAGACGGTTTCCAAGAGTACGTGGTTGCCTACGCAAGCCGAACTCTTAGCAAAGCCGAAATCAACTATTCCGTCACTGAAAAGTAATGCCTGGCCATTATTTGGGCGATAGAGAAATTTCGACCTTAATTGTACGGGCGCCCTTTTGACGTCGTGACTGACCACCACGCCCTCTGCTGGTTGTAGTCACTGAAGGATCCAAGCGGTCGCCTCGCCCGATGGGCATTACGCCTCCAAGAATATAATATTCGCGTGGTCTATCGCTCCGGCCGGAAACATTCGGACGCAGACGCCCTATCCAGCTCGCCTCTACTCCCTGACCCGGACTGCTGCGAAAGTCTAACCTGTGATGCCACTGCCGTCACCATCGCCGACATGCCATCGGAGCAACGCAAGGACCCTTGGGTTGCATCGATTCTAGACATCCTGGCTGGGCGGACGGCTTCCCCCCCTTCTCGCACGTTGCGTCGGCAAGTCGAGCACTTCGCCACTCGCGACGACGTGCTGTACCGACGCAACTACGCACCCGGTGGACGTCAGTGGCTACTCGTGATAGCACCATCTGCGATCCGAAATTTGTTCCACGTTTCATGACGACCCCCAATGTGGCCACGCAGGTTTCCTGAAGACTTATTCTCGCATACGTCTCCGATATTACTGGCGTGGCATGTACCGTTTTATGCGACAATACGTTCGGGCCTCCTCGACGTGCCAGAGACGAAAATCTCCCCCTTATCACGCCAGCGGTACCTTGATACCCTTACCATGCCCATCCCGACCATTCAACCGCGTTGGCATCGATATCTATATATGGTTCCCTTCCCATCCGATACTTATAATTATATATATATATATAATATAATGTGACGCTATGATGAATCGGGTGACGTTGGCCCTGGCTATACGCCATGTTTATTCTACCGTGCACTTTCTCCTTTTCAGCTTCTACCAACCATCGCTTCATTACGGTCACACGATTCCCCTCCCCCGACAGTAAGGCATAGATTACGAGCAAGAACAAGTAAACAAGGAGGAGGTTAAAAAGTCACAAATGTCGAAATTCACAATTGGTTCTCTGCTCCAGGGGAGTTCCGTAAACTGTCCAAGACTTCAGGGGAGAGTGCAGCAGTCCGGTTAACGCAGGAGTTCTGGTGGGCGAGGCTGGTGGTTGCGTCCAGGATAACACAAAAATGCTTTGAACGTGTAGATAGGGGTAACAGTTGGCATTATTGTGAAGAGTGAACGAGGTTCGAACATCTTGCAGAATCGACAGTTCCGATATTGTAGGCATCGAATGCCTCGTCGTGGTTGATACACAGGCCGTGCAGGCAGCTCGCGTGCGCGTTGATCGAGGGTGATTGGGCGCTGCCTGTGTTCCTGCCGATTGGAGATTTTTCTACAGCAATGTCGCAGATGTTCTGATCGAAGGCGCATTTTCAATCTCTGGTGGATAATGTATCCAGGACGATGGGCCTTTTCGCAATGTTCTTCGAGCCTTAAGAGTTGTTTCGATGAAGTTTTCTTTCGTCGTTGACAGTGTTGATGTATACGTTGACGTTGTCGTTTCTTGGTTTCGTCGACTTGCTTGTGGTGTGACATTGATCGTGGTGTGCCCGGATTTTTAGCAAGCCCTTCGCAGGCTTCTACGACGCCAACCAATGCATCAGTTTTTGGCGCAAGACAATGTGGGGTGTTTCGCGCACTTGAATCTTCTGTATTCATAAACCGCTCATTGTTGGTCGTTGCCTGAAGCGTACTTGTGTCATCGGAAGTCGCACCTACGCTTTTGTTTTCAGTGTTGGCAGTGAGGTCGCGCACTGGATTGACGTCGCTTCGATCTTGGGATTGGTGAACACTAGATGCTTCTGCAAAAGACTTTTCTTCACAAGATGCTGATTGTGAATGCTTCTGTCTTCGTGGAACTGCTGAGCTGAATACCAAGTCAGTTTGAAAACTACGCATGTGGCACGAAGTATTCAATGCATCTGAGTCATCAATAGTGGATTCAATTCTTTTATGCAGCGGAGACTTAAGCATTGGCGATATTTGCGCGGATGAGGAACCAGGTGGAAGGTTGGGAAAACGACAGCGTGGTCTTTCCATGAGCATGTGGCTAACTTCACCTGACGGGAATTGTAAATTCATGCTCTGTGCTCGAATGCGTGAAGGCTGCTTATGGCTGCGATGATTGAGTTCGAATGCACTGAGAGTGTGTGTTCTAATCGAATCTTCATAAGAGTCTTGAAACCAGACGATCATTTCTTCTTTTATCTTTTGCCAAGCCTCGTCGTTGTTGAATATGTGGGTGAGGTAAAATTTAAATGCCTCACCGGTGACGTAGTCGCCTAAGTTCGTAACCATCTCCCGTTCCGACCAAGATGCAGCGGTAGCGTGGAACTCGAACAGGTCGAACCAGTCCTGTACAGGTCCATCGTCCGCTGCTCCGGTGTACTTGGGGATGGGAAGGTCGGTCGATGAATCTGTCATGGTGCTGGTTGCTGTGTGCGGCTAGGAGATGATTCCGTAGTCAATGTACGGTCAGGGCGTCTTCTGGGGAACTGCGTCGGGGATGAGTGACTGAGGAAGGGGCAGGCAGGTCTCCATCCTGTCGACTTGTGTGACGCTATGATGAATGGGTGACGTGGCCTGGCTCATACGCCAAGTTTATTCTGCCGTGCACTTCTTCCTTTTCAGCTTCTACCAACCATCGCTTCATACGTCACACACACACACACACACACACACCTATATATATATATATATATATATATATATATATATATATATATATATATATATATATATATATATATATATATATGTATATATATATATGATATCTAACAGACAGTAATACCAAGGAATGACATTACTGTCTGTTAGATCTCCTTATTATTGTGTCGAAACACGGAAAAACGAGCCCTTAGGCATACATTTCTCATTTCTTTCCCTTATATATATATATATATATATATATATATATATATATATATATATATATATATATACATATATATATATATATATATATATATATATATATATCAGTGTTGACTGTAATGTAAATGTTTACGTTGCTGATTTACTGTAATAATATCCCCCATAATATCTGCGGTAGTGTTGTCTGTTCCCATTGATGTTATTATGAGGCCCTTCTGAGTGGAAGGCTCCAGAAAGTTCGATGTTCTGGGGTTTGGGGTGCACTGCCGTCGTACGAGACACGGGCCTGTACCATTTCACCTCCGCCGAAATGTGACCGCCACGGGTCAACGGCCTTGCACCGTTGCGACTATCGTGGTGGACGTATTCGACCATTAAGTCCGTTTTAATGTGACGTGCGCGACTTTAAGGAGCTTTGTTTGAAAGGCATGCTCTATTTTGCAACGACATGCGTCGTCCTCTCTAGCTTAATTGTCGCGTGCGCATGGCGTTTGCGAGCACGGAGGGGGAATCGGAGGAATAAGCAAGCCCGCGTCGCTTCTCTGGTAAGCAGTTAAGCAGAGTGGCGGTCCTTTTCAACTCCGAGCCACTGCTTCAGCTGTAGAGTCCGGTAAACCACCGACCATCCGGGCTTACGGCATCTTTACTGAGGTCCAAGTTCTCCGCATCGGCTGCTGAGAAAGTTCTCATTGGATGCTGGCACACACTGGAATTGCCGGAAGCGAGCAAGCAGACGCCCCTGCCAGAGCTGCCCACCACCCTAGTATGCACGAGCAGTTGATGCCTCCGATTTTTCGTGTCAGCGGTTGAAGCAACTGCTCCCGACCCTCCATCCAGATGCCAAGGTAGCCAATGGCAAGGGTCCCAAGCATCTCCCGGATGACGACATCACAAAGCGGAAGCGCGCCACTGTCCTTTGCCTGCGCATGTGTTGTGTGGGGACAGCGGCACGCATGTACGCCAAAGGACGCTCTTTCTCACCAGCCTGTGAACGTTGAGGCGACCCTCAGGCACTTGAACACCTTCTCTGTGCTTGCTGAGCGCTGAAACGGCAATGTCTACGACTCGTCACTTCCCTCTGCAACAACCTCCAACGACTTATAAGTTCCCTTTTCCTCCTAACATCCGGGCTCAACGCAGCCTGTTGGAGTTCCTGGAGGCGACTGGAATATCCGCCTACAATCAGACACGCGCGCCTTGCTGGACAATTACTTTTCCTTTTGCCTCCCCCATGATTGGTCGAGAGCCTAGCTGCTTATCCTTTTATCTTTCTACTGTCTCTTTCTTTTACTTTCTCCTTTATTCGCTTTCCCTGACGCTGCGGCGTGCTCCCCATTGGTCTGCAGAAATAAGCGTCATTTAATTCAACAATAAATACACTACTACTTTTGTTTATAGGTGAACTCCTTTCTCTCAAACTCACATTCATTGGTCCCTCCACCCAGTGATATTCCGTAGTACCAGATCGAAGAATTCTCGTCCCGAAACAAGAAAATTCCCTAGTTCGGACATTATTTCCTGCGTGCGATAGCGAATTTTCCAGCACATTTCCCTGCTCAAAAGTAGCAATACGTGCCACCCCCCCCCCCAACCACCATTATTTTTGTGATTGCTTAACATCCCAAAACCACGACACGATTTTGAGACGCCGTAGTGGAGGGCTCCGGAAATTCAAACGATCTGAAGCTTTTTAACGTGCACCTGTCCAAGTACACGGGCATCGAGCATTTTCGCCTCCAGAAAATGCGGCTGCCACCATCTCCTCTAGTATTTTGACAACCCCCCCCCCCCCTCCCGCCACGCACACACGCTATAATTGCGTGTGTGTGGCGTATTTGCGACTACAAAAAAAAATGAACTGATTTGCTTGCTTGTTGCAAGTACATGGAACGATTGCAGAAGCCAAATGCACAATTTCACCAGCATATATGAGTCTATTTCTGAACTTTCTTTTTATGCGTTTACGATAAATTGTGAACGATCAAAAAGCACGATACGCACTATACCACAGAAGAACCACGAGCTGCGCGTTTATAAAAAGTGTTTAGTGATTTATTCGCGACTCCAACTTAGCGCTCGCCACTTAGCGGCCGCGCCTATGGAAACGGTGCTAACAGGGTCAACCTTGAAAGGAGACATGTTACCACGTTGCGCACGTTGAGTAACGGTCGAATAGTTTCTTTGTTTTAGCCATGCGTCATGCACTAGCCCGTAAAAGAACAAAGCGACGTCCAAAGACCAGCCCCGCCGTGGTGGTCTAGTGGATAAGTTACTCGGCTGCTGACCCGCAGGTCGTGGGATCGAATCCCGGTGGTGGCGGCTGCATTTCCGATGGAGGCGGAAATGTTGTAGGCCCGTGTGCTCAGATTTCGGTGCACGTTAAAGAACCCCAGGTGGTCGAGATTTCCGGAGCCCTCCACTACGGCGTCTCTCATAATCATATGGTGGTCTTGGGACGTTAAACCCCACATATTAATCAGTCAACTGGCTCAGGCAAAGCTCCGTTCTGTATTCATGTGCGCGGCATGTGTATTCACCTTTTGGCGGTACAACGGAACTGAAAGGCATACATGCAATGGTCAACAGGAGCCACAGCCAAGAATACCTCGAAAACTGTGAAGACCGTGCTTGTGTCAGTGCAGCAACTCAGCGCACAGGTACTTGCACCTTTTGGTGAAGCCGACTATACTCGGGGACAACTTTTTGTGGCAATGAAGGGAAGGCTACGTGGGCCGAGCTACTGCTCCTGTATTCCTCTGCGGAGAAGTCCCGTTCGGCTCGCGTTTCGAATGATGGCCGCATTATTGTAATCACACTGCACACAGTTTGATACGCCTGCTTGCACAGCCATTTGCGAGAGAGATTCGACACAAGCTCCTTCGGCGAGTCGTCGGAATAGCTGGAGGGGGACGTGCGCTCACCTAAGAACGAAGACGCCATTTTGACTGTGAGGCGCATATAGAACGTGAGACGTAATTTTCAGATGCGCAAAAACGCAAAATGACCCTTCAGAAAGCAACAACAAATAATGGTATCTCCTCGGCGTGAATTTCTAGGATTGTAACCTGTAGTATATGTCAGTTGTGCATTGCTTCCTCTCTCTCTCCTCTTTCTTTTTATTTAATTTTTCCCTTGGCGGTAGGTGTTCCCGCTCCGCTGCAGCCTGCCATCTATTTTAGGGCCAGTCAAGTTGCGTACCCACAATCTTTTCCCCTGAATATCTCCCATAAAATTGTGCTTTTTTTTTGAAATAAAGTCATTTCATTTCAAAACGTGAGTTGTTGATTCTTAACGGTCGGGCCGTTCGTTTTCTGAATCGTAAAGCTAGTTGACAATTGACCCAAATAAGATTAAATCAAAGGTGTTTTCACTAGCTAGTTGACAACTGACCCCAATCACATTAAGTCGCATTGTAACATACAGAGAACAAAAAACTCGTGAACCTTTCTATTCACGTAAACGTGGATGACCACGAGAGCTTTTTAACACACGACATGGGATTGATACGGAGTATAGGAGAAAGGTAAGAACAATATTTCGTCGTGATCGTGGATGGCGATAATTTCTAATATAGAAATGCGTGTGCGCACGCGCACACCCGTTTATTTCAACAACTTTGAAAATGGTGGTTGCTAACTGTAATCACCTCAAAGTCCACATCCAAGGGTCAGAAGGTTTAAAATCTAAGTCACATTGTAATATTGACGGTGGTGCATATCCTGTTGATTAGCCGTATACACTCGGGTTCTAAATCACGCTTTTAACGGCGTGCGGCTTTGGTGGTGACCGCGTGTTATTAGGAAACACATCAGACGTTCCTTTTCCAACGAATCACGCGCTTCAGAGACAGTGGGAGCCCTCGTCCCCGGACGGTAAAGTACATGAAACCATAGCCATATAATCTGCGCTTTAAAAATCGGGACGCAGATATTTTCGCATTACTTCTCAGGAACAGGCGAACGGCCACACATCTTTCACAGGCACGCGATACCAGCCTGTAAAGAATGAAGTGTGAATTGGCCAAAGTGTAAACACTTTTCGGGCGCCTCTGGCACTTTCACAAACTTTATGCGGGCATCATCGAATTGCCTTTAAAAGTACCCGTGTATCTAACTGCTACATTCCTAAAACAGCGGCGGAGACCCAGTTTTGAAGTGAAATGCGCGAGGAAATATACCAAGCCGCTGTGGGTAAATACCGGTTTCGCCTGGTATCACAAATTCTTTAACGCAGAACGCTAGGAGACGTTAAATACGCGTGAAACAGCCACAAACACTCCGTCCGCGAGAGATTTAGGCCGCAGCCGGCTGCGGCGGAGCGTCTGCTGCGGAGCAAGATGAAGCGGTGCCGCCATCTGGGGGCGGGCAGAAGAGTGGAGACACCGGCGGCAGGGACACCGGCGGAGAGTTTTACAACTGAAGCTATTCTAGTAACATTGGTTAGGGCCGCGTAGAATCTTTCTGTAAGTGAATGCACAAAAGTAATCACTTGAAATCGTCTACGCGTCATGTCTATTAAGGTTTTAGATTAAAACAATTCCGCCTTCGGTCATGATTTTTACTAAACAAGGCTTTTCAGGCGTTTTTATCCATACCAAGCAGCAGCAGAGTGTTTTGCAACGCGCCTAGAACACGTAAAAGTTTTCGGCCTCCGTGCAAAGGCTCTAGCGTCGTCGACAACTGTTTTGATCATTCAGCTGAAGAAGACTTAACCACTCACTCCAACGGGTGCGCAATTTGTATCGCTATTTCTCTGCGATGTGTCCGGGACGGCTTTAAGCTCTCCCGTAGTAGAGTACCCTGTACTCTAAATCGTTACCCTCTCATTTTAACCCCCCCCCCCCCGATTTTAATTGTGTTGAGGGATCCGGGGACGGCTCACTGCCCTCCCATAGTTGAGTACGAAGTACTCAAAATCGTTAAACCATCTCCCTGAACACTGTGTTGAGGACACAGATGCGTGCGGACGCAGACAAAAAAAAAAGCAGCATATCCACGGAGTGAATGATGGAGAGTGGGGCGAAGCATTCGTCCGTCTGTGTGACCGTCAATGCGTCCATCCGCACCTCCGTGCGCGCGTCTGTTCGTGCGTCCGTCCCTGCGTTCGTCCATGCATCCGCCCCTGCGCTCGTTCATGCGTCCATCCATGCATCTGTCTGTGTGTCCGTTCGTCCATCTATTCAACACTCCAAGTACCACCATCTCACATCTTTTTATCATATATTCCCCATATAGAAGCACCGCCATCCAGCGGACATCCCACCTTTAACCACCTCGAGTTCATGGTATAAATAAATAAATATATATATATAAATATATATATATAAATATATATATATATATATATATATATATATAGATATATAAGGTATGGGATATGGCACAACGGGAGTGTTGTCAACAAGGATAAATATATTTATTTCCCAACAGTTTCGGGAGGGGTCCTCCCTTCATCAGGCGATGAGTTATACTGACATGAATTTCCAAACTTCGTTGCTGCCGCGTCCCTCTCGCCTTGAAACATGTTTGCGAGAGTGAGAGGGAACTAAAAAGAAGGAAGGAAAGCAAAAAAAACAAAAAAGGGGGGAGAAAAAAAGAAAAAGAAAGAAAAGAAAGAAAGTAAACAAGAGGAAGAACCACTGTCAACACTGAGAACGAAACCAACTGTCCGTGTACGTCCACATACGTTCCTTATCACGTGCTGTTCAGTTCTCACGTGTGTCGGGCCACCCAAGATTGTCGCCGCGGTGCCGGGAGGGTCCGTGACGGCGTGCGTAAAGGAAGGGGTTCCCGTTAATGGGTCGGTCGGCTATTTATACCTTTAATATTTTTACCTTAAATAATAATAATAATATAATAATAATAAGATATATAAATATATATATATATGTATAAATATATATATATATATATATATATATATATATATATATATATATATATATATATATATATATATATATATATATATATATATATATATATATATATATATATATTGTAGTGAGGAAGATGAGTGCTACTCAGAAAGGCAGGGGGTATGACTCAGTCGGTGAAGAAGACGACGTTTGGTTGGCTGGAGACTCAGGCTAGTTCCGCCATTACCGCTTGACGTGTCGTGACCACTCTCCTGTTTTATAAAAGAGTGCCACTCTAAAACGCCTCATTATAATTGGTGGAGAGTGCTGGGTAACGCCTAATCCTGGAATTGCGGAACCGTACGTTGCCTCCAGTTGCTACGATGTCCACGAACGACGATCAGCAGGCCGCCGCCTCGGCTCCTGCAGCTCCTGTCTGTCTCGGCTCCTTTCGGAAACGCGATCCTCCTACCTTCAGTGGAACCGATGACAAAGACGTGGAAGACTGGCTCGACGAATACGACCGGGTGAGCAAGCACAAGTGGGACGATGCGCACAAGCTTACGCCCATTTTTATTTGACCGACGTCGCCAGTCTATGGTACCGTAATCACGAGAGAGGCCTCCCCACCTGGTCCCCCTTCCGAACGGCGTTTGCGGACTTGTTTGGCCGTCCAGCGCTTCGCAAACTACGGGCCGAACAGCGCTTGCGTACTAGGGCTCCGCAGAATGGTGAGAATTACACCAGTTATATCGAATATGTGGTCGACCTTTGCCGGCGTGTCAACTCGGCCATGACAGAAGCCGAGAAGATCAAACACATCTTGAAAGGCGTGACTGACGACGCATTTCAGATGCTTGTCGCCAAAAGCCCGCAAACGGTAGCGGAAGTGATCCAACTTTGTCAGAGCTATGACGAGCTCTGGAAACAGTGTGACACCACTCGTCGTGCCAGCGCGCCATGTGCAACAATCTCCGCTTTAACGTCGGCTGGCACTGCTATAGACCACACCACTTTGCTTCTCGAGATCAAGCAATTTGTACGAGAGGAGGTCGCACGCCAGTTGTCCCTCGTGCCTTATACCTCCGAAGGATCAATACAGCGAGTAGTCCAGGAGCAAGTGTCCGACGCGCTACCAGCAGCTCACGCACCACCGGTGGCTGCTCCATTGACCTATGCCGAAGCACTGAACGGAACCCGACGTCCACCTGTCACGAATGGCCACGCTTCTTTGTCGCGAACGCCTACGTCCACGCACCCCTTTGTCGTACCGACTGAGCCTATGTACCAGGCCGCCCGTCCTTTCTCACGACAACCACCTCCACGCTTTCAGAACATTTGGCGCACTCAAGACAACCACCCCATATGCTTCACCTGTGGAATCGCGGGGTCACGTGGCACGATTTTGTCGACGGCGCGAGTTTTTCCTGCGTGGCGACATCAGGCCCAACAATTACGATTTCCCAGCACGATCGGAGCCTGCTGTATATGGCGACACTGCCACCATGGACACATTTTCACCTCGCCGGAACTTCAACAGACACCGGTCGCCCTCACTCCGACGCCGTTCCCTTTCCCCTATGCTACGTCGACCTCGCCCTGTCCCTGAGGAAAACTATGAGCCGCAGTTCTGGGGGCAAGAACTGCGGATCTTTCGAACTCCACAAGACCTTGGTTTTCGCCGTCCAACGTCTTTGCTGTCTCCGTTGAAGGTTTACCTGTTTTTGCATTGGTCGATACTGGCGCCGCAGTGTGTGTAATGACTGAAAAACTTAGCTGTCGCCTAAAAAAGTCACAATGCCTCTTCACGACTTTGTTTTGAGCACTGCGAGCGAGCTTCGAATTCGCCCTTTTGCTGCATGCACAGCACGTTTGGTTATTGCTGACAATATTTATGTCGTCGAGTTTGTAGTGTTCCCGCAGTGTTCCCATGACATTATATTGGGCTGGGACTTTCTCTGCACTCATCACGCCGTCATCGACTGTGCTCGCGCCGAAGTGGAGTTCGCGCCGTTATGCGACGCTGCTTCACTCGACTCGTCCCTTTCACCTGCAAAAGTTTTCGTTGCCGCCGACACTTCGATACCCCCGTTCTCCTCCACCCTAGTTCGGCTATCCTGTGACGTCTCTAGTAGCTCAACTGTTCTTTTTACGCCTTCTGAAACCGCTGTTCGCCGCAAGTGCTTCCTGATTCCTTTCGCCGTTCTGAATGTTCACGATGGATCAAGTGCAATTTATGTTTCAAATCCGCTTCCCTTGCCTTCCAAGTTACTGTGCGGAGAGTGCCTGGGCTTTGCCGATGACATTGATCCCTCGAGTGCACGTGTAGTTCCTGACCACTCGACTACGCTACCTACTGACGCTGTTGATTGTTGCGCGTCATCCTCTTCCTTATCATTCACCGACGCAATTTCGCGCTGCATCGACACCAACCTTACGGCTCAGCAGCGCACCGACATCATCGCCCTCCTCGAGCGCTTCCGCGCCAGCTTCGACCACCAGCAACTGACTTTGGGCCGTGCTTCCACAGTATCTGATGAAATCGACACTGGCCTTCACGCTCCTTTACGTCAGCGTCCGTATCGGGTATCGTCATCTGAGCGTCGCATAATCGCGGAACAAGTTGACGACATGTTGAAGCGAGGTGTTATTGAGCCCTCTAACAGCCCGTGGGCCTCCCCAGTTGTTCTAGTCAAGAAAAAGGGTGGCTCAATAAGTTTCTGCGTCGACTACCGCCGGTTGAATAAGATCACGCGCAAAGATGTTTACCCGCTACCTCGCATAGACGATGCCCTTGACTGCTTACAAGGCGCGGAGTTCTTCTCGTCACTAGATCTGCGTTCAGGTTATTGGCAGGTTCCCATGGCTGAGGCTGATCGCCCCAAGACGGCTTTTGTTACACCTGATGGCTTAAACGAATTTAACGCCATGCCATTCGGGCTCTGCAATGCGCCTGTCACTTTCGAGCGCATGATCGACAACATCCTCCGTGGGTTGAAATGGCAGACATGTCTGTGTTATTTAGACGATCTCGTGATATTTTCAAGCGACTCTTAACGCATCTTCAGCGGCTCGAGACAGTGCTTATTTGCCTTGCCACCACCGGTCTACAGCTCAACTTGAAGAAGTGCTGCTTCGGCGCTCGAAAACTCCTAATTTTGGGCCATGTTGTATCTAAAGATGGCATTCTTCCGGATCCGACGAAACTCCGTGCCGTAACCGAATGTCCTAAGCCGAAGACCTTAAAAGAACTTCGCAGCTTCCTCGGTTCATGTTCTCATTTTCGTCGTTTTATTCGCAACTTCGCCTCCATCATATCGCCCTTGATTGACCTTCCTGCCGGCAACAACGACCTTTCTAAGAGTTGGTCGTCAGCTTGTGATGATGCGTTTGCCACACTCCGCCACCTTCTTACGTCACCTCCTATACAGCGACATTTTGATCCTCTTGCCCCGACGGAAATACACACGGATGCTAGCGGAGTTGGCCTCGGTGCTGTGCTCGCCCAGCGTAAACCTGGATTTGATGAGTACGTCGTCTCTTACGCCAGCCGTGCACTCACAAAAGCAGAAGCCTACTATTCAATCACCGAAAAAGTGTCTAGCCATCATATGGGCCATAAGCAAGTTTCGACCCTATCTTTACGGGCGCCCATTCAGCGTGGTTACAGATCATCATGCATTATGTTGGCTCTCCTCGTTAAAAGATCCCACCAGCCGGCTTGCCCGTTGGGCGCTTCGGCTACAAGAGTACGACATCCACGTCGTTTACCGATCTGGCCGAAAACATTCCGACGCACATGCTTTGTCCCGATCATCTCTACGATGTAGTGACAAGTCGCCGTCTTCGCCTGCACTTAGTGTCAGCGACATGCTACAGGAGCAACGAAAAGATTCTTGGATCGCTTCACTTATTAACTTGTTGAGTTGAACTCCCTCGCAAAATATCCCTAGAGGTATGCGCCGTCAAATACAGCACTTCGTTATCAGAGATGGTTTGCTATACAGACGGAATTATCTCTCCGAAGGACGCCAATGGCTCCTAGTCATTCCATCACGTCTCCGCTCAGACATATGCGCCTCCTTTCACGCCGACCCACAATGCGCCCATGCTGGAGTGTTAAAAACCTACACCCGCCTGTCCCACCGCTACTACTGGCGTGGAATGTATCGCTTCGTTCGTCGCTACGTACGTTCCTGTCTTGCTTGTCAACGCCGGAAGAATCCCACTCCAAGTTCTCCAGCTCCACTACAACCCTTACCTTGTCCTGCTCGACCGTTTGACCGTGTTGGTAATAATCTGTGTGGACCTCTTCCGATTACACCGGCTGGAAATCGCTGGGTAATCGTCGCTATCGATCACCTTACGCGCTACGCAGAAACTTCACCACTCTTATACTTTGGTATAAGTATATCATGATACTATATTATAGTATCATATATTATGATCATATATATTATATACTTTGGTATAAGTATATAAGTATATGATGTATAACCAACTAGCCCAACAACAAGTTTTATTCACCACTCTCTTCTGCATCAGCCAGTGATGTCGGTCGTTTCATACTGCATCAGATCATTTTACATCACGGTGCACCACGTGAACTCTTGAGTGACCGAGGACGTGTGTTTTGGCGGATGCTGTCGAATCGCTTCTCAAAGAATGCCATGTCATTCATCGCACCACCACCGCGTATCATCCTCGAACTAATGGCATTACATAACGATTCAACCGTACATTAGGAGATATGCTGTCAATGTACGTCGCAACCGATCACACCAATTGGGACAGTATTCTCCCTTTTGTAACCTACGCGCATAATACTGTTGTCCAGACAACCACTGGTTTCTCTCCATATTTCCTCTTTTATGGTCGCGAGCCCTCTTGCACGCTAGACGCCATCCTTCCTTACCACCCGGATGTTGCTGAGTCGACGACGATGTCACAGGCTGCTAAATACGCAGAATAGTGTCGTCAGCTTGCCCGTTCCTTCACAAGTGCTGAACAGCAACGCCAGAAACACCACTGTGATAGCCCGACGCCTCCGGCTTCTTATGCATCAGATGACCTTGTCTGGCTTCGCATCCCTTCAACCAGCCCTGGTCTCTCAACGAAACTGATGTACAAGTATGACGGACCTTACGGTGCGGTTAAACAAACTTCACCCGTCAATTACATCGTGGAGCCGCTTGAGCAGCCCCATGATCAAGGACGCCGTGGACGTGAGACCGTCCACATAGACCGCCTAAAACCGTATTACGATCCCTCTATTGTCTCCTGCCCATGAGTCGCCAGGATGGCTCTTTTCTGGAGGGGAGGAAAATGTAGTGAAAAAGATGAGTGCTACTCAGAAAGGCAGGGGGTATGACTCAGTCGGTAAAGAAGACGACGTTTGGTTGGCTGAAGACTCAGGCTAGTTCCGCCATTACCGCTTGACGTGTCGTGACCGCTCTCCTTTTTATAAAAGAGTGCCACTCTAAAACGCCTCATTTTAATATATATATATATATATATATATATATATATATATATATATATATATATATATATATATATATATATATATATATATATATATATATATATATATCATCAGCCTGGCTACGTCCACTGCAGCACAAAGGCCTCTCCCATGTTCCGCCAGTTAACCCGGTCCTGTGCTTGCTGCTGCCAATTTATACCCGCTAACTTCTTAATTTCATCTGCCCACCTTACCTTCTGTCTCCCCCTAACCCGCTTTCCTTCTCTGGGAATCCAGTTAATTAATCTTAATGACCAGCGGTTATCCTGTCTACACGCTACATGCCCGGCCCATGTCCATTTCCTCTTCTTGATTTCAACTATGATATCCTTAACCCCCGTTTGTCCCCTAATCCACTCCGCTCTCTTCTTGTCTCTCAAGGTTACACCTACCATTTTTCTTGCCATTGCTCACTGCGTCGTCCTCAATTTAAGCTGAACCCTCTTTGTGAGTCTCCAGGTTTCTGCTCCGTAGCTAAGTACCGGCAAGATACAGCTGTTATATACCTTCCTCTTAAGGGATAACGGCAATCTACCGTTCATAATTTGAGAGTGCTTGCCGAATGTGCTCCACCCTATTCTTATTCTTCTAGTTACTTCAATCTCGTGGTTAGGCTCTGCGGTTATTACCTACCCTAAGTCGACATAGTCGTTTACAACTTCAAGTGCACTATTACCTATCTCGAAGCGCTGTCCCTTTCCGAGGTTGTTGTACATTACTTTCGTTTTCTGCAGATTAATTTTAAGACCCACCTTTCTGCTCTCCCTGTGTAACTCCGTAATCATGAGTTGCAATTCGTCCCCTGAGTTACTCAGCAATGCAATGTCATCGGCGAAGCGCAGGTTACTAAGGTATTCTCCATTACCTCTTATCCCTACCTGTTCCCATTCTAGGCTTCTGAAAACCTCCTGTAAGCACGCAGTAAATAGCATCGGGGAGATTGTCTCCCCCTGCTTTACACCCTTCTTGATTGGTATTCTGTTTCTTTCTTTATGAAGCACTATGGTAGCAGTTGATCCCCTGTAGATTTATTCCAGAATGTTCATATATACTTCGTCTACGCCCTGATTCCGCAGTGTCTGCATGACGGCTGATATTTCTACTGAATCAAACGCCTTCTCGTAATTTATGAAGGCTATGTATAGTGATTGGTTATACTCTGAGCATTTCTCTATAACTTGATTGATAGTATAAATGTGGTCAATTGTTGAGTAGCCTGTTCGAAATCCTGCTTCTTCCTTTGGTTGATTGAATTCTAATGTTTTCTTTACTCTGTTAGCAATTACCTTTGTAAATAGCTTGTACACTACAGAGAGCAAGCTGATCGGCCTGTAATTCTTCAAGTCCTTGTCATCTCCTTTCTTATGTATTAAGATGATGTTCGCGTTCTTCCAAGACTCTGGTACCCTTCCCGTCAGGAGACACCTCGTAAACAGGGTGGCTAGTTTTTCTAACACAATCTGTCCTCCATCTTTCAGCAGATCTGATGTTACCTGATCCTCACCAGCAGCTTTGCCTTTTGCATGCTCTCCAAAGCTTTTCTGACTTCTTCTATCATTACTGGTGGGGTGTCGTCTGTGCTACTGCTAGTTCTTATAGTATTAAGGTCGTGGTTGTTTCGGCTACTGTACAGATCTCTGTAAAACTCCTCCGCTATTTTAACTATCCTATCCATATTGGTAGCTATTTTGCCTTGTTTGTCCCTTAGTGCATACATCCTACTTTTGCCTATCTCAAGTTTCCTCTTCACAGCTTTGAAGCTTCCTCCGTTTTTCAGAGCGGGTTGAATTCTCTGCATGTTATGCCATCTTACATCGCATACTTTACGTCTATTAATCAACTTCGAAAGCTCTGCCAGTTCTATTTGGTCTGTTGTACTCGACACTTTCATGGTTTGACGCTTCTTAATAAGGTTCTTCGTTTCCTGGGAAAGCTTGCCAGTGTCCTGTCTAACTACCTTGCCTCCAACTTCCACTGCACACTCCGTAATGATACTCGTCAGATTATCATTCATTGTATCTACGCTAAGGTTGGCATCCTCACTAAGAGCCGAGTACCTGTTCTGCAGCGACACTGAATTCCTGTACTTTCCCTCTCAGTGCTAGCTCATTGCTTGGCTTTTTTTGCGTATCAGTTTCTGTCGTTCCTTCTTCAAGTCTAGGCGAATTCGAGACCGTACCATTCTATGGTCACTGCATCGTACCTTGCTAACCACTTCCACATCCTGCACGATTCCTGGGCGTGCGTTCATTAAAGAGTCTATTTCGTTCTTATTTTCGCCATTAGGGCTCCTCCATGTCCACTTGCGGTTTTCTCGTTTTCGGTAGAAGGTATTCAAAATCCGCAAATTATTGCGTTCTGTGAATTCTACTAGTAGCTCTCCTCTGGCGTTTCTAGTGCCGATGCCATAATCTCCTACTGCCTGGTCTCCAGCCTGCTTCTTTCCTACCTTTGCATTAAAGTCGCCCATCACTATAGTATACTGTGTTTTTACCTTACTCATTGCCAATTCCACGTCTTCATAGAAGCTTTCAACTGAAGCGTCATCATGGCTGGATGTAGGCGCGTAAGCCTGTACTACCTTCATCTTGTATCTTTTATTCAGTTTAATTACAATACCTACCACCCTTTCATTAATGCTATGATATTCCTCTATGTTGCCAGCTATGTTCCTGTGAATTAGGAACCCCACTCCCAGTTCTCTTCTGTCTACCAAGCCTCGATAGCAAAGGACGTGCCCATTCTGTAGCACCGTATAGGCTTCATCTGTCCTCCTAACCTCACTGAGCCCTATTATATCCCATTTAACACCCTCTAGCTCTTCGAATAGTACAGCTAGACTTCCCTCACTAGATAAAGTTCTAGCGTTAAACGTTGCCAAGTTCAGGTTCCAATGGCGGCCTGTAGTCCAGAGATTCTTAGCACCCTCTGCTGCGTTGCAGATCTGACCGCCGCCATAGTTAGTTGCTTCGCAGCTGCTGAGGACTGAGCGCCGTGAATTATTTGGCGTATCCATGTGGGAGGTAGTGGCCAGATACTGCACCAGGGTGGCCAATCCTTCTCTGGTGAGGGAGTGCGTTCCCGGCGGTGGTTACCGGTGAGGCCACACCTCGGGCCTCTTATTGTAGTTCCATCAACACGCGATTTTTTTTTCCGGTTGGGAACTGCGCGGCACCGGGCACGTGGTTCGACTGTTGTTTCCACAGATTCACACTGTTTTCTGTTCCTATAAATAAAAATTTTTGTTTGTAATAGCAGTATTTGTAGCGGTTGAACTCCTTGTATCTTCACGAACAAATAGAAACCACTCTGACCCTCCTAGGACCAAAAGTACTAAAGTTATAGGTAGATATGTTATAGGTAGATATGTGCAGAGCTCACTTACCCGTGCTGCTGACGTGGCCGCTCCCGCTCCCGCAGTCGGAATAATCTGTGCTTATTGGCTAAGAGGTGGAGGAGCAGTTCCGGTGAGCTGAATTCGCTGTGGAAGCTGTTTCGCCAAACCCAGCTCAAGCAGTGACAGCAGTCCGGCAACACTGAGTGTGTCTTCTAAATAGGTCTCTTTTGACGCTCTCAGTTGAATTGTGGCACTCGCGGTTTTTTTTCTACGGCTATCTCCGGATTTCAACGACTCAATTGAGACCTGATTTGTCGTCCTGGGGTGTGTAAAAGCCGAGATATGACTCGTTGTCCTCAAAGTGGCTCGGTCCCACACAAGATGTCCCCTGTCAACATGGCAGCCCCCATAGGGCGGTTACACGTGTTACTCACAGTTGATTTTCGGTGAAGAAAAACTGTTTTTTCCCGCAGATTCAAGATAAGATGGTAGCGGCGAGGCTCCGGAACGTCCCAAGAAGAATCGAGGGTGGTTTTCTAGGTGCGTAGTAGCTTTTCTTGCGGAATTCCTGATTTGATCGAAGTGGAGCCAGTGGCTGCTGTTGTTAGGCCTACCCGAAGTATGAGTCGTTAATTTCTCAAGTTGTAACTGATTTGGGTGGCTAAACCGTGGCTAAACCGTATATATATATATATACTATATATATATATATATATATATATATATATATTATATATATATATATATATATATATATATATATATATATATTATATATATATATATATATATATATATATATATATATATATATATATATATCATGGCACTGCGGCCCAACGCTCGCTTAACCTTTCTAAAACCAAGGAGGTTACAACCAGCGAGTATAACGTAGCAACCCTTTCTTTGCATATAGTGCTCAATATACATGCCAATGGATGCTAATGGGAAATGAGAGACAGGAGCATTTGGCTTTTAGTTGACGCGCACGCCGCGAAATTTTTATTGTTTAACAAATCACAGGAGAAATCTCCCAATGGCACCACCTTACAGGTCAAAATGTAGCACTGTTAAAACACTACGACTACGACTACGACTACGAGGGATGAACGGGTGCCGCTTTAAGAAGCTTCGCCCCTAATAGCGGAGTTCACGCACTGCGACAACTAATCCACAATTTCACGCTCAGAGACGCGTGGGTCGACACTCACGGGAATGACTTCGTTGCAACCTGGCAATCGGGATCCAACATGGCCCGGCTAGATCGCTGCTATTTTCCCGAAGTGCTAGCCACACATGTCCTTAGTTGTGAAGTCCTGCATTTTTCACCGGACATACCACGTATCACAGACGACTTTCCATTGTCTGTGAAACTTTTCTTTGAGCAATCCACTGTATACCTTTAGAAACCATTTGAAAGCGGGCACGACACTCATACACGACCCAGGAAGCTTAGCATTACTGCGCACTCGAGCAAGTGTGCGATAGCCCGCCTGAACCTCGTAACTGGGATGCCTCAAAAAACAGATGGCCTGCCAAACTTGTCAAAGCAGGGCGCGAAAGGAAAGAGCGCCTGACGACGGAGAGAAACGGCACGCTGCGAAAAGCGCGTATTGTACGAAGGTGCGAGACGCTGACGTTCGCAATGCACGACTATCTCGATCAGTTAAAGGCGCGGTCGGTACGAACTTTTGCTACGTCTTAGTTCGCGCACGGCTGTGCAGTCTTTCATTAATGGACGACCGGTTTCAGATCCAGCTGTTCTTATAGAAGCGTTCGAAACGGCTCCTTGGGTGAACAAACGCATGTTCCTTCTGTTCAGTTGCCGAACGGTGAACAGTCTACAAGAGTAGAAGGTATAACAGGAGTCTTAGAAACACATTGTTCGAATCTTTTCAGGGCTGAGAACGCGAGCGACGCGAACCATGCCACCGCAGCCAACGAGTTTTGCGCGGGAATTTACCGCATACCGGAGGAGCTTCGTGCGGCTCAATAACGTTCGAAGAAATGCGCTTTGTGCTTCACCACATGAACGCTACCGCCACCGCTGGCCCTGACGGGATGCCTCTAAGTTTCTACAAAACCTTCCTTGATACAATATAAGTCCATCTTTAGACAATGATAATTGGACTTCTCGCTGAAGGGGTGAGAGCAAATACGTTTCGAGAGACCCGAGTTATACTCTTGCTTAAAAGCGAGGGGAGCCGTCTGATCCAAGGGCGTGGAAGTCCATTCCCCTACTTAACTCAGACTAGAAGATATCGACAGCCATCCTTACACACCGCATAACTACCGTTGTACCGGAAATAGTAAGCGACGTACAAACATGCTGTGTTCCAGGCCGTAAGATTGATTCCTCGCTTGCGTTGACTCGTGATCTGTTCCCGTACACTACAAGAACACAAATATCTGGCATTTTTGTTTCTTTGGACCAGGAAAAAGCTTTTGATCGCGTCGAATGGAACTATCTCTTAGCCGTACTGGAGTGTTACGGCTTCCCAGACCGTTTAACCTACGTCATCCGCTTACTGACTTGAAAATGTCATTAGTAGTGAATGGCTATACATCGGAATCTATTGCAGTAAACAGGGGCATTTGACAAGGCTGTCTCCTCTCCGCAATACTCGTTGTACTATTCGTGGAACCATTATTGAAAAAAATTGAAAATGCACATCGATACGCGGTTTTCTTTCCCAGGCCTGGGCGAACTGAAAGTATAGTGGCATACGCCGATGACATCTTGTGGTTTATTCGGAACATAGATTGCTATAGATCCTACTTGCGAATATTTCACACGTATTTCACACCTGTCGGGGGCATGTTTTAATCCCTGAAAAAGCAAGGCATTGGGATTTGGAGTGCACAATGAAGACTTCCCTGATGGCGTCCAAACCGTCCAAAGAGTCCAAGTCCTATAGGAGTAACTTTCCTTGTGACTGGTGAGGTGGCCCGCACCACAAGGAAAAAGATCCAACGTAAAGTGAACAGACGCATTGAAATCGCTAGAACTTCTCACTTATCTTTCACTGAAATAGCCTATCATATCAAAGCAATCATAACAGTGCCACTGCTTTATGTAGCCAGAATTGCTGGACCGCCTCGGCGGCTTTTGCGGAAAGTGACCACTGCGTGCAGCTCCTTTTTTTTGGCGGGGAGAGAATGGCCACGCTGAAGCTGCTGCTAGAGCCTTGGTCCACCTATCAGTAAAATGGGGAGGGCTCAGCATGCCAAACCTCGAAATTTCCACTACGGCGTCTCTCATATTCATATGGTGGTTTTGGGACGTTAAACCCCACAAATCAATCAAATCAGCGTACAGAACCTTGATGTAATGTGCCACATGTTGGCTCTCAAAAATACGTGGGCACTCTTAGAAAGCTCATCGTATCGAGGCAGGCAACTGCCGTTATTGAGGTTTACAGCGACCAGGAAGATAGCAGCAGCAGCAGGAAAAGCGTAGCGAGGGAACGAACAGCTGAGCGAGCCCGGCGATGCCAATGTGCTTTCGCATGTGTCCGTCTTCTTCCTGACAATAACCCCCGGTATCGAGAGGTAGCCGTCCTGGTAACCTAGAGAGGTCAGAAGGTCATAATACGGCATAATAGACCGGTTAATGTGGACTGTTTCTCGCCCCCGACGATGAAGGTCGGAAGATGGCGTAACGGGTTCCACCACATAATTAACAGGAGAGGTCTGTACAACCACGCGGTAGGGTCCGTGATACTTCGGAAGAAGCTTAGACGAAAGGCCGGGAGCAGGAACCAGCGGGACCCAAAGCCACACGAGAGAGTCGACGGCGAAAGGGTCAGGAGGGATGTCGGAGTAGTGACGCTGTTTTTGGCAACACTGTTGGTAGTAGGTGAAGGAACGGGCCAGTTGGCATTTTTCGGCGTGGTGAGCCACCGCAGACACAGGCTGGTAGTCGTCAACGTCTGGATGATATGGCAGAATCGTATCAACGGTGCTAGTGCGTTCACGGCCGTATAGCAAGAAGAATGGTTATCTATCTATCTATCTATCTATCTATCTATCTATCTATCTATCTATCTATCTATCTATCTATCTATCTATCTATCTATCTATCTATCTATCTATCTATCTATCTATCTATCTATCTATCTATCTATCTATCTATCTATCTATCTATCTATCTATCTATCTATCTAGTTATCCTGGCCCTTTCAATAATGGTATCGATACCAAACTTAGTATGGCATAACATAACTGTATGAAGAAGATATTTGACTAGTCATATAATGAAATTCATGACATGTATGTCATGAATGTCATGATTTACATTTCATGGTACTAAACTTGGTATGGCATAATGTGACAGTATGACGAATGTAAGGGGACAGTCATAACATGAAAATCATGGCATATATGTCATGAAAGTCATGATTTAAATTGTATGGTTTTGTTGCTCTCGCGGAGGTTTCGTTGACTGACATGTTGAAAAACTGGTATGGTATGTCATGACTGCATGGCTAACGCAAGCGACAGACCATAACGTAGATATTATGACATGCAAGTCATGTAAGTCATGAATCATGACTACACGTTACGCTCATGGGGCGCTCGCGGGCGTTTCGCTAGCTTCACATATACCAAATTTGGTACTCGAATGGATGACGAAGAAATGTGACTGGTGCAAACATGATAATCATGAGATGCGTGTCATGTACAAACATGACTACATTCCACGCTCGTGATGCGTTCGCGGCCGCTTCACTAGCTTCACATATGCCAGATTTGGTATAATATGATAATCTGTATAATATGATAATCTCCTGTTATAGGCCTACGCCCCGCCGCGGTGGTCTAGTGGCTAAGGTACTCGGCTGCTGACCCGCAGGTCGCGGAACCGAATCCCGGCTGCGGCGGCTGCATTTCCGATTGAGGCGGAAATGTAGTAGTCCCATGTGCTCAGATTTGGGTGCACGTTAAAGAACCCCAGGTGGTTTAAATTTCCGGAGCCCTCCACTACAGCGTCTCTCATAATCATATGGTGGTTTTGGGACGGTAAACCCCACAAATCAATCAATCAATCAATCACCTGTTATAGGCCTATTTAAAATTCTGCCCAATAGTTTAGGTAGCGCACCTCGGATAAACATTCGGCGTGCCACCTGTGAATCAGAGAGCCCCATCATTGATTCTCCCCTGCGTTATGCGTTAGATG
Organism: Rhipicephalus microplus; assembly: GCF_013339725.1. Classification (NCBI taxonomy): domain Eukaryota; kingdom Metazoa; phylum Arthropoda; class Arachnida; order Ixodida; family Ixodidae; genus Rhipicephalus; species Rhipicephalus microplus. Next base: position 70,093,582 of record NC_051167.1, read on the forward strand.
TGGCGATGGCTATTGCCTCCGTCTCTGCCACTCGAGCGAAACGTGTTTTTACCGACGCCGTGGTGGTGTGATGTAGTGCTTCGATTGCCACTACATGTGTCCCTCCATTTGCTTTACTGACACCCGTAAAGACGGCTTCAGGGCTATGTTTAAAGGAGTCGCGTGAATAGTCTACTTTTATTTCCTACGTCCTGCGTGATACGTCGATTGCGTATTTCTGGGGATAGGTGCTGCAGTCAGACGTGAGCATATTTCCGCATCTATTACCACCGTTTCCTCATCACAAAATAGGTGGCGCAATGTCAATCCCCTCTTCTCCAGAATTCTTCTCCCGTGAGAGCTTGAATTCAGCCTTTCCTTTTGAGATAAGAGTTCCGCATCCGCATACACCTCAAAGGTATTGTATATGCCCACCTTTTCTACCCTGTCTATTTTGGCGTTTTCCAGAATCCCCAATGCTGCTTTGAAGGCTTTGCTTATGATAGTGTTGATTTCTTTTGTCTCCTGGTTTGTCATTGTCTGGTACGGCAGCACGTACGTAACTCTGCTGATAACAAATGTATGAAAGAGTGCAATGGTTTCTTTCTCTTTCAGTCCCGCTCTGATAGCCTGACGTACAATGACACCCCCAATTATTGAACCAATGTTGTTATCATAAACCTCGTTACCATTTGTTTGCCTTTATAACGTAGCTAGAGTGTGTGAACACGTAAGAAAAATATGATGTGACACAACGATTGGTTTGTGTGTTGGGAAAAAGTGGACAACGATTTAGAGTACTATAAGTACATTAGTGTAGAAGAAAATAAAGCTGTCCCATGGGCCTCACACTTGATGATGCCCTGCTGACAAAAATTACGCCATGAACATGTTTACGACGAGTGGTTTACTCCCTGTACAATGTCTTCGCCAAAGGGCCATTAGAAGGCACGTGAGGCTAGGCATTGAGGGCCGTGATTAGAAAAAAAAAATCGCAGCATATCCACGAGGTGAACGATGGCGAGTGGTGTTAAGTGGACGGATGGACGGACGTACGGATGGACGCACAGACGGTACCGCCAAGTACCGCCATCTCGCATCTTTTCATCACATACTCATCACAAGTACTGCTATCCAGCAGACATTCCAAGGACTGAAACGAGAGGTGACACACAGGAGACGCATGACTCACGCTTTAAGGAGCATTGCTCCTAAAAATGTTCACCGATTCGGAGTACTTGGTACTCTACTCACGGCCGGCCTAGAGGAGTGGCACGCGCGCCCTTTCTTACGGCCTGCGCCATAGAGTTTCCCAATATACACTAGAGGGAACTCTGGCGCTGGTGTCTATGGGAGCTGCCACGCACGGTGCTTCAGCAAGCACGAGAATAATGGACGTACGTAGTACACACATTCGTCGAATCTTCGTACTTCTGGCCTTTTCCTGGCTCCGCGTGCGTTCGTGTGGCTTGCTGTTTTCTCACGAAACAAAAATCAACAAATGTTCAGCGTTGCGCTTCACTACCTTATTCTTTTAGGCCTACCATTTTGAATCATCACGGAATTCATAATGATTCGTGTTTTTCTTCCCAACGAGACCGAAACCAGCAATAAACGAAGTCGCAAATGCGATTTCCCGCCCGCAAGTACGAAGACTAGGCAAATGTGTGCACTACCCATCATTCCCATGGTCGCTGAACGGTCGCAGCGCCAGAGTCCCCTCTAGTCAATTTTAGGAAACTATATGATGGATAGTACACAGATGTGTCTAATTTTCGTGCTTCTGGCCTTTTTTTGGCTCCGTGTGGGCTCGTGTGGCTTGGAGCTGTTTTCTCAGAAAACAAAAATCAACGAATGTTCTGCGGGTGCACTTCACCAGCTTATTTTTTTAAGGCTTATCGTTTCTACTGCGGTCATGAAATTAAACAAAAAAAAGATTTCTCCTTTCTTTCAAAACGAAATCAAAACAACAAACAAACTTCATGAAGCCGCACCGACATCTGTGTGTTTAGAAAAAGTGGGTAACGATTTGGAGCACTAGGTACTCTACTATGGGAGAGCATATAGCCTTCCCGTGGGCGTACATTACATGGTCAGTCCACTAAGCAACTGATCGGTGCCAGACATTGAATTGCTTTAACCGTAGATTGCTGCGAGCGCTGATAGATTGACCTAGTGATGATACAGACTGACTGTAAGTCACTGGTTTCATTTCAGAAACTTGAACATCTTGTTAAATTTTTTTCAGTATCCTGACAATGCCGCTCAGTCAGGTATGATGTTATCAAGAGAAACGACGAACCTTTAAATAGTTATGCGTCGTGTTTGTATTCGTTCAGAAACAGTACCTTGTGGTTTGAAGAAAGCAAGCAAGTGCGTTTGTCTTCCGCATCAAAGGGCACGTGCGCCGTGGTTTCTTGGGGGGGGGGGGGGGAGAAGTGGTTCGGAGAAGCCCTTCAAGAATGTGGATCCCCTCGATACCGAACGCGAACGCTATACACGCAAAACAACAACAAATAAACACGGCATAGGCTGTGTTCCAATTCTTAACAGCTCGTAGACAGTCTACGCAGACTGCTTAGAAGACAGCACCGAGTTCATGCTGTCCGAGAATCGGAACACGTCTGGACGGCTTTTACGCGACGATGCGCCACCTCGCGTCGAAAAGAAAAAAGCCAAAATAAACAAACTTAACAGCTGTATTTTCTGACTTATTTCGAGTTGAAATTAAAAAAAAAATTAAATGTTACTCATATTGAGCGTCAGGAGAAGCGTCTGCTTGTGTGCAGACGACCATTCCGGCGAGATCGAATCTATCTGAGCTTCGCTAAGCCGCCATCTTGTTTATACAGCAAAGTGGCCTGCATCGTATTTGTCTACGATGCGGTCTTTTCGGAGCTGTCTATTTTGCCGGCTACGTGACAATTGGAATGGGACTTAAGATGGCCGCCGTCCATTTAGCTGTCTATTCAGTAGTCTGCGGTGAGTATTGGAACACACCCATAGTCAAATGGCCAAAGGCTTTCGGCCAGTGCACTTTGAAAGTTAAAAAGTACCCGCCATTTCCTTTTTGAGCTTGGACATTTAATTTTAGTAGAGCAGGGTAGTAGGACATGTTCACTTTATGTGGCGCATTCCTGCGAAAACCTGTCTCAAAACATGCGCGTTTCGCTTCCAGCTTTTTTTTCCCCGCCGCGGTGGTCTATTGGCTATAAGGTACTGGGCTGCTGACCCACAGGTCACGGGATCGAATCCTGGCTGTGGCAGCTGTATTTCCGATGTAGGCGGAAACGTTGTAGGCACGTGTGCTCAGATTTGGGTTCACGTTAAAGGACCCCAGGTGATGGAAATTTCCGGAGCCCTCCACTATACGGCGTCTCGCATAATCATACGGTGGTTATGGGACGTTAAACCCCACATATCAATCAATCAACTCGCTTCCAGCTTCGGTGTAAATGCAAAAGCGTTGATAAATTACGTCAGCAGTGACAGTGCGCTTCACGGTGATAGCCCTCATAAGCGAGCATTCGATAGCCCTACTTGCTTTTTTTCTTTTTGTTGAAAGGAAAAGCGCAGTCGGGCAAAAAACAACAAGAATTGATTTATTTTATATGTGGGGTTTAACGCCCCAAACCACCATATGATTATGAGACACCGTAGTGGAGGGCTCCGGAAATTTCGACCACCTGGGTTCTTTAGCGTGCGCCCAAATCTGAGCACAGGGGCTTACAACATTTCCGCCTCCATCGACAATGCAACAACAAGAAAACATTATTGTGGGGTTATATTCGAGTTGTGGGAATGTTACATTCTTCGCTTACCTCACCAGATAGCCCTGCACATGTTTCGTTTTAACTTGTTCGTCAGACCACCCAAGTTGATCGTGGCTATAGACCGCCCGATTTAAATTGTACTGCCTCACAGGATACGGAAAACTATCTACCCCAACTTCTTATCTTTAACACACATAACTAGATAGGCCAACGCATTTGTGTCCCCATCGGCAACGCGAGAAGCTGAGCAAAGGGTCAAATAAATGTCAGCGCGTTTTCTTATTTTCATCGACAGTTTAAGCGTTTCATAGTATCTCAGTATACGCAGACGTGAGAACAACGTTTTAAATGGCAATTGGTTCGCACAAAGTGTGTGCGGGATTCCCGTTTTCTTTTTTTTATTAGGGGGGGGGGGGGGCGTTAAGAATGGTGTTCCTCCTCTTATTATTTCAAGATATAGGACGAATTTCCTGGCTCCCTCCCCCTCCCCCGCTGCCAAAACGCTGGCAGCAAACTTTTTTCGGCAGGTCATGTTTTTCTTCTGCGCGGACAGATGGCGCCACACATCTTATTTTCCATTTTTCCGTCTCCCGTAGCATCGTAAGAAGTAAGCGCTACGACGATTGTGGACAAACTAACCCACTCTACATTCACGACATAAAGTACCAGGAGAGGTCACGTTAGGAGGTGGGGGAGGGGCTGGGTTTAAGCAACTTGAGCAGAAATTTCGGTTCATGTTTTGTTTTGTACGTCCACATTCAGTCACAAACACACGCACGAAAATGCATAATTGTGCTCGGATCTTACCCCATCGTTAGCCAAAGTAATTTTCTCCTTACGTCACTGACTCATGACGCAAAAGAGATACAGGCGAGAACAATGTGCACACCCGACCTGCACAGTTATCGGCGCACCTCCACTCCGATGAAGCCAACTTGGCGGGAAAGAGACTTTTTACTCTCTCTCCTTACCGCTCCTTTCAACGTTTTTCTCTTTCTTGCTCCGCGAATGGGAGTCGGCGAACGTGGTCACGTGACCTCACGCTGCGATGGCGTCACTTCAACGCTCGCGTTTGAGACGGTGGACGCGCCTTCTGACATCGCGTCGTGCAGCCGTGGTGGTTGTGCTGTTGTCGTAGGTTCCCGCCTTTGCACTGCGGCTTGTTGCCGTGCTTACCGAGCGTGGTGCGTTTTGTCCGTGGCAGTGTGCGAAGTGTGCAGTGAAGTTCGCCACTGACGAGAATCTGCACGTCTGTTCAGACGGAAAGGCGGCTGCGACTTGTGTTTATCGCGCGTGTCTTCGAGCGGCGTGGATTGACGTGGTGGCCGCGCTAGGCACTACCACCTCCCCGATTTCCACAGCGTGAAAATACTTTCCGCTGCTCGGTGAATTCCCAATTCGAGATCGTTGTTACGATCCAGCTCCTGTGTAGGTCAGTGTTTGTTTGTGTGTGCGCGTGTGTGACAGGCTTACCTGTACGACGACGTAACGTGCCACTGCAACAACCCGGAACCCCCTTGGATTCGCTTCTTCGATCGAGCGTTGGGATTTTGTGGATTCGCTTCGAGACATCGCCGTTTCGCTCTCACCTGCGACAGCCAGCGGGAGGTGTTTTCCTTCGTTTGTTTTATTTTTTCTATCCTGTGTTGTGAAAGAAAGTTTTGTTTTGCTTGACCGAGGATTCCATACCATGGCAAGCTACGGCAGCGCTCTTCCGGCTTTGGTGGCTACGGCGGCGTTCGTCCTCGGATGTCTTGTCGGTGAGTTCGATAAAACTTCGTTTTGGGACTAGTTGGCCTATAATCGCGAGGTTGATACAGTGCAAACGCGAGAGATACGCCGCGAAGTAAAGACATGGCAAACGCAAATTCATTGTATGTCGGTGGGTGGTATGTTATTGTGCCGCCTCTTTTGGCTACGTTAACCGATCTCCCCACCCCCTTCACTGAGATGTTCCAGCGCTAAGCAGGCAGCACTTCAAGTAGAGTGCGTGCACTTGGCGCGAGCGCAGGCCAACACGGAAAAAAAAGGCCGCGCTGGCGCGCCCCAACCGCTGAATTTGTTTACGTCTCGGCGCTGTTGACACGGAGGTGTCGAGCGGTTAAGCGCCATAGTAGGAGGCCTCCCGATGTCTTGACCGCCATAGGATTACGCCGCGATTTCTTCACCTGATAATGAACTATCGGAAGTAAGAAAAGTTCGGTGGGATGGTATGCTTTAATGATGAAATGGGTTATGTTTAGATCTTTCGATGTTTCACAGCGCAAAGAACTAGGACGACATTGAAGGACAGGAACAGCTCTGATGTAGACAACGTTCATTCAGCTCTGAAACACAGAATTGTGATCCATCAACGCTCAACCTTAATGAAATAGAATAGCCCGAGAAAATCGACAATGCGGAAGGAACGTCCTATTTTCCTGTTTTTCCTTTTTTTGTTTTTGTGTGCATTCCGTCCGTAGTGTATTCTTTTTTTAACGCTGTACCACTACATCGTGTAACTAACTACGGACAATCTATGCTAAGAAAATGCCGGCGTTACCGCTGTAACGCCAAAGTTGGCCAGCGCGCGCTGCGGACTTGTCGTAGGTAGGGCCTTTTTTTTTTTTTTTCATTTTCCTTCGCAGAGCCTTCGGACATCGCAGCAAACCTGTTTGCCGCCGCCCGCTCGCCGTGGCTGGGCGGTCGGTTCGAGGCGGGAGCGTGCGTGGATTCACTACGCGACGACTGGCACGGCGGTTTTGTGTTTGTACGTACGCCAGGCGCGCGCGGTGCTGTGTGTGCTGTGTCGGTCTTCGGAGGCGTTGTCGGAACTTGGGATTTCGTCGGCGACGCGCAGCTGTTAGCGCTCTGCATGCTTGTTTGTCACCGCGCCGATGCAGTTGTGGGCTCTGTGATTTCGCTGCGGGGTAGCTCGGCCTTTGACCTCCCTAGCGGAGCGGGTACGGAAGGGCGCGAACACACTGGCGCTGCTGATCGCCTCAACAAGCGCTCTCTCTTGCACCGTCTATCTTTAGGAATCTACATGAAAATATTTGGCTTGATTCGGTTTCGCGTTACTGTACCAAACTCGTATCAGCGTGAGGCTTGACGTCACGAAACTGAGTTCTATGCAACTACGGTGTTGCGTGCATGCCACAGAAAACTAGTTAAAGCCTTTTCTCAGCCCCGTTATCTCGCAACTAGAAACATGCTTGATTTTGTTTGTTTAATAATTTACTGTACTTCGAGAGTCCCGACACCGCACATTACAGGCGGGGTGGGCAAGCAGGAAAAGGCGGACAGAGTTAGGTTTCGGGACCTGGAAAGAGTTGTTCAATGGCAGCTTATGAACGATTAATGTGGTGATAAGGACGCTGATAGAGATGGTTTGAAAAGGTGGCCGTAGGCTGACAGAAAAAAGTGGAGTTGTAGAACAGCTCGTGCATGGCACTTGCGCCGGTAGCGAATGCTCTCTGTTCTTGATGAAACCAAACTGTTGTAATTATGAAACGATCCAAGGTTGCCTTTAGCCACCGTAATTATGGGGCATATTTTTTCATTTCATTTTTTTTTAGCCGCTTGTGTCGAATGTTTTGAGGCACGCTATACCAGGAATCGAGATATTAACAGCTTACGCTTAGGAGTAATTATGAGCTGCGCATGCTCAGACGGTGCGAGTGCGTCCAAACGCGCTTGGAACATCTCGAAAGTTCAATGTGCTTGAGCCTATAGTAGAATGTTCCTCTCGAAAGTTCAATGACTCGGGCAGCCTCTGCTTCCTTGTAATATGGCGAACTCAACAATGGCCTAGGAGCGCGAACTGTTGGACCAGTTGGTGAAACATGTTTTGGCTAGAGTCTTTCCTGTCTTGCCTCGATTTCGTCGAAACATCGGCAAGTTCTCGCTTTTTCAAGGTTGCTACTGTAGCAACCAGGCTTTGGTTAACTGTACGGTTTTCCGCGGCGACGCGAACTCGATCGTTCCCATCGCAGCCTTGCCAGAGTTGAGTCGTCCGCGAGATTCAATGCACAGCCTGTGCAAAAAAGAAAGAGAGAGAGAGAAGCCGTGTGCTGCGGGTAGAAGACTGGCGTAAGGCGATCCGGGCGTCCTTCCTACACGCCGTGAACCCGCTGCATAATTCATTAGCATTTGCGATGTGTCTGTGTACGGAGTGTTTCGGAATCTCTCCGAGAGCCTCTTCAAGTCAGCCCGAAAGGGATAACGTGTCGTCCGTATTGCGTCATTCCGTGCGGCCGGCATGCAACCGTAGATCACTCCTGACGGGTCCTTCTAGGCAAATAGGATGAATCGAGAATTCGGAAGCGTCTGCTAGTTTGCTTTCTCGCGATAAAGTTTTTGCAGACTAACGCTCTCGTTAGGAGAACGCCTTTTTTTCTCTCTCTCTCTCCGGGTGCTGCGGTTTTCGTAATAAAATTTTTGCACAGGAAAGTACGACCACGTGCTGACTTCCAGCGAATAAATTTGCTCGAAAATAACTTTGCAGGCATATCGACTCTTTGCACGCGCGTGCGCGTTGACTCACTGAATAGAGTATCAATCAATCAGAGATGTAATGAAAAAAAAAAAACTATGCCCGGCTTCGTGTTTTTACCGAATTATTTTTTTTTTCAAATTGTCGATTACGGCTATTCGTTGAAAACCAGCACTCTTCTATTTCCCTGACTCTTTTTCGTGTGGTCAAATTTTATTATAGGCATTTAGACGTCGACATAGGCCGAGGGTCCGAAACATGGGGTGCTTCTCACGGAACGGAGTTTTGTGACATTGCTAAACAGTGCTCGCATAATTGCCTCGCCTATTGCAATTAGTAGCGTCTTATACAAAACTGGTCCCAGACCCCTCCCCCACCCCTCTTTTCTTTTCGTAAGGCAACCTAGCAGTCACTTTGAGTTGAAACCTCACTGTGGAACGAAAGCTCTATACTTTAGAATCGCCGTACATATTTTAGTCATTAATGTGGCATTCAGCGTCTACATTTGTTTTCCGACACCTGATGAAACGCAAGCAGTGGCTCACTGGACGGCTTGCGCCCATCCTGCGAACTTCTACTGGCGTTTCGTCACGCGCGCTGTTTTATTTCAGTTTCAATGTCGTACAAGCTAGCCCCCCGACGCACATTACCTTACATCAAACCGCCTTCAAAAGTGACTCATAGAAGTGAGAACTCTTTCGAATGGCAACGTTTTGCAACATCTTGTTAAGACTGCCCCCCCCCCCTCCCCCGCCCTCACGCTTCCACCATAATCACTGACCCAGTCCGTGTAAAAATTTTGTGACTGCCACCCGGTAGCTTAAAGGAACTTTAGTCCCCTGACGTATACAAACCCTGGAGACATTTATTAATAATAATAGTAATATCTCGCATTTAACGTTCCAAAACCACGATATGATTATGAAAGACGCCTTAATGGAAGGCTCCGAAAATCTTGACTGGCTGCTGTTCCTCACGTTCCTCACACGGGGGGCCTCTATAGCGCTTAGTCTTATCGAAATGCCGTGACCGGGAACGAACACGTGACCTTCGGACCAGCAGCCGAGGACCTGTGTTCCACCGGGGAAGACTGGACAGTTTAACCACAGAAACAGACTTTGGAACATAGCCCTTTAAGGCCTTCGCTAAAGGAACGCGTCCATTGAATTCCGAATGTTCTGCTACGTTCTGTGCTATGCTCTGCGTATGACTGGACTATTCACTTTCCCGCGACCATTACGTTCGGCGGCGCCGATTCGGGCCCGGCGTATTTCGGCAAAGAAAGTGGGCTGCGGCGATGTTACACATTACTCTCACATCCGTCGTCTACACGTCGTGTCGGGGCTCCTTCAACGCGTCTCTGATCTGAATAATAAAGGGCCTGTGGCTCCCCCGTTCATTCAACTGTATACGCGGCTGGCTGCGGAGTCGACGAAGCGTTTTTCTCAGCTCCGCCAGATGACTCGGTGTTTGAGTAGTGTGTCTCGCGTCTCCAAACGGGCGAACAACTCGCAGTCGTCGTCGCGGCGACATTGTGTTGTTACTCGAGGACTTATTTACATAAGACTCGGTGGAGAACTTTTTTTCACTCGAATGGAAGGGAGGTTCCGTTTCAGAATAACGTTTCTTTCGTGCGCAAAGCGCGCGCTTTTTTTACCAGCTGCAGTAGAGGTCTTATAACTACATGTATTGCGCGTTGCTAAACAGCGTTTTGAGTGTTAACCGTACAGATTTTGCATGCTTGCTTTGTGTGGGTTGTCTGACAAGCATGGGTGCAGTCAGATTACGGCCAGTAAAGCGCCTAACGTTAGTTAAGCGAGGGGTTTGTATTCTCCTACGTCGCAAATAGAAGAGTTGGAATCTCTGCAGTGGTCCTGGACTGAGGACCCATCCACAAGCGTTCTGCAGAACAGCGCTTGGCAGAACAGCTCCAGAGCTAAATAAAGTTTATTCTCTCTCTTTCTCCGCAAATATATTTTTTTTTTCGCTCGCTATTTGTTTTTCTGCTACTGCGGCCGTTGCAGTACGTAGCGGGCAACGACGAAAGTGCTGCTCAGTGAGAGGTCGCACAAATGGTTCGCGGCTGCATGCGAAAAAATACAAATGCATGAAAAGAGAATAGATAGTGCATGCTCTTGAAATAGATTGCAATATGTCAACCGTTGTGTTCCTGGACGAGTATTAAACTTCGGAGTGCCGAACTCGGTAATTACATGTTACGTTGGTGTTGTGTATATATATATATGTGACGAGTTTTCGCTCATGACGAACTTTTGGGCGACAGCTGCTTCGTTCTAATGTTTTAATTTTTCACCCATTCACCGTGATTACTCGCAGAAGAGCCTGCGGCGGAAATGCGGTGCTCTTCCGCGGTATAGCGTTCCGTGTCTACTTGTTTTCGTTTTCCTTTTATTTACTTTTTTAAACCTTTTCGTAAGAAAGCCCACAAGGTAAACACACGTGAGAAGATCCCACCAGCCTTTTAATCGGAAGCAGACAAGAAAAGTAAATAGATAAGAGGACAGGGATACCATCAGCGCTAATTTTCGAGCCCCCTTTTGCCATTATTCTCAACGGCGCCCTGTATAAGAACAGCGCGTAGTTTGGATCAGGATACTAAATGAACTGGAACACCGCCTTCGTATGCGTGAATGCGTGCTTTCATTTTCTCCTTGCGAGAGGGAGGAGAGGCGGGTCGGTCAGATACGGTGACAGATCCAGTGACGTCAAACACGTGCAGGATGCAGAGCCGTTGGCAGAACTTTTTTTCCTAAGGGGAGGGGGAGACACCTTTTTCATTTTTCACTCTGCATGCCATGGAGAAAATACATTCACATTTTGTTTCAACGATTTAGAGTATCTGGTACTTCACTGAAGGAGGGCCGAAAGCCGTCTCCAAACTGCTACACGACGTCTGGTTAGAAAAATGTTCAACAATTTCGAGTACTTCGTACTCAACTATGGGAGAGCAGTGAGCCGTCCCTATACAAAACCGAGATTGTGTGTGTGTTCAGAAAGAGTGGCTAACAATTTCTAGTACTTGGTATTCTAATATGGGAGGGCATTGGGCCATCCCGTGAGTCTCACACTTGATGGGGCCCTGTTGACAAGGGCTGTGCAGAAAAAGTTAACGATTTAGAGTACGACGTGTATACTCTACTATGGGAGAGCAGAGAGCCGCCCCGTGGACGTCAACCGCAGTGTGTGTGTGGGGGGGGAGGTTAGAAAAAGTGGGTAACGATTTAGAGTACTTGGTACTCTACTATGGGAGTAGCTTAATGCCGTCCCGATAACTTCACGAGAACTTAACGTGAAGAGGACGGGGGGGGGGGGGGTTAGAAAAAGGGGATAACGATTTAGAGCACAAAATACTCTACTATGGGAGAGCTTGAAGCCGTCCCGAGACTGCTGTAGCTGGAAGTTATCGTGTCCATGTGTGTCACGTGGAGCGGGTGAGATTCAGCGCCAAACAGCATGAAGTATAACCCTCCAAGCTGCGCTGGTGGTACACTCATTTGTATGCGCCGTTTTTTTAATAACTGATGCTCTCACAACCTGGCGTTTGCCGGCGATCGGCCAGCTATCATGTGGCCATCTGATCTTTTTACTAAAGTGGCCTGTCATTTTACGCTGCCATATTTCATTGCCGCCTCTATGGATACGAACGCGTGAACTGCCGTCGTCGCCTGTATCAACTGAAGTGCGGCGCTGCTAGGCACGTGGGCGTAAAGTCCCGTGGACGAAAGTCGAATTCTAGGCCCGAAGAAGTAATGAAACCCACCGACAATTGATTTGATTGATATGTGGGCTCTCTGGATTTCGTGCCGACCGGTTCTGCCCCCGCGATCTCCGACGACAGTGCAGCTCTGGCCGACTGGCTCGCCCTGCGCCGTCTCATGCCGCCGACAAGAGCTCTCGCTGAATGGTGCCCCGTCCTCGGACCCCTGCTACCGTGTCCATTTTTCCTATATTCTCCTTGAATCTGGGTGTCGCTGTCCCTGCGTCATGCTCTCTCCTTCCCACCCCCCCATCTATCTATATACCTTTAGTACTATCCTTTTAATATCTCCTCACCCCCATTCCTTGTGAGCTACTGTTGACGTGTCGCACTCTGATGCAGACAGTTAGGAGGCTCACTTTTATCTTCTTTTCTCTTTTAAGAATCACATAAGAAAGCTGAAAAGGTTTAACGCCTGCCCCACCCCCAAATCACAGCATATCCGCAAATTTAAGGATGATGAGTGGGGCGAAGCTTTGAAGGGTTTTATGGGCAAACCGTGAATCATCCGCTGGCCGCGTCCGTCCGTCTGTATGTGGTGTGTCCGTCCGTCCGCCCGCATGTCCGTGTGTCTGTAGTCTTTCCGTCCGTCTAGTGAGTACCGCCATCTCGCATCTTTTCATCATATATTAATCATATACGAATCCAGTGGACATTTTATGGACTAAAACGAGAGGTGACTACTACATACATATTGTGAGAAGAGAAGAACCTGCACCACTACTGTATCGCAGGTGGCTACTACATACAGGAGATGCACGACCCACGCCTTCATATTCATATTCGGATCTTCGCCCTAAAAAATTTGGGTGCGATGGGAGGCACGGGCCGGTACGCCACCACCTGGCTTTGCCACTGTTTGGATGTGAGCGCGTCCTGCGAGAAGAGGCGCCAGCGTGGCGGCCAGCATGTTCAATTTATAAAGCAGCCTATTGCCTCACGTTTGTTTTGAGCGAAATTTAAAATACTGCCATGAGTGCTGCTATCTTTTTTGTTTGTTTGTTTGAAAGTGCGGGGCACGTTAGGGACTTCGCTTCTCGTCCGTCCATCTTGTGTGGCGTCGACGCAGTGTTGGGGCGGCTTCGTGACTGCATCTGTTGGGAGAGACAACCTAACGGAACTCGCTGTAGGCGACGTGCATCTCAAGCGCCGTGTCAAGCAGTAATCTGCCCAACAAGATTTGACCTGCTCCGGGGAAGCCCTGTACGTGATTACCTCAAACGTAGGACGTCATCGACGTTTTGGCAAATGGAACAGTGGCAACTCAATGATCGGGAGTCGCTGGATGCTTGTCCTTCAGACTTACTCAGGTTGGTATAGTAATAAAGCAGTGTGACGTTTTTTTTTTTTTGCAACTGGTATGTCACACGTATATAGTTACTGCTTTGCGCATACCTCAACCGAATGTCTGGGTACCTTTCAACGCAGAAATTTTGGTTTGTCTGCCTGTCCGCCCAATCATATTGAACCCCCCCCCCCCCCCCGCTTTGGGTCTTTCGACCTAATCGTATTGCATTAGTCGAACGGTCGCTTAAGTCACCGCGGTCGCGTATAGCCGATTATACTTGGCCGATTAAATTTACGGAGCGGAACGCTGTCGGCGTGGTGTCGTCTTGCCGAGCGGTGATGCGCAACCGCGACATTCGATACGACCGCGATCGCTGCGTGTCGATTGTCCATGCGAGGCCACGCATTGCCGAGATGATTTGTCTCGCGATGGATGTGTTCTCTTTATGGTCCGTCGTACGTCACTGTCCGTTGGGCACAATCGGCTGTTTCGGGGGTCGCACGCGTGGCGCGAATGGAACGGCGCTTATTACGCGTAGAACTGCACGCTTGTATAATCGTGCAGTTGTCGAAGCTTGAAGGCTGCGTATATCCCCGAGTTGACGTCGGCCCATCAGGTACGTGCGTGCTCTCACGGCTGGACGAAAGGCGTCGGGGTTTCAGGTCTGCAGATCAGCTCTCCTCATTTCCACGCTCTTTCTTCCTTTCTTTCGTTCTTTCTTTCTTTCGTATCCTGAATAATCTGCAAAAGTCTTCTGAAAAATGAAACTGGTATGAAATTTATGAGTCCGCAGTTTACGCTAAGAGTTAATGTGATACTCAGATGGCCGTACATATGCCCTGCAGGGCTGAAATTTTCAGAAGCGTGGCATGGCTTTTCGTAGAAGGGGGGACGAGTGAAAAAAAAAAAAAAACGTCAGCTAGCGTTTCCATTTGAAAGAAGGCTTTTTGAATATCTCATTTGTGGGTTTCTTAAGGGGTTTTTTTTCTTCGGTATTCTAGGGGCATGTCCATACCGATTTCCACGGTTATGTTTCCAGACACGATGCTGCCATTCCGTGCATCTCGAAAGAAGTGCTTCACAACACTCACGTTGGCGTGGCTTATTCGAGCAAACCGTTATTATTCGCAATGGGTGACAAAAGAAATGGATTACCATCCAGCAATGTCTCAAGATTTTGGTCACATAGTCATATAAAAAATTACAGCATATCCACGGAGTGAATGAAGATAAGTGAGACGAATCGTCCGTTCGTCAATCCGTCCGTGTGTCTGTTCGTCCGTGCATGCGTCCGATCGCGTTCTAGAATGCAGACGGTGCGCGGGTAACACCGACGAGACGCGAGCCGAGGAAGCCGAGCGCAAGCGTCTTCGACGCGCCCGCCACTCTGCTTCGTCCATGCCCCACGAATGATCCGCCACGTGCGGCTACTATGCAGGATGGTAAGTTGGACCAGTTGGTTAGGATCCATCGTGAACTTACTTACAGCGCAAAACCAGAAAAAATACAGGACAGGGAAGGAGCAAAAGAGAAACAAAAGACGGTGATGTCTCTTCTTTCTGTTTTGCTCCTTCCCTGTCCTGTATTTTTTCTGGTGTTGCGCTGTAAGTAAGTTCACGATGGGTACTATCAGGAGACTGAGAGAGGCAGTCGTTCTCCGCGCTTTCAGGCAAAGCGCGCGCAGCAGCCAATCGGAGAGTAGCGGCAGAGTAACGCCATCTAGGAAATGAGACGAGAAATGGTCTTCCATTTATTTTGCCTTCTTTTCTTTCTCGTCTCTTCT
The DNA here is from genome assembly GCF_013339725.1 of Rhipicephalus microplus. Classification (NCBI taxonomy): domain Eukaryota; kingdom Metazoa; phylum Arthropoda; class Arachnida; order Ixodida; family Ixodidae; genus Rhipicephalus; species Rhipicephalus microplus. Next base: position 70,108,657 of record NC_051167.1, read on the forward strand.
TTTCTCGGTTATGCGTGACCAGTGACAAGGTTAGCCTAAGAGGAGCTTCCCTCTAAAGAAGACTGAAATCGTCGCTTGTGAGCGGGACCGCTATAGCCTAAGAAAAGTCCGCGAGCCGTCTGCTTCAGACCGCTGTGTCATGGCGACTTTTGCCTACATGCATGCATCAATCGTATGCACCGATCTTCGTACGAGTCCCAAAAAGTGCGTTGGTGCCAGACGGTCGGTTCCCGAGAGGATGCCACCCAGCCGCAAATTCGACACGATCCCCTTTTTGCAGACGACGATGATGCGCGCACGCGTGGAACTTTGCTCGGCGCCGATTTCACGTTGTGCTTCCGTTCGTCTTTTACGAGGTCGTGCTGCTGGTGTGGTCGGTACTCGCCGTTTATTTTTTTTATTTTTTTTATTTGTTCTTTCGGTCGGGCCTGTAACCTTCCCATTGCGCATTGTTTTGTCGGCGCGCAAGTCCCGGTCGGGTGTGGTTTTTTTTTTCTTATTTTGTTTTCTGCCGCTCTGGTGGCTTCGATGTTCGAAGCCAGCACGCCGCCAAGGGAGCTGCAGCAGCAAACCGGCTTCGCGCCGCGCGATCGCTCCTAAATCTGTAAGAGAGGCGCCGATCGAAAAACCCCGTTTCGTGACCACCGGATCTGCGTGGCGACGCGAAGTATGCGGTGTTCGTTTAGATAAAGTGTTCAATTGCATTTGCTCGTCGGTGTTTCTTTTCGTGTGTATATACCGCCGTATGCAGCCGCGGGAGAGTAGGTCGCGGGTTCGACTCTGGTGGTCGTGCCGGCGGCATTTTGGTGCAGGCTGCGAAAGAAACGGAGTTGATGGGAAACGGAGTTGATGGTATACAGTGTGGGTGGGTTGACGCTGGGATCCGGCTTAATCCTGGACGCCGCTGCTCAGCGTTGTGCATCAAGACGCTTGAGCGCAGGTGGTCCTGAAGCCGCCAGCAAGCTTCGGCGTTGGCTTTTTGTGTTGGTTCACGGGAGGTCTCTACCAAGTAAAGCTTCATATTGGAAGATAGTCTACACAATTCCTACTGAAGGGTAGTTTCATATAGGTCGGATTTGTATACGTAAGAAATTTAGTGCTTAAAGACACGTGCAGACACGAACCGATTGATCGTATATAGTTTCTCTGAGCATGCGCAGGTATGTTTTCTATTGTAGGTTCTCCTTCGCCGCAGTGCGACGTTTCAGTTGATAGGTGCACTTTTTTGTTATTTAATCGCATTCTTTTACGTGCGCGCCTTCTACAACGCAGTACTACCAATTGCTTAAAGTTCGTCTTGTACTATATATACAGTGCAAAGACACAACGACAAAGTAAAAAGCAGACGCCAGAACGCTCGTCTGTCCGCTCTTCACTGTGTCATTGGGCTTGCGCTGTAGCATATATAAGATGAATGGCCTATTTGCTTGTTTCTAGCGCGACCACTATTGTAACACGAAGTCTGACAAAAAAATCTGCAAAAGATAAAGTCTCGCGCTAAATTTCATTAGGCACGGCATATGAACATGAACTCGTGTAAATCGCTACGCTACCTATATTTTCTGTCGTAGCATGTCAACTTCATTCTTTGAGGGGGTAATCGCAGAGATCTGTTGTCACTATAGAGTCGTAGAGTCGGCAAGCTGTCCCTCCTGTAATTGTAACTTGAAAGCTATATTTATATGGCACACAATCAGAAGTTGGTGCCAGTCCTCTGGTATATATGTTCCTGCTAATGCTGAAGAAAAAAAACAGGTTAATGCCTTAGACGCGGGGGGGGGGGGGGGGGGCGTGGGGAACTTGCAGCTGCCCCCATCTCCCTCACTCGCCTCTCTGATATTTAATGCATAAACTAATACCCCTGTCACACGGGCACCCGTGAAGACCGTTTAACTCCCTCGTCTTTACGACAACGAAGATGCGGTTGGTTTCACACGGCCACCCTTACGCAAACGAAGGTGAACGGAGCATTTCGCAAAGGACGTTCAACGATCTCCCTTCGCAGCGAAATGAAATACTCTCGTCCTCAGCAGTCATGAGGTCAAAGAAAAATTTCGAGCAATAAGTGGCCGCAGTGAAATAATAATACATTTTAGCAATATTAAACGTTCTTTCGTTGTAGTACTCATTCACAACGCGTGTTTGTCTACAATATTTACGCCCGCCAGAGTTCACTTACTCTCAACACCGATGCCCTACACACCGTGCCTCGCGAGTCGGGCCGGCCGGCGCCAGCCGATCAACGTCATTACCAGTGCAATATCGCACCACTTCCTCACGTCGTCCGCTGTGTCACTCATGGCTGAAGAACACAAAATGTGCGTTCACGAGGCAAGGAAGCATAAGAACTTTCGTACCGGGCATGTACACGGGCAACAAAACAACTAAAAGCACAATGTAGCCAGCGTCACTAGCAGCATTGCTAGATTTAGCAAATGCGTTTTTATTTGAAATTACTTTTAATAGTTTGTTAGTCGCTTACCTACTTAATAGTGTTTTTTGTAAAAACCGCATAACGAGGATTCACAAAAAAAAAATCAATAGGAATCAAATTAGAATACTTTTCCGAAAATCAAACAGCGCCAGCTGAGCCCCCTCGCGGCAACTGTTACAATCTTGTCATTGCCGTGTGACACTGCCACAACTCCTTCTCCGTCGAACCCCCTAGGGGAGATTTACGTTGACGGTGTTCAACGGAGTTTGGTGGTGGCCGTGTGACAGGGGTATAACCCCCGTATTCACAAACGCTCCTCGACACGACTTTCGCCCTTCACTTGACAGAGTTGAGCACTGTGGCACACCTCGGCTCATCCCCGCCGCAGTGGTCTAGTGGCTAAGGTACTCGGCTGCTGACCCGCAGGGCGCGGGCTCGAATCCCGGCTGTGGCGGCTGCATTTCCGATGGAGGCGGAAATGTTGTAGGCCCGTGTGCTCAGATTTGGGTGCACGTTAAAGAACCCCAGGTGGTCGAAATTTCCGGAGCCCTCCACTGCGGCTTCTCTCATAATCATATGGTTGTTTTGGGACGTTAAACCCCGCATATCAATCAAATCACCTCGGCTCAAAAATGACGCTGTGCTACTCAAGAATCGCAGCAGATTATCGCTGATATGCAGTGACTTGTCGTGCCTAGAGACGGCGCTCCTATCGGCTTTTTCAAGTGAAGGTGAAACGTTGAGTGAAGAGACGTTCTACAATACGGGGGTAAAGTGCCCCGTCTCTGTGACCCCCCCCCCCCCTCCTGAAAGAATGCATGGGTGCCTCCCCTCCCTTACTGCAGTAAACACACACACACACACACACACACACACACACACACACACACACACACACACACACACACACACACACACACACACCACATATATATATATATATATATATATATATATATATATATATATATATATATATATATATATATATTCTGAGGCCACCCTTACTTGACGACGGCTGAACACGAGCGCTTTCTGGTGGATATGACAAGCACGCGCGAAATGGGACTACTATTTCGGCATGCTTTTCATACAGTTTCACCGGCGCGAGGCGCACCGCCTGCCGGGGTTTCCCTTGGCGGAAAGGCGTCGACGCGTGTGCAGGAAGCTGGCGGCGTCCAAGCACTTCGATAAATTTTCAGAGGGCTCGGGGGAAGGGAGACGGATGCTTCCTCGTATGTCGCTGCCCGCTTCCAAGACAGACCAGAGCCGTAAGAACAAATGATTGCTGAGATATTGCGTTCCAGACCGCCGTATGACGAGGCACGTCGAACGTATAGCAGACGAGTTCCGAACAATTTTGGCAATTCCGAAATCGTTATTCTTAAAACCTGCACACCTTGCGCTTCGGTGCTGCGCTCGCTGCCGGTATGCGTTTTTCCGGGAAACTTCGTAATCTCATCTGCCCGTCTGACTCTCTTCCTCCCCCTCGCGATCTCTGTGCCTTCTCTTGAAATTCAGTTCATTACAAGCGGTTATCGTTTTTACGCGGTACGTGCCGTGCCGACGCCCCTTTCTTCTTAACTGATTTCGACGGAGATGTCCTGAAAAGTCGTCTGTTCGCTGACCCACTTAGCTCTCTTCTTGTCCGTCAAGGGGACTCCGATGTGTTTCCTAATGTTTATTAACCGTGTATGCTTGTGTAAATCTTCGTTTTTCATTATCCTTCTCTCTTTTTTCTTTCTTTCTCTCCTTCCATCTTCCTCTTCTCCTCCCGAAAGAGTAGGCAGTGTTGCGCGTCGGAAGGAAGATCGCTGATGGCATCCCACCGGTGCCACCAGTTGTAGCGGGTTGGAAGGAAGGTCGCTGATGGCTTCCCAACCGTAACAACTGGTGGCAGCGGTGGGATGCCATCAGCCAGGCGTTGTGCCCCTCCTCGTGGCACTTGCCAGCTAGAAATTTATGTAGCGCGAGGCGAAAAAACGAACACAGGAAAGAATAGACTAAAGGACAGAGCGCTCTGTCCGCTCAGGCTATTCTTTCCTGTGTTCGTTTTTTTCGCCTCGCGCTACATAAATTTCTTTCAAACGCTTCACCAACAAGCCCACATCGCCACTCTTGTCAGCTAGCTCTTTCCCACTTTCCTACGTACTTCTGTGTATCCAAATCAATTAACAAATAATAGCGCGTTTTTTTTTCTGCACGTTTCTTAATTATCTGTACTTTGTGTGTAGCAACTGTCTTGAAAGACATCGCAGCACCGGCACACTTGCATGCCAGGCATCGGTAAGTAGTCCTTGAAGCAGGATCGAATTAATCGACCAGCGCAACTGGTGCAGGTGGCATGCCTCTTCAGTCGCTTTACTTCCTTTCTTCGTATTCCGCCCCGCTTCCGTTCTGGCTCTCCGTCATTTCGGGAAGCGATGGGCATCTCGGCGTCGTGACACGCTCGGCAAGTGTGCGGCGACCGTGCGCAACATCCCGTATACCGGCCGGTGCCAAGTGGTGGCGATAGAGTTTTAGTACTGCGGAATGGTGCTACGTACGCATCACGCAAGCGCCTTGCGTTACGTGGCGTCGTTTGCCACTAATCGGCTTTTAGTACGCCGTAGTACCCGCGTACGCAACGAGCGTGAAGCGTGTTGCGCCATCTGGTAGATCAAAATAGAAGCACGTGTTGTTGACAGCCAATGTGAGCCAATCCAAGTGTTATAGCCAGATTATGGCCATATTTTAAGCCACAGAGCCGGTCGGTGCTTGCCTTCGATGCCGCCATTTTGCAAAACGAAGTCTCGCGCTGTCGCGAACTTGTTTGAGAGCGGCGCGATCAGCTCATACGTACGCACGCACGCATCTCATGCGTGCGTACGTAGCGGCTGCGTACGTAATGCGATACGTACGCGTTGCGGTCTGCGCATGCGCGCTACGCAGAACGTGGCGTCCTTACGTATGCAACGCCGCCACGTTACGCAGCATTACTAAAACTCTCTAATATCTTTCGCGTGCGGCGTCCATTGCAGGAGAACGGTCGCCGGCGGCCGGTCGCGTGCCGTCGTCGGGGAATCAGAGCGTTCTCGGACGACCGTATACGTCGTTTTTTCTGTATAAGCCGCGTCCATATCGTACTGCATCTGGGGCCTCGAAAATGTATTTATATCGCCGTCAAGATGGAGGAGAGACACCGCATGCAGCATCGAACGCGTCCCTCGTCGGGCACGGGGCTGTACACTCTAAAGAGACGTTTGCGCCCTCTGAATCTTGCATCAAAGCAACAATTCACATCTATCTTGTATGCCTTTCATTTCTCAACTCTAAAGAAGACTGTGCCTCTCAGGACGTATTTGTTTTTGTAGTGATACGACAATTGTCATCTATTTGTTATCACTTGCTTTACTGGCGTTATCGTCAAACGCCCGGCACCTTCGGGTCATGAACGGCGTGCGCATTATCATCACGGCTTGGCTTTTAGGGGCGAACCTTCTCACGCCGTGGATCGTGTCTCTGTCGTAGTAGCCAGTTTTCAAGGTAATAAAATTGCATTTCATGTCAATTAAAACGGTGCCACAGCACATCCACTGAGTGAATGATGATGAGTGGGATAAAGCCTCCGTCAGTCAGTCCGTCCGCACGGACGCTTCGCCCCACTCATCATCATTCACTCCGTGTACATGCTGTGAATTTTTTCTTCCCCTCCTGGCTAGTGGCGAACGAACGTATGCTGTGCTCGGGAAAAGAAATGGAAACAAGACCAACGGCGAATATATAGTTCTCTCTATAGATGTCGAGAGGTATCTGCGACCGCCTGTAAACGCTCTGTGCTCGCCCAAAGCGTGCGAATGCTTGTATCTCTTCCTCTTGTTTAGTACTTTCTCCTCGCCCCTTTATGTCTTCCCTTCTGTGGGGTAGTAAACCGGCAGTGTGTCTGATTAAATCTCTCGCCGGATCACTGAAGCACGAATAGCCTCACTTATGCTGTTCAAGTGGCTCACGCTCTTTCTCAGAGTGCGTAGCCGTCACAGATGTGAGGCGCCAGAAACAGATGTGGCTGAGCGATGGGGTACGCGCATAATTCATATTCTTCTTTGTCGACCCTTACGCACAGTGGCATCATGGAGCTTGTATTCTTTTCTTGTGTGTGTGTGTGTGTGTGTGTGTGTGTGTGTGTGTGTGTGTGTGTGTGTGTGTGTGTGTGTGTGTGTGTGTGTGTGTGTGTGTGTGTGTGTGTGTGTGTGTGTGTGTGTGTGTGTGTGTGTGTGTGTGTGTGTGTGTGTGTCAACAGCAGCGCAACATAACAGGCAGCTTTTCCGTGTGAAGTCTTACGCTACAATAACTTTTTTTTTTGTGTCATGCATAAAGCTCCGCCGTGTGGTGGTCTCTAGTGGCTAAGTTACTCGGCTGCTGACCCGCAGGTCGTGGTATGTAATCCCGGATGCGGCGGCTGCATTTTAGATGGAGGCGAAAATGCTGTAGGCCTGTGTGCACTCAGAATTGGGTGCGCGTTTAAGAACCTCAGGTGGCCGAAACTTCCGGAGCCCTCCACTATATAGGCGTCTCTCGTAATAATATGTTAATTTTGGGACGTTAAACCCCACCTATCAGCCAACCATCACTCGTGTAGCATGCACTAACGACAATGTAGGAGAGCTAGGAGCTCAGTGTGACTGATATATATGTATCGTATCGGTCGAAAACGTGATAGCCTCGGTAGCGTGCACAGCACGCAAAGCTATGACAGCTAAGTTACACAGACGTCCTTTGGAAATACGTGCTCTCCCTCAGCTACAGCGTTTGCTCGGCAGAAACACCGCCCCCGGTTGTCCAGAGGATGCTAAACAACTTACCCAAGGTCGTGGGGTCGAATCTCGGCTGTGTCGGCCGGAGGCGTAATGCTTGAGGCCCGTGTACTTAGATTTAGGGACGCGTCCAGGAAGCCCGGGTGGCTGAAATTTCCGAAGCCTCCCGCTTAGGCGTTTCAGCCATATCGAGGTTTTTGGACGTCAAGTGGCAACAATTATTATTACTGTTAGTTGAGTAACTTAGTTATGAAACTAAGTAGACGGCTCCTAAGTATTTTGTACTTCCCCCGTCCTAAATATCAATGAAAAAGAGCATTTACACAACAAGCGTTTAGTGTCAATACTTAGATGCTAATACCGTATACAGTATACTGATGCGAACAGTGGCATTGGTTGGTTGGTAACTTTGTATTTATTATTCAGCACAGAACACGCAGATTTATGCGAATATGTAAGAAATAATATATCAAAGAGCAAACTCATGGGCGTACTTAAGCGAGTTTTAGGATTTTCTTTTGTATTTTCTCCGCATGAATTGCTTTCCGAGAACGGCCAATCGAAAGTGGGAAAACACCGTGGCGTGACTTTCGGATCTTCCGGCGCAAAGCGTACGGCTCTGCCGGGTTATTGCCAGCCGTAGTCGAGATGGCTTGCAAGGCGTTGTGGGAGGTGGGGGTGGGGGGGGGGGGGGTGTCGAGTTTTTTAAACGCGAAGTGAGCGGCCATTTTCTGTGCCCCTTGCGTTCTTCGCGGCGATGAAAGATCTTGCTTCGAATCCGACCTGCCGGAACGGTTCTAAAGGGCCGTTTAGTGGCGTCGTGTGAGAGATCGGCAATAGGCGGCGCACAGGTTTCCAGAATCGCTCACTATAGTCGGTTTCAAGATTGCAAGCGCTGTACCCTAGAAAACTTCCGGTCACCTGATTTACCAGCTCTTAACGTCGAAACTGAAATCACGTTTTCAAGTTCCTTTTAAATGTATGAAATGTCTCTCTTTAGTTTTTCAGATAAAGGGACGTGCGTAAAGTTCAAGGGAATCTTTTGTAATTTTTATGTAGTTCAAAAGAACATTTATCTGAATCTATTTAGCCAAATAAGGGAAAGAAAGTGTAAAACAATAGTGGGCTATTTTTTTCAAGCTTTTCTTGCCCACCGATGCTATTAGGGAACACATCGGTGCACAAAACCGGATGTCATCAAGGGGATGTGTTTTTAAACAGGGATATGGTCTATAGTCGGTTACAACCTAAGAAAGATTAGTACAGGCGTACTAAACTGCGGCTCACATGTCATACATCTGTGCGAGAGAGTTGTGTGACGTGTCTTCCGTGGCAACCATAAATACTTTTTTGCTGCTAACACAGATACTATGTCTAATAATAACTTTAAAGTTCGTCGTCCAATACGTGCATCAGTACGTATGAAAGACGTTCATATCGAAATCTTTGCGGGAATTGTGCAGGAAGTCAACGTTTTTGGACTAAAAACCAGCGGCGTCCACATGTGTCTGTATAAGGAAGACATTGATCTGAAATTACCTTAATGTACTTCGCGTTCTAGAAATGAAGAAACCTGTTAAATTATTCGTTAAAAAAGCGTGATCTTCCTTCTCGGGATGGCTTTAAGCTCTCCCATAGTAGAGTACCCTGTGCTCTAAATTGTTACCCCCTTTTTTCTAAGTCCCCCACTCTCTCAGCTCTCCCATCGTTGAGTACCAAGTGCTCTAAATCGTTAGTGCCATAAGAGTTGTCGTTACAGCGGAGGACGGGACGGCTTTAGGCTCTCCCTTGGTCGAGTATGAAGTACTTGAAATCGTTAACAACTTTTTCTAAACACAAGTTTGTAGTACAGTACCGAGTACTGTAGATCGTTAACCACTTATTCTAAACACACAAGTTTGTAGGGACGGCCCTGAGATGTTTCACAGTAGAGTACCAAGTACTCTGAACCGTTAACCACTTTTTCTAAACACGCAAGCCAACCACAGAATTGGAGTCCCTCTTATGTCTCGTTTGGCGCTTATTTTGTTTATCGAGATGGCTTTCTGCTGTCCCATAGTCGAGCATTAAGTACTCAAAATTGTTGAACCCTTTTTTCTAAGCACGTATGCAAATTTTGTCTCCGGGAGGGATAGTTACTGTTTTGAGTGGAGTTTACATTTATTATTAGATTGTTAACGACTCGAAATTACCAAAGCCCTCCTCTATAGGCGTCCTTCGTAATCTTATCGTGGGTTTGGCTCGTTAGATCCCCAAAATTATAATGAATTCCCAGTTTTGAGTCTGGCTATTCCGGTAAATTCGAGTCCGAGGACAGCCTGGCTGCCGAACTAAATATTGCTGACTTTGAGTCCGAGTCAGTTCAGCTCAGTGCAGTTTCGGTGGGTTCGTGTGCTACAGTGAACTATAGCTCGCTTGAGCAGGAATTTCGTGACTGGGATAATTGCGAGTAAGCCCGTCACAGCATATTGTTTTAGAAGTGTGAATTTACCTTGAAAGGGAGTACACGTTCGAGCGTGTTGGCATTGTATTTTAGTATCTAGCGCATACAAAAAATAGGGACTGAGTGAAAACTGTTTTCATTCGTTCATTGTCTTTTATGTGCACGTGCTAGATGCTGACGTCAGCTTACTTCAAGGGCTCATGATTGGCGATGTCTGGTGGTGTAGAGCTTGCTGTAAAGATCGCGTTTTTTTTTTTAAAGTCTGGTGTTGTCATTTTTTTTTTAATCTAACGTGAAATTGCGATTTGTGTACAGCCGTTACGCGTGCAACTTCGAGTCTGCTTGTGACGCGTTTGATGATGTTTTCGAAAGACACCGAGTCAAAGATAAGCTGCTCATGGCAATTTCAGTGGCAAGATGGTACTCTTCTGTGTAATATTATTTCGAAAAAAATGAAGCGTTTTAAACGTGGCGAGGGAGCATAAAGGATATATCAGGCAAGTCCATCGTCACTTATCCACCGCAGGAGCTGCTGGCATTTCTCATGACCGGCTCAGCTTTAAAAGAAAAAGGGGTGTGGGGTAAAGAGAAAAACTTTGCAAATACGAATGCGGTGCTGTTTTCTAACGCCTCTCGAAACAGTCAAGCTGAATAGAAAATTGTTTAATTGTTTGATCACCAAGCGCTGCACGCGTCCGAACCGCACACACACTGCGTATACCGGGTGCCGGCCCCGCTGCGGTGGTCTAGTGGCTAAGGTACTCGGCTGCTGACCCGCAGGGCGCGGGTTCAAATCCCGGCTGTGGCGGCTGCATTTCCGATGGAGGCGGAAATGTTGTAGGCCCGTGTGCTCAGATTTGGGTGCACGTTAAAGAACCCCAGGTGGTCAAAATTTCCGCAGCCCTCCACTACGGCGTCTCTCATAATCATATAGTGGTTTTGGGACGTTAAACCCCACATATCAAATCAAATCAATACCGGGTGCCGGATTGTTGGAATCTCTATGAAACAGCGGCAGTGAAGAAGAAATAAATACACATTGCGTCAATAAGAAAAAGCGAATGTTACGCAATCGTGTTCCGTGATGACAGCTGGGTCGATTGCCCAGCTGTCATCTTTTTGTTTTGCGCCGTGGTTGCCGAGGTGACCGCTTCGGTCCGCTGACATCGTGGTCGGTCGAGATAATTTCGCATTGCTCTGTCTCTCTTCCTCTTGGCGCTTGTATAATGTTTATACGTTTGCGTGTATCTCTTTTGTTTATTTACTTCAGGATGCCCGAGTCGCATTTGTAGCCGCTGTTGACCGTTCACGTGACCATCTGTTTCTCGAGTTCGGCGCGATTGTATATACGTGTCGCAGCTGCTTCCGCGAGTGTCGTGTGTATATTTGGACTCTGGGATTAGAGGCAGCTTTGAGTACACGCGGGTGTATAATCGATGAATGAATGAATGAATGAATGAATGAATAAACTTTATTGTGAAATCCGGCTAGTTGCTGGTCCGGGCCAGACCACTGAGATGGAGGATGGAAGACCTTATCTCCCAATAGCCTCCCGGGCCTGCTGGATAGCTCAAGTTTGGTCTTTTAATGCGGAGCTTTTTTCATCGTCAGCAGTTGAACATTACGGGACGGCTTTATGCTCTCCCATAGTAGAGTACCTAGTACTCTAAATCGTTAACTACTTTCTCCAAACACATGTGTAGCTGAGCAGCATTGTACGCCATCGCTCCCGGAGAGGTTCTGCGGAGTCTGTTTGCTGCTCAAAGGCATATGCCTTTGAGAAGCAAACAAATCAAAGGCATATGCCTTTTATGCGCAAGCCAGAACAAGACGACGTTGGGTGTAGGAGGTATCAGTGCAATAGTCATGGAAAAGGACGACGGCTGTAGTGTTCGAGTCGTTTTAGGCGAATGCAAAAGCGTCTGTGTGATCTTACATTACTCGATAAGGTTCACTCATGAAATATATTTTCACCTTTGGACTCACTCGCACTTGCAGTCACGAAATCACAAAACGTTTCTTCAACTGGACTCATGAGATTCACGAAAATATTACTCACCCTGACTGATTCATACTCATACTCTTGGTTCGGTCTGAGTCTGAATGAATTGACTCATGAGTCCGTTAGCTTAGGATTAGCCCTTTAGATCATGGTGTCAATGCTCTTTAACACCACCATCTTACGTCATCGGTACCCTTCTTGGCAACGTTTTACATACCATCTTTCTACATACATCTACATCTACATTTCTACATCTTTTTACATACCAAAGTGTTCTGCGTGCTTGTAAAGCAGTAAGGTCATTTTTATTCGAAGAGGTGACAGCATAGTATATACCGTATATACTCGTGTAAGGGCCGCCCTCGTGTAAGGGCCGCACCCCAACTTTGAAAGCGGATATTTCGAAAAAAAAAAAAACAAAAGTTCAAAATGTCCCGCCAGAAAAGTGTAGTTAGTTCATTTACAGCCAGATGGCGCTGCACGCTTTTCCGCTTTTATTCTACTTCCGCCGACGCGCCGACCACGCTGTTGACAGCGCGCCGCCATATTTGCCTTGTGCGGCCTCTTTGTTGGCATCGTTCCTAGCATCGTGTCGATACGTTGGCAGCGCGACTTCAGATCGGTGTCGTCGGTGTCACTTTGTTGGTTGTAGTGAACCCTGCAGAAGCCAGCGCACGTGACGGACGATGGGCCGGCATCTGAGATCATTCACTGCAGCATTTAAGCTGCAAGTGATTGACTATGCCGAGGAGCACGGGAAGCGGGAAGCTGGACGAAAGTACGACGTCGATGAGAAGCGCGTGCGTTACTGGATGAATCAGAAAGATGCCCTCGCCGCTACTAACAGGAGCCGAAAGGCGTTTCGCGGGAAAAAGTGCAAGTACCCGCAACTCGAAAGCGAGCTCGTCAACTACGTCGTCGACACACGAAGGGACGGCTACGCCGTATCGACTGACATGATACGCGTCAAAGCCCTCAGCATCGCTCGCCACATGGAAATACCCCCGGCACAATTCAAGGCAAGTCGGGGCTGGGCTACGCGGTTTATGAACCGTAACCAGCTTTCTATTCGGCGCCGAACGACGATTTGCCAAAAACTGCCGCGCGAGTACGAAGACCACGTCATTAAGTTTCATCGCTTCGTGAATGCTCTCAGGAGGGAGCATGAATACGACCTGTCCCAAATTGGGAATGCGGACCAGACACCTGTGTGGTTCGATGCACCGGAAAGCACCACAGTGGATTTAAAAGGTGCGAAAAGTGTGTCTGTGCGCACGACTGGTGCAGAACGCCAAAGGTGCACTGTGATGTTGTGCATCACGGCAGACGGCAGGAGGCTTCCGCCGTACGTCGTATTTAAAAGGAAGACTCTCCCAAAAGAGAAGTTCCCTCAGGGAATCGTCGTACGTGCGCAAGAGAAGGGCTGGATGTCCGAGGAACTGGTCGTTGACTGGATTAAGACCGTCTGGGCAAACAGACCTGGAGGGCTGTTACAACGGAAAGCCCTCCTTGTTTTGGACAGCTTTAGGGGCCACTTGACCGACCGCGTCAAGAACCGAGTTGCCGCAACTCGTACGGACTTGGCCGTCATTCCCGGTGGCCTGACGAGTGTGCTGCAGCCGCTCGACGTATGCGTCAACAGACCATTCAAAGTGGAATTTCGCCGATGTTACTCTGAATGGATGGCTGGAGGCGTCCACGAGAAGACCCCTACAGGACGGCTGAAGCGGGCGTCGCTCCAACAGGTGTGTGAATGGATTTTGAATGCGTGGCGTGCCATGTCAGTAGAAGTAGTTGCTAAAAGCTTCAAGGTAACGGGAATTTCGAACTCCATGAACGGCACCGAAGATGACCGTCTCTGGGAAGACGCGGACGCCGAGGCGAGCTCCTCCGAGAACGAGGACAGCGAAATGGAATCCGAATAAAAACATTTCTGGCATGTCATTTGTGACTCTTGCACTCTGCTACTGTTGCATAAACAGTACAGACCTTTGGCCTGTACTGCCTGTACTAAATCGGCCTGATTCGTGTAAGGGCCGCACCTAGCAAAATTTTCGAAAAAAAAGTGCGGCCCTTACACGAGTATATACGGTAGACAAAACCTCTCAAAAAAAAAAAAAAGTGGCACTCACCCAGACTCGTTCAAAAAAATATATCTTGCGACTGATTCGGATTTGGACACACCAAAATTTTCCTGAGCCAAACTCACTCGGACCAACACTCACAAAACTTTTCTTCAGCTGGACTCACTCGGACTGACGAAAATATTACTCACCCTTACTCACTCAGATCCAGACTGACGGCTCGGTTTGAGTCCGAGTGAATCGACTCGCGAGTGAGTTCGCCGACCTATGCATGACTCATTGTCGGACCCTGCGCTTTCAATATGTACGCAGCCCTGTATACTTGGAAACCTTCTCCCCTCTGCACACCCCTGAATCAAAAGCAAAACAAAGGCGCGACATATACTGCATACAACTGTTCATGGGCGGTGCTCTCATCCGCTGCGCCTATAATGCATACCCTGACCGTCTAATTTTCTCCCGGCTTTTCGTTGGCGCGTTTTTGAGTGTTCCGGCCCAACGCATAGCTGTGTCTATATTTTTTCGCCGCTTCCTGTTCCGGCTGTCGCGTAAACCGAGTAGCTCCGTAGCCGCTCGCTCCCGCCCCTTCGTCGCTCGCGATGTGGGTCGGCGGTCGTCCGGAATAGGCCTAGCGCATACCGAACCCGCCGTCTCACCCAGTCGCTGGTGCGTGGCTGAATGACAGGCGCACGCACACATATCCGCTTCCACCCCGGCTCGTGTCGTCTGCTCCCGACGCATGCAGACGACGCCGCGAACAGAAGGAAGGCCCGGCTGCTGTAGTGGTTCCAACTGGAGCGATGTTATTTACATATCTCATAATTGTATGTTCGAAAGGACGACTTACTACAGGCTCTCATGTGTACTTCCTTGCATACTTGATCCGAAACTTCGTTTCGTCGTCATAAAGTCAATGACACGATAATTTTGCGTACTTGGGAATAGTCTTGCTTGAGAGCGCCGTTGAATGGAATTCTATCCAATATGAAATACTTTTTCTGTAGCCCTCGTATATTGAAATCGTTCCTGTAGAGTTCTGATAAGATGATGTTGACAGCTTTGTATGCATAGTTTAAGAACAAAATGCCAAAAAGAACAAAATAAAACCAAAAACACATGGCCCTATTCCCCGATGCGTTGGATCTATGCGCTAGGGTCCTTTAATTATGCTCTGGCTAAGGGGGACTGAATTTAAAGTATTTTTTTTTCATAGCTGACTTATTTGTGTTTGCGCAGCGAGCGGAAAATCCTGAGCCACTCGAAAAGAAATATTTTATGTGTATTCAAATAACTAGGGCTTTCTACCTGACCCGACGGCATTTCGCTCCGCCTAACAAATGTGCATGTAGTTATGCGGAGTCCAAGCTACCATCTGCTGGCAGATACATATATACTGACACTCGTAGGCGTGCCTGATGTTTTTCATTAAGGGGGGGGGGGGGAGCGAACATTTCTCGCAGCGCCCCCGTCCCAACTAAGTTATTGCATGGGGCAGACTTTGCGCTGCCTTTTAAGTGATTAGTGGGCGGGGCGCCCCCTTTCTGCGCCTCTCCTCCCCCTTCTTGCACACGCCCATGCTGATACTTGTCCAAGCCATCCCCCAGCGCTTCGTACATTCCACCCCGAGGTCTGCCTAGACAGTACCTGCAAGGTCTGTTGCTTAGAACCTGCTGCACTTAAACGCGTCAAATACGAGAGTCAATGATTCCGGTGTTCTCTCGGCAAGGCATGCTGATGGCGTTCGCAGCTCACAGCCCGCCTGCCAAATATTGGTCGTCCAGCAGGCCCACGAAGCGGCGACTAAAGACAAGGCCCGGACGTCCCGACGTGAGAGACCTGAGCTCGGGCTACGATACTCCATTTCATAGATGAGATAAATACGTTATCAAACTTGATAAACAGTTGCGCCGTTTACGCCTGATTCTCTGTGCATATGTGTGCATATATAATCTGTGTGCTCTAAGTTTCAGTTTATCGAGTCTGGTGTTTTATGGAGTATTCACGCACTCGTAATAGTGGTCCTCAGGATGATCATCGTGGCCGATTTCGTTGTTGAATTTGGCAAATGCAAGAAGTGTCACCATACTCGGAAATAGAATACACAGAGAAAAGATTACAAAGAACCCTTTCGCCCTATCACCGTATGATGAAATTAGTAATGCTATATACGACACGCACACTTGTAGACAACTGACGCACAAGCACACACACACACACACACACACACACACACACACACACACACACACACACACACACACACACACACACACACACACACACACACACACACACACACACACACACACGCGCGCGCGCGCGCGGAGAGAGGGAGAAAGGGAAGGAAAACTTATTAAACAAGAAACCTATAACAGTAATGTGAGGTGCCGCTGTAGACTTTGACATTGTTCTCCTCGCCTAGCAGCAGCATCATATTTCGCTGCCACCCACTCGCTGCGCTGGCGTATAACGAAACGAGTCCAGAGCGGCTCCATTGTTGCGTTGCGCCCGAACAATGCGTGCTGTACGAGAGGGATGCCGATTGCGGCGCGCGTGTCTACGACGTCGTATATACACCGTCGGCATTCGCTCAGGACCGTGAAGCGTGCTGCTGTCAGCGCTTCTCGACAGCGCGGTATAGCTTCGCGATCGCCGGAGCATTCACTTATTCCGGCTGACAAGAAACGAATGCGGGGGCGCATCACGGTTAGAGTTGATTGTGCGCTGCAAAAAGTGACCCGATTTCTTCGTCAAAGCCGTTATACCGCTTCTAAACAAAGCACTATACGGCTTTGTTTAGAAACGCGGTGAGCTTGTCATTTATTATTTCGACGTCTTCTGACTTGCGAGACGTATGTCTTCTACAATATGTGCTTACTGTAGTGAACGCTTATCATGTGTCACATAGAAAAGTGGGTCGAGAGGTGGAGACATATATTTATATTTTCTTAAAACAGAACAAAAGAAAAGAGAGAAGAAACGCTGTTTGTGTGGATGTGGGGGGGGGGGGGTCGAAGCCATTTTCACTACACCTCGCGAGTGGTTCCCAATCTTGTCTAAAAATTTAAATCGAAAATTTATTTATTCCTCATTCCATGCGCATTACCATCATGGGTGCGTGCACACTGGTAATTTTTTAGTAATATCGCATTAGCGTCGACTTGAGAATACGATGGTTCCTCGTATCAGCGAGAATAAAGGAGTTCAGCAATACGACGATCAGCGTCGCATTGACTTTCTGAATGTGTAATCTCCCAGATAAGGCTGATAGTGCCCATCACGTTAGTGCAGTGGTTATATGGTGCCCGACTTGCTGACGCGAAAGTTGTGGAATCGAATCCTTAGCCTCGACGGCTGCATTTTTATTGGAGGTGAGTATGCTGGAGGGCCGTGTGCTTAGACTGAGATGCACGACAAAGAATCCGGGCAGTGATGGAAGTGCTGCTCCAAACAGCAACATTTGTTAGTAATTGCTCCAAACCTGCCGCGAAATTACATTGAGAGAATGTGAATGACGAACATTTACTTTTTGACCGACTCATAAGTCATAAAGAAACTGAAAGGAATTTTTGTATTATCATCCCGCTGTGGTATAGAGTGTGAAGCATTATCGGCTAAAATCTCATTGGTGCGCTTCTTTTTTCCCTCACCTATAAACATGCTGGCGTGGTGGAAATAGAAAATGGGCAGGATTGCTTTTATCTCATACCGATTACCTACTTCTTGTTTGGAAACAGTTATATGGAATGGTGGTTGCTTCTAAAATGTGGCACTTGGCATTTCCGGTTTCATTAGATTTCTGCCCCAAATACTAGTATTTTAAATTGTAGCTCATTTCGCAGCTCATTTATGACAACCTGCCGTTGTTTACTTCATGGAATTCACTTTGATTGTTGTCTGTTATATGTATTTCATAATAAATATTAATATTTACGAGATGCCTCGACAGTGCTCTGAACTCCAATTGATGTATGACAAATTTAATATATGTTTCTATAACATCGATAGCTGCTCTAAATTAGCTGCTTCGAAAACACTTATGGCTGCTCCAAACCAGTACGTTTCCTGCTCCAAAGTATGGTCCACGAAGTAAAAAGTCACTTCCATATCTGACCCGGATGATCGAAATGTCCAGAGCCCTCCACTACGTGGATTTGGGACGTTGAAGCATAACAATAATTAAGGCTGATATTTTGTGCGTAAGACTCCTCGAGCGAGCAGTGTAGCAGACTGTGGTCCTGCACGAGTGTGTACTCTGCACATTGTGTAGGGAATCTCTATATTTCTCGCCTATATTAGGTGCTACCATCTTCACGGGACAACACTCACACGATGTAATTGCAAAAATTTGAAGCATGAGCATTCAAGCAGCATGCACGTTTAAGAGCTTAATGTAGCCGTTAATTAAGGCCGTGTGTGAACTGACCTCGTGTGTGGAAATTGTGTAGATACGTATCTATTAGGCGATTATGAACTGTCTTGTGAGGTGAACTGACCTTGTGTGTGGAACATATGAACCTATTATCTGTATGTGAACCTGGCCTGTGACGTTTGACTATCGTGCACTTTCGCGTCGTATGTTGTGCAGTCTCGCATTTTGTGACCCTATTGCTTATCTTACTGCATATCTTGACTACTAAGAGAAAAGGAGTAGCTGGTGCCACCATAATGGCACCAACCTCTCCAACTTCATCATTTTAATAATAATAATAATAATAATAATAATAATAATAATAATAATAATAATAATAATAATAATAATAATAATAATAATAATAATAATAATAATAAAAAGAAGAAGAAGAAGAACCCGTGACGTTTGCTCTCCGGGCTTCTCCGTCGTGGACGTATTCGACCACGAGGACGAGAGAGAGAGAAAGCTAGGGAACACTCCCTTTCCCTTCTCGTAAACTGACGACTCGGTCACGCGGAACGGTGTTTTGTCGTGCGTGGCTCTGTGTGCGACGTTGTAGCATTCGCTCGTTACATTTGGAAGTCGTTCGCAGATGCGCGTCATTTGATCGCCCGCCGAATGCAGCTTAGAAGTGTGGCAGCTTGGGCTAGTTGGTATGGCATGACGATAGTTATAGCGCGAGAACAAAACGACGACACAGAGACAAGAAGGACACGAAATGTCCTTCTTGTCTCTGTGTCGTCGTTTTGTTCTCGCGCTATAACTATCGTCATCGAATGCAGCTGGTGCAAAGTAGCGAGTGAGGGCGCAGCCGAGATGGTCGTGCCTCCCATTTATTATTGTTCGCTCACGCGTGATGGCGCTCACTGTAGTAAATGTGCGACGATGCATGGACGGGCCTGCCGGGTCAAGGTGGTCGTATAGTTTCTGTGGAACTACGGAAGAAATTAATGAAATACTGGCGCCACTCCGAGGCAATGCTATTATGCCGCCTTCGGGTGGGTGTTGCATTCGCAAAGGCGCACTCGTTTCGCAATCGGAATGGTGGACACCCCTATACGGGCGACTCCCGAGGCAACGAAGAGACAATTAAACATGTCTTGTGCGAATGCGCTCGGCATGACACCCATAGATGTGCGCTCTGCATTCCGACCAGCTGGACTCTAGACCGTTCTCTGCAATCAAGATTCTAGGACCATGGATGTGGGCCAAAAAGGCCCAGTTGGTAACGAAAGTGCTGCTGAAACACTCGAAGTCGACAGGTGTGAGCTACCGCCTGTAGACTTGATGCACTCCTCCAAGTGCGCTCGCGTGATTTGGTCTGCTCTCTCTTTGCTTCTGTGCCTATTTTAGCCCTTTTATGCGGTCTCTCTGTGCAGGTTAGCAAACTATACGTGCGACTTGTTAACTTCCCCTCATTTTCTCTCTGTTCTCAGTATATATATATATATATATATATATATATATATATATATATATATATATATATATATATATATATATATATATGTACTAACAAGTCACCTGTTCGTTCGAACATATTAATTCCGTTCTTTTTTAATTATATTGGTATATACTTAATTTATTTAATAAGAAATACTGCGATCTTTCAGTTAAAGATTGTTTCAGACTGGGAAAATGATTGAAGATTAGGTATACGTGCATTTAAACAAACAATAACAGTACAAATGTGAATATAGAAGAATAAGGCTTGAAAAATACACTGGTTTCAATAAATTCACTAAGTAACACAATACAGAATTACATAATGCATACCATATTAGCATAATATATGTTACATACTTACACAATAATTACAATAAATCAAATACAGTACAATAAGAAGTGATGTTATGTGAGGCTGCTTTCAAATGATAGAAGTGTGTTATGTAATACGACATGATTTTGCAATATCAATGGGTGTGATTCTCGGCACCGACCGAAAGCCGCCACATAGGTACTCGCCTCGTGTAGTGCGCTCACTCTCGTTCTGTCGGTCGTGACTCGACACCGTGACTCGTTTCAAGCTTCGCGCAGCTAAAATTCGTGATTCACGCGCGTGCGACCCCTCCCACTCTCTTTGCGACCACGGGACACCGCAGCGCTGGCCGCAGAAGGTGCTGCGTTCATAGAGTTTCCTAAAACTCAATTGACGGGACTCTGGCGCGCTGCTGATCGTTCAGCCACCAAGGGAACGATGAGTACTATGCACAAATTTGCCTGTAGTAATCGTCCTTAGCGGCCTTCGTACGCAATTGTGGCTTTGTCTATTGTTGTGTTTTCGTTCTGTTTTGAATAAAAGAACGGGTAGTTGTGAACATCGCGAGCCGATTGGAAATGGTGAGCCTAAAGAGGTCATCGTGGTGAAGCGTACCTGCTTGACCTTGCCCATTGACGTCCGTTGACGAGGCGACTCCAGGCCACTCGAAGCCAGACGATGCTGAAAGAACGTAGATTAGACATATTTATGTACTACCTATTATTTCCGTGCTGGACTGAAGCGCCCTGCGCTGCTGATCCGATAGACACATAGCGCCACAGTATACTTCTAGGTTATTTATAGGAAAACCCATGGCTGCGTTGGCTTGAGTCCGGAAATAGTGGTTTAGAATTCGGGTTGTCGTTTCGATATATGCTTGGACCATGCTGTACGAGGTTGGCGGATGTAAACGAAAATAAGTTTTTGATGCCTTATAGCCGGAAGAAATGAGCAGAAATGAGCGGAAGAAATACCTGCTTGTCAGAGGGCATCGTATACGTGATAGAAGTCCCGAGCTAGATTCCAGTTTACGGCGGCTTTAAATTCATACCGTGGGAGAGATGGGGGCACGCCCGTGTGCCTATCGATTCAGGTGCACTTTCAAGTGCACTATGTGGTATACCTTTAGGGACAAAGCTCCTAAAGCGGTGGGTCTGTCCATCTCTTGTATGTATGTACGTGACCGCCTGTAGTTCCACCTTTGCGAACTGCCCACTATTTCGTCCTTGCTAACATCCCGCTATGCCCCATCACCGATCCACCACATTACCGACCATAAAGTCGTTATAATGAAGAGGGAACGAAGTGACGTATAGCTACCACTTACGAATTGTAGAACTTCTTGTATAAATATATACAGTATTTGTATATATAACCGTCCAGCGCTTCGCCAAACTCATCATCATTCTCACCGTGGATATGCTGCGATTTTTTTTGTCTCCCGGAGTGTTCTACCACACGGCGAGTCACAAACTCATATACTTTCGGCGTGCAGAGGCTCAGGAATTATATTATTATTATTATTATTATTATTATTATTATTATTATTATTATTATTATAATTATTATTATTAGCGTTCAGCCGCCATGTTGTATAATGAGTTTGATGACGTCAAATATTGCGTATATGCCCCGTCGCGGTGGTACAGTGGCTAAGGTACTTAGCTGCTGACCTGCAGGTTGCGGAATCAAATCCCGGTGGCGGCGGCTGCATTTTCGATGGAGGCGAAAATGCTGTAGGCCCGTGTGCTCGGATTTGGGTGCACGTTCAAGAAGTCCAGGTGGTCGAAATTTCCGGAGCCCTCCGCTACGGCGTCTCTCATAACCATATGGTGGTTTTGGGACGTTGAACCCCACATATCAATCAATATTGCATATATATGCAAGACGTGCACACATTTCGTACTCTTGAGTAATACGTAAATTAAGAAGCGAAAAGACAGGAACCATTTTTAGACCATGTAAAGAAGGTATAACGTTTGTGTCAATAATAAATATCACGTATTGATAACACGTCAGCTTGTGTTCATTCATTTTATCGCGTATCGACAACAGTGCGAGCGTGTGTGCATTTATTTTAAACAAACTGCGGTCATGGGCCGCTCGCTTTCCTTTATGAAGGTGTCGAGAAGACGATGTTGGTTTAAAAAAAACTGCGCAATCAGAGTCGCCACTGTGCGCTGCGCCTGCCGCGGGACCTCATTAAAGATACTTCGCTCACTCATTCACTCACTCACCCACTCACTCTCTCAAATCAATCAATCAATCTGATAACTTCCCAAAAGCTCGCGACCTCAATGCCAGACATTGAAGAAGTGCACGCCTACAGCCTCCACTATGTATCCGGAAGATGGCCAGGAAGGACATAATTAGGACGCGTCACGTGCTGAGAGTGTTTGAACAGTAGAAGATGATACAAAAATATTTTGGCGCCCATGTCTAAATACACCAACACGTAAACGAAAAGCCAAAGCCTCGTAGGGTTACCTAATGAACAGAACTCTCATACCGGCGGGGACCCCTTTTTGCGGGAGAAATTTTTTTTCTCGACTAATGGCTGTTTCCTGTAGAGGCTTCAATTTTGTTTTACTAGGCTTTTCCTAATTACAGGTGCGCTATAATTACTTCGGGCACAGGGGAAGGCATTACCCGATGGAGATTTTTGTGGTATTCTGGAGCACATTAAGCTTATAACCTAAAAACGGAGAGAGGCTGTACATAATTTATCATTAGAGACAGACGATAAAATGTGTGAGATTAATTCAGCGCATGCTCAGCGAGCAAATATGGAGGGAGCGCAATAATGACTGAGCTTATGCGTGTTGCTGGCTGGAGGACACCACTCGAAGAATTCAAGCTCGCTGCTCCTTGGACGGAAGGCGGTAACTGTCATTTATGTTTGCGTTTCTGCACAGCACCGTAAACAGCCTACGTTGACAGCTTAAAAGGGCCCGCGACGCTTTTTCGTCGGCATTCTGCACCGCTGCACTGCAAACTTGCACGGAGTCGCGCGAGCCTTGAAACGGAGAAATTGGACCATTCTGAAGGGTACTCGGGTTGCTTCTATAGTTTGTGTCTAGGCGTTAGATATAAGTGATGCTACGTTCCTTCTGCGTTAATTCTCAGCGCAAGTGGGTCGAGTTAAATCGCCGACCGACACACGCATGACACGGTACGCCGGGTTTCTATACCGGCGTGCAACGTCAGAGACCATGGTGAGGCACAGAAGAAAAAAAAAAAAAAACTAGTATACGGAGCGGGTCTAGAGTTGACGTTTCAACAAGTTGCAGCCTTGAAGAAAATAACACCGATTGTCCCTCCGTCGGCTCCAGCGACACCCCGCGTTCAACGAATTTTTTATCTCTACAAGATGCATATTCTCAACTTCGCTATGTCTGGCAGGGCAGTAGCTGGCTATGGATGTCAGGCAAGCCCGCTTGCTGTATCTCCACCTATCTGTGAACTTCCTCCTCCCTTCGAGTCGCTCTGGTTCGTGAGATCTTCATCTTCGAGTCCTCGAGGGCCGAGCTGCACGACTGCGCAAGAAAAGAACACGCGAGATATGTCACCGGAAAGGACAGACCACCCTTGCCTCGTCACCTCTGAGCCTTGCGGCCTTGTAGGAGCTGCCTTGAGAGAGATGACCCGGATACCTTTGATGACCGGTGCTACAGCACGCCATGTGTGTGTCATCGCCTATTGCCTCATAATTGTGGCCCTTCCCATTGTGTAGGTTGCTTTGTCTCGGCGACTATGGCTGACTAATATGCCGCATTGAGGTGGATGACGTGGACGCTAACTTCCGGTTTGTCACACGCGTTTCGTGACTGGTCTCCCGTTGGGGCATTTTGAGACGACGGCGGCTCTCGGCGATTTTTTAGCCTCTAATTGTTGGTAAAAGAAAAGAGAAACTATGTACCGCCGTCGGTGTACAGCAATCAATTTGGGCAGGTAAATCCTTGAGGAAACGTCATTGTTAGTGGGCCGTGCATCCGCTTGGATCTCAAAAAAGTAAAACTAAGCAAAAGGCCCATTTTCCTCTTTAAGCTGAGTCAATGAGTCGTACAAGTCATAGGTTAAATAGCGGATGTCAAAACAGGGGACGTGCCGGGAGTAACATAACGCTGTATTGATGTTCGGCGCTATACAACGTAAAGCTGGAATCATATAGTGGTATCCAATATAAATGCTTTTACGAACGTGCTCGATGGTACTAAACGCGGAACACAACGAAATGTGTGACAAAAATTGAATTTCTCTACGCGATTAGTGTGGGACATTGAAAGCTTAGTTGAGTTCGTCGTGTGTTCGAGCAGTTGTATACTTATTTCTTCCGCCTGATGGCGTCGGGTGAGCTCTCGCGCGCTCTTTAAGTGCAGTGCGGCTCAGCGCTATTCTGCAGAGCGCGATTATTATCACGCTGTTTTAATCTAGGTCGGAGATCAAACGTGCGCTGTATGAGATGTAATGCTGTAATCAAGCTTGTGTTTGTTTGCACGGGATTAACACTGTATAGCTCCGATATCTATGCTATATGCGGCTCCGACACCCCCTGTCGTCAATGGGCGCTTTTCAATTTAGACAGCCGAGTCACAGTGAAAAGGAGATGGATCTGGGCAGGCAATTAGGAGACCGCGCTCACAAACGCACTCACACAGCGCCGAATGACTCTCCCTCTCTCCAAGCACGGCTGCAGTGAAAGCGTCCTGGCTGATGAACGAGACAGCCCGTCGCACTCTGGAGAGTTCCCTTTCTGGACGCGCTCAACGAACCGAGTTCCGATGGCGTCTGTGCCACTGGGTGTGTGCATGTTAATGCACCAATAAGCGAAGCAGAAATGACGATGGCGAGGATAATGAATAAAGAAAGCATTCGGCTGTGAGCAGGGACAGTGGGCGCGCTTGATATTCGCCGCTCGGGCTGTCTCCCCCCGCTGGCTGCCACCACCGTTGTGCCTCGACGTTATGTATCTCCAGAGTGCTTGCCTTAACTTCTACCCTCTCCCATTGTTCCCACTCTCTTTTCATTTCTGTAGTTGAAGTTCTTGAAGCCCACTGGGGATATTAATGGGCGAGGGAGGAACAAAAGGTGGCAGAGCGCGTCGCTCGTTAGAAAGCACGATGTGGGTTTTCTTGATGTTGTCGCTTTTCTATATCTTTCTGCCTCTTTCACGCGCCCCACTGTTCGCAGGATACGAGAAAAAAAAAAAAAAGATCGTAAGCTCATTTAGAGTCGTCAACTTTTTCTTTGGCTTTTTTCCCCCTCTTTCTATTATCCACGAATAAAATTATAACTTTCGTACAGTGTGGGTCATTTAGTTTTTTTTTTGTTTTTTTTCTCGCTTTTGGGGCATAAAACAATGTTTTTTTTTCGCGTTCAGTGATTCTGATTTTATTCAGTATCTTTTTTTCATCACTCTTTCCCCTTGTCGGTCGCTAATATGCGCCGTCGTGCCCTGCGGCTGGGAGCTCGACAAAGTAATAATGGCGGTGCCGTTTATTTTTTTTTTTTTACTTGTCCTTCCAAATGAGATGTCCACGAGCTATACGACGTCGACGTCAGGTTCGCGGCGGCGGCCTTTCGCGCTGACGTCCCTTCGGCGGTTCACCACCGCCATTGTGCCCCCCTCTTCCTCTCGCCCTCGCTGCTACATCACACGTCTTGCGTCGCGCTGTTTTTTTATATATTGTCTTTCTGATCGTTCGCTCCTCGTTATTGGTGGCAGCAGCGCCACCTGTTTTTTTATAATTCTCTCAGCCATTCTTGAATTGATATTGTGCTAGCCTTCGCTCCCACTGCATATTTTAGCCCATAGACGTGTTAATCAATCAATCAATCCAATCCAATCAATCAATCAATCCAATCAATCAATCAATCAATAAATCAATCAGTTAATCAATCAATCAATCAACAACTAAGCTACCAGTTATTGTATTAATCGGTTATACAACTAAGTAGCCGCTCACTCGATCGAACAGTAATCAGGAACTAAGCAGCAAGCTATAGTAGATCACCCAATCAAGCCTCGTTTTTAAGGAAGTGAATGCGTAAGTTAATATGAGTTAAGGTAAATCTTGCCAAGTTCTCAACTTACCCGGCCCCAAGCACTTACATTAAGGCTTTTGCAAACGCGTATGTACCCTACTTTGAAAATGTTACACATCATGTACCCTGACCTATACCCAAGTAATTTTTGTCCACATTGTGGGGAAATAGCTTCATTAGAACACATGCTCTGGCAGTGCACCAAATTCGCCCATTTATCGTACATCACCTCTGCCAGATGGGAGGCGGCAATCCGCAGCTCGTCTTTGGCAGATCAATCAGCTCTGGGCTGTCCACCAAGCCCGCGAGGCGGCTGAGGAGCTTGGCATCTCAGTCCCCACGTGGAAGCTGCCCGCAACACAGTGATCTGTGTTTTGGAGGACCAAATAAAAGTTTATCCAATCCAATCCAATCTCAACTTACATGCCGCGGTCGCACAGTGGTTATGGCGCCCCGGCTGCTAACCAGAAGGTCTGCGGTGGTCGCGTTTTGATGGGGGCGAAATGTCAGAGGCCGTGTACTGTGGGATGTGATCGCACCTTAAACAACTCTAAATGATCTAAATTTCCGACGTCCTCCGCCACGATGGCCCTCAATACCGTCGTTCTTGGCGTGAAACCGCGCAAATTGTTATTATTAGTTACCAAATTTCGTAATCTTTCAATACTCGCTAATGCGCTTGGGTCGTTTTTTTTTTGTTGTTAAATGCGCAATATTCTTTCCAAGCAACTGCCTCTGAATGAGTACTTCAGCACCCTGTGCTTGCGCACGCGAGTGGCAAGTTGATGTAAGCTTAGGCGTAGACTTCAATAATTGATAAACTTCATTAAGCGTGGCTATAGGCTTGTGATGAATCGTGCATCTTGATAATATTCGCCACTTATGTAATGATGCTGCCTTTTCTTGCGTGCCGATTGTCAGCAGTAGCGTCTTGTATTCCCACCGCTGCCTGTATAATTGTCTAGATAAACTTAATCACTCTTGTATGGCAAGCGCCTCAGTTCTAGCGTCGAGCGCGAATCAACTTCCTCGCCACGATAAAGTATAACGATAGATGGATGGAGAGATAAAAGCGAAATGGTAGAGACTCTTTGAATGCGCGAAATATGAGCCCTGTCTTCTTCAGACCTTGTCTCGCTATAGCCAGTTCGTGTATTCCCTATTTTCGCTAATCCCTCGGAAAGGTCCTTCCCATCCGCGCCCGCGGCTGAGAAAAAAAAAAAAAAGCTCTAAGAAAGCAAGGAGCGTCGTCTCATTTTACTGTGTCCCACTTCTTTGGAGCACCTTCAGTCGACACTTCTCTCCGGTCTCTCTGATTTCTTATTTTCCGCTCGCTTCTTGCAAGTGTCTGGCGCTAAGGTAAGTAGATTTAAACGGACACATCGTTGTCTGGCTCCGTCAGATTTTCCGCTCCGGACCACAGGACGCCACCCCCTCCTGCTCGTTTCTTCTCTCTCTTTCGAAGATGGTTTGGAAGACGATAGTCTTGCTTTAAATACTTGAATGCAGAAGTTTTGGTCTGTCTCTCTATTTGTTTGCCTATCACCCGATTCAGTCACCCGGTCGAAGTTAAAGCACTTGTCGAACGCCAAGCCATCTTGAACAGGTGGCTGCATGCGTTCATACTTAGGAACCTTGTCCGTCAAAAAGGAAACATTACACATACCCAAGACATCACATCAATGCGTAAGTATTACGTGGTATGTTCCTTTACTAAAAAATACAAGGATATGTAATTATAAGTACCCCAGTGTTTTTATGCTGCGCTGAAAAATGCTATGCTATGAACGAAAAAAAGGCCGACAGAAGATTGTCGTCTTTGAACGACGCTTGCAAACAGATACGGGGTCATCTCTTCCTATATTTTGCTTCCCTACATTCTCTTTTTCATGTACACTCTAAAAAAAAAGGGAGCGAGAATGGAGAAACGGGCTCCGTTCCTCCTTCGGCGCAGCGACTTTCTCCCTTTCGGGCGCTTTACCCGTCGCGCCCTCTCGCGGCAAGGACCAAAGGAGCAACGTTCCTCCTTCAGCGTTCAAGTTTCTCCTCAATCACGGGGGTCTTGCTCGCGCGCATGCGCACGCCAAGCCTATAGCAGGCCGCGGCCAGTCGCGAGCGATTGCTTTTACCTAAGATTGTTGTAAGCAAGGCAGGAATGACGTTTTCTTTTGTTTTATTAGTATAGAGTAAAAGCCTCTCTTTTTTTTTATCGTCAGGCACTCGCACGATGCTCCGCACACTTCCATGCGTGTCTCGTGTTGTTTCATACTACCAATTTGTCACGAATACAAGGAGCTCTGCTTCCCAAGCAGTCTTGCTTTATCGATTACCTTAGAGTGTAAAAAAAATAATGATTTTTTTCGGTGTCGACATACTTGGTAAGCCCACGCATTTTTAGTTTCGCACGGCACCAACAGCACTCATGAATTCAACGAGGCGCGTAAAAAAGCATCACACTTATTTTTTCAATAGTGTAGCAAACCTGATACCACTCTACAGTCCATGCGTGAAAGTACGATCATATACAATTGATAGAGTTATACGTGTCACTACTACCATATGGATGTTCTTTGCAGTTTACCCCCATTAGAATACGGCCGCCGTGGTCGGAAGTCGAACCTGCGTCCATCAGCATAGTCACACGACCCCCAATAAGGCTATGCTACCACGGCAGGTGAAAGCACAAAGGGAAACAGGCTGCGAAGTTTCACCGAGCGTTTATTCGCCAGACTAGATTACAACCATTAGAAACTTTTTAAACATCATCATAACTAAACTTTTGAGAAAAGTGAACCAATGACTTCTGTAGGTTAAACCAAATTCTCAATCGCATTCGTTTTGAATTGCCCATGCCAGCACTGAGAAGTAGGAAGGAATTATGCACGCGAGCAGTATGTCTTTCTCATCCATGATTCTCCTTTGTCGTGAGAAACTCAACACAAAATGCACTTCTAGTAGCAGCTGTGCACAGCAAGTAAGTACTAACGCTCACTCACCTTTGTAAAAAGAGTATTCCGAATCCAGAGTAATAACCACCACAGCCACAGCGCTAACAACAAAATTGTGCAACGCACTATGATTGCAAGTTGACACGCGAGGCGAATCGCGAGAGGCATCTGAAGCAGAAAAGTATGCAGGCACAACATTCAATAAAGTTATAGTAAACTTGCGCACTGCAGCGATAGTTCCTCCACTCAAGTATGAGAGCTGCCGCGGCGCCAACAGCCACTGTCATGGCTCACGAAAAAATACCGTCGGATGCGAGGTCATCGCTTATTTATCTCGCAAGACCTGCGTTGTAACGTACGTATACACTGCTATAGGACGGTCGTTACCGCATCAAAAACCTTGTCATTGAAGGGCTAGTGGTGTACTGTATCCATGGCTAACGGTCACACTTGTGGTACGCACGTAAAAAGAATATAAGCAAACGTTAAAACGAAACAACTAAACGAGGTCGACGTGACCACAGAACACCTACCACGACGGAGACAAAGTTTGGTCTGCATGCTGCGCCCTCTCCAAGTAACAACAAGAAAAAAAAGCGTGACCTCCGAAGTGGCTAACGCGTGGCAAACGCGTGGCAAGTGTTTGCACTCTCAGAGGCTTCAAGAAAAAAAAAAGTAACTGTGGCCGTGCTCGACAGATGGCGCAGCGCTCGAAAGGCTGTGGGCATTCTAAGCACTGCTTGGGGCATCCGCCTTCGTGAAAACCTGATAAGCTCTAGTAATTATTCCGTTCATTATTGTGCAACCATTTATTAACTAAGGTTTGCCTAAGCATCAGATACAATATATTTACGTGTGCGCATGTTGTGGTATTGATAAAAAACGTGAAAAAAGTGTAGGAAAACCTACTTGTAACCTGTGCCACTCAGGTCAGTTGAAATTCATCGCTATATAAGCTGGCGCGCTTTCATAGTAGAGTGTGAGTAAACACGTCAAGGTGTGAGCCGTTGGTTTGAATGGTTGATTGTGCTCTTGTTGCGTACTTGTTAGCGTATACGCTAGTGTACTTGTTGCGTACTATTTTGTGTTCTATGTGACCATGTGTAGCTATATGGATTGCATCAGCACATAATAGGCTTTCGGTGTCCGTAAGTGGTCTCGAATGGGTTGATGCGTAAACAGTCCGCAAGCGAGCCGTGATAGTGGGTAATACCAACAAACGTCGCAGCAGCCAACTTTTTTTTTTAATTTTGTTCAATCCCTCCAGATGGCGCCACCTACCCCCACCTACTTCATTGCTGTGGCGCTCTCACACCTCCAGCGATTTATATATCGTTGAACATCTATCTATCAAAGCTGCACTACGGATTCGGAATGATTTCGCTGCGATCGAGTGTACGGTTTGGAGGCACATCTCGTGACCTGCGGACCCGTAAGCGCATGGATAACGTCGCTACACTATGTGAATCTGCGAGAAATAAATACAGCAAGCCTAGCATGCACTCTTCAGGTGAGGGCTCTGCAGAAACCGTGTCTTTCGGAGTGAACGTGGCTTCGCTGACCGAACGAAACGTACTTGCTCCATCGTTCTCTTTCGCGATGTGTTCACTGCCACAGGTTCGTCTGCTTGTTTTTTATAATCATTTCGTTCAATACCAAGCTAAGCGGGACCGTTTTTTGTAACTTTCAGTGCCGTGTACTCCTTACCAGTCGAGAATCGTTGCATTTGCTAAGCCTACTCGCTTCGCCGGGGGGCAGCCATGTTGATTTTCATAAGGAGAAACGTGTTTCTCCGTGGATGAGGGAGCAACGTTTCTCTATTTGAAGACGAACATTGGGGACATCGCCGTTCCTCCCTAAATGGAGAGTACGTCACTCCATTTTTTTTAAGAGTGTAGTTTCCTATTAACGCGCTACAGGGATCTCTGGCGCTAGTGCCCGCGGGAGGTGCTACGCTTCAGCTAGTATGGGAATGATGGCTGGTACGTGGATTGGTCTAAACTACGGTTGCGAGTGGCTTCGTTTGGCGTGACTTCTCTGCGTCGCAAGACGAAGTTCAGCAAATGTTCAGCAGCTCCACTTGACCACTTTGGCAATAGCCAAGGTGGTGAAGTGGTCTTAACAAAGTCTTAACATATAACTTACAGTCTTAGCAACTCAAATCGGGGCACGAAGTACACAACGATTCATTTACACGAAACAAATGGCAAAACTCATCAATAATCAAAGCCACAAGTGCGTTCAAAGCCTCAAGCAAGAAGATTGGGGGAATCCGCGTATGACCCGTTATTCTCATGGTCGCTGAACGATCGCAGCGCCTCAGTTGGCAGCGGCACAGCGTCACCTGCTTCGCCACCTTGGCTCACCAATTCAAATTGGCTCACCTGTTCACAATGGTCCGTCCATGTATCAGAAATAAAACCTAAAACTCAACAATAAACAATGCCATAAGTGCATATGAAGCCGCAAGCAAGAAGATCGGAATCCGCGTGTAAACCGTCATTCCTTTGGTAGCTAGACGATCGCAGCGCCAGAGTTTCCTCCGGTGATTAATGTTGGAAACTCTGTTGCCTTCTCTAAAGACGCTGAGACGTACTTCTATACTAGCTCTGCAGAAGTGGCGTCGTTTCCCTACATCAACCGCATCTCTCCTTCCTTGTTGAACGTCCTGGTTGAAACCATCGCCGCAGCTTCGCAGGTTTTTCTCGCGACGCGGTCGCCTTTCTTGTTTTTTCGAGTGATCACCGCCGTCGTCCCCAGATCGTGCGCTCTTAATTAAAACGGATGACGACCACCGGGTTTGGTCGTGGCGCTAATTATTTCTCGGACCATGCTTTTCTCTCTTCTCCGTCGCGTCAGTTGGTGCAAGGTAAACTGATAACATGGTTTCAGCCGCTGGCGTGTTCACTGTTAGCAAACTTCGTCGTTGTATATTTATCGGCAAAAGAAGATTTAAAGATAAGGGAGTTTAATGAGAGGTTGACAGGTAGTGAGCTTGAGAAAAAAAAGCAAGAACGAATATTGCTTTCTGGTGGGAAATCGGTAAGCGAAAGAAAAGAGATGCATGACTCCTTAAATGTCACTGAGAGCGAGACAGAAATTCCACCGTTTGCCCCGTTTTCCCCACACGGTTCGCCCTGTGTGTATGACGGGGCGAACGCATCTTGGCGTGTGCGTGCCTGGCCTATACTGCTTGTATTTATTTATATAGCATTGCGTAATGTTCTCCCCTAACATGGTCGTTCTTCCATGGTGGGAACTGTAAGTTCACCCATGGGCCTGGGTGCGTGACTTTTCTTTTGTGATGTATGTATGTATGTATGTATGTATGTATGTATGTATGTATGTATGTATGTATGTATGTATGTATGTATGTATGTATGTATTGTAATCCTAGTTTGCCCACAGGCATTACGTCAGAATGGTCTAATGAAACGGAGGTCGATGCTGCTGTATTGCTAGAGTTGCTTTTCACTTCTAGCAACTTCTTTTGTGCGTGTGTGTGTGTTCGTGTGGGTGTGTGTGTGTGTGTGTGTGTGTGTGTGCGTGTGTGTGTGCGTGCGTGTGTGTGTGTGTCCTTTCGAGCTCAAACGTGCACCGGTACGCGATATCTCCGACTTGCGACGGCTTCCGAAGGACGAGTCGTCCACGCCCCTCTATCACTTCCGCGCCGGTAGTCGCTTGCCGACGCGAAATTCTTCGGTGTGTTCCCCGGGAATAGAGCCCCTGGGTGGCGTGAACCAATGGACTGCAAGGGACGGGCTTCGCGACTCGCCCTCGGTCGACGCGAGCCACACGAAATGGAGCGTGGAGCCGGACAGCGATAGCAACGTCGGCGGACCCTATCAAAGCCCGCGGCGCTGACTCGGAGGTGCGTTCAATGGGAATGCCACCGACGCTTCAGTAACCCTTTTGGCTGTTGATACCGGGGTAGGGATTGGCCGAGTATTTCTTTCACCTTTAGTACGATCTATAGGGACTCAATTGATAATGCTTTAATCGATCGTAAACACTATACTGATATTAACATAATAACCATTAATAACACTGCGGAGATTCAGTTATAACGCTCTTCTTCGCAATCGGAATATCGTAATAACACGTTCGTCATTACTGTTCTTCGCTTGTGTGGGGCCACCATCATAAAGAGCGGCGTTGCGTTATTTCCGATTTTGTTGGGCTGTTCTGGTGTGGAGCTTGTCAGGGATAATGCGTTTTTTTTTTTAATTTTCCCGCGCTGCCCTCTGCCGTTTCGGTAGGGTTTCGGTAGGACAACAAATATCGCCACAACGAGAGCCTCCGTGATCAAGAGGTATTTGGCGACGTTCCCGGCAGGGAAGCGCACATGCACCGTGTGACATTCTGCAGAAGGCCGGCTGAAGGCCGTGGCATATTTGCTTTCAGAGGCTACGGTGTTAGGTATACACGATAGAGCAGCCTTTGAGGTTTGTGACTGTTACCCAGAGGAAGCCATGGTTGTCACGCGAGTTTGAGTACTTATTCAGGTGTGGCATCGCGTTCTGCGTGTGCACCCACCGTGCTTCAAGTGGCCACAGTGCACCACTTGTTGAGCTAGTACGAACCAGTGCGTTGGTATTCTCTGAATGCCGTATTTTCTGTTTGTTTATTTGTTTCTTTTCTTGTTTATGAATCTGCGTTCGCCCCAATGGTGTTTGGACATTCATATGCTCGTTTTAATGAAACTTCAACATGCGATTGCGTCATCCGCTTTGCGCGTGGTGAAGAACCCTTCAGCTGCCTTGAACCGATGATTGTGTTCCCCAATTCGGTGTTTAAATGAGAATATGCCGAGACGGCCGCTCCAATAGCGGAGTGTGTGTGTGTGTCGGCGCGCACCGCACGTCACCCAAGGATTTTCTGTACGACAGAAAAAGCATCGGAGGGAAATTTTCGTACGCGTAAGCATAGGGGAGGCGTGGATGGGGGAGGCACGGCCGCTGGATGAAAGAGCTCATCCAGCGACCGTGGGAGAGGGCGCTGCGATCTCGCCGACACTGCTGCCCTCTGCAGAATCATCTTGCTCTCGGCTCCACCGACGGCCGCCGGCTCGGATGTCCATTCGAACGGCGGCGATTAATTAAATAGTGTGCGCCAGTGAGTCGACTAGAGAGCTTGCCGGTCGTGTCGCGTCGCTAATCCAATTTGGCAGACTCGGGCTCACGTCCGCGCTCTTTTCCTCTGTTTGTATTGTTGTGCCTCGCCCAAGTTCCACGTGGTCTTCGCGGCCCTGCTGGCACCTGGCAGCTGTTGATGAGTCAACCCTGCACCGGGACGGCGACGGACGCGGACAATCTGGAAAAACCACGTCGCCGGCTCCTCTTGACACAAAAGTCGTTGGGCCAAGCTTTGTCAGCCGCTGAGAGCAACACTCCGAAGCAGCGTCGACCCAGCAGCTGTATGTATGCATGTATGTATGTATATGTATGTATGTATGTATGTATGTATGTATGTATGTATGCATGTATGCATGCATGCATGCATGCATGCATGCATGCATGTATGTATGTATGTATGTATATGTATGTATGTATGTATATATGTATGTATATATGTATGTATGTATGTATGTATGCATGCATGCATGTATGTATGTATGTATGTATGTGTGCGTGTGTGCGTGTGTGCGTGTGTGCGTGTGTGCGTGTGTGCGTGTGTGCGTGTGTGCGTGTGTGTGTGTGTGTGTGTGTGTGTGTGTGTGTGTGTGTGTGTGTGTGTGTGTGTCCTTTCGAGCTCAAACGCGCACCGGTACGTGATATCTCCGACTTGCGACGACTTCCCAAGGACGAGTCGTCCACGCCCCTCTATCACTTCCGCACCGGCAGTCGCTTGCCGACGCGAAATTCTTCGCTGTATTCCCCGGGGATAGAGCCCCTGGGTGGTGTGAACCAATGTACCGCAGGAGCGGGCTTCGCGACTCGCCCTCGGTCGGCGCGAGCCACACGAAATGGAGCGTGGAGCCGAATAGCGATAGCAACGTTGGCGGACCCTATCAAAGCCCGCGGCGCTGACTCGGAGGTGCGTTGAATGGGAATGCCACCGACGCTTCAGTGACCCTTTTGGCTGGTGATACCGGGGTAGGGATTGGCCGAGTATTTCTTTCACATTTAGTACGATCTACAGGGACTCAACTGATAATTCTTTTCTCGATCGTAAACACTATACTGATATTCACATAATAACCAATGACGACATTGGGGAGATTCAGTTATTACGCTCTTCTTTGCCATAGGAATATCATAATCACACGTTCGTCATTACTGTTCTTCGCTTGTGTGGGGCCACCATCATAAAGAGCGGCGCTGCGTTATTTTCGATTCTATCGGGCTGTTCTGGTGTGGAGCTTGTCAGTGAGAATGCGTTTTTTTTTATTTTCCGGCGCTGCCCTCTGCCGTTTCGCTAGGGTTTTGATCGGGGCCAGGACTTCAGGCATCGCCCCAACGAAAGCATCCGTGATCAAGAGGTATTTGGCGACGTTCCCGCCAAGGAAGCGCACATGCACCGTGTGACATTCTGCAGAAGGCCGGTTGAAGGCCATGGCATATTTGCTTTCAGAGGCTACGGTGTTAGGTATACATGATAGAGCAGCCTTTGAGGTTTGTGACTGTTACCCTGAGGAAGCCATGGTTGTGACGCGAGTTTGGTACTTATTCAGGTGTGGCATCGCGTTCTGCGTGTGCACCGAGCGTGCTTCAAGTGACCACAGTGCACCACTTGTTGAGCTAGTACGAACCAGTGCGTGGGTATTCTCTGAATGTCGTATTTTCTCTTTGTGTATTTGTTTCTTTTCTTGTTTATGATTCCGCGTTCGCCCCAATGGCGTTAGGACGTTCATATGCTCGTTTTAATGAAACTTCAACGTGCGATTGCGTCGTCCGCATTGCGCGTGGGGAAGACCCCTTCAGCCGCCTTGAACCGATGATTGTGTTCCCCAATATCGCTTCGGTTCAAGTGAACAAATGCCGAGACGGCCGCTCCAATGGCGGAGTGTGTGTGTTTGTCAGCGCGCAACGCACATCACTCAAGGATTTTCCGTACGAGAGAAAAAGCAACGGAGGGAGATTTTCGTACGCGTAAGCATGGGGGAGGCGTGGATGGGGGAAGGCGCTGCGATCTCGCCGGCACTGCTGCCCTCTGCAGGCCGCCGCAGAATCATCTTGCTCTCGGCTCCACCGACGGCCGCCGGCTCGGATGTCCATTCGAACGGCGGCGATTAATTAAAGAGCGCGCGCCAGTGAGTCGACTAGAGAGCTTGCCGGTCGTGTCGCGTCGCTAATCCAATTTGGCAGACTCGGGCTCACGTCCGCGCTCTTTTCCTCTGTATGTGAGCACGTTTGACGCACGTTCATGGAGGCACACAGTAAGGACGTCGTTGAAGATCGCCCCTTCTCTTTTGAACCGTTCTCACAGCTCCGCTGAATTCCTTTTCTTCGATCTATGTTGAGCACTCCGCATAGGCGCACCCGCTGTCCCTCTGTTTGCAGTGCGCCTTCTGCCGAATGCTCGTTTGTCTACGAGAAGGACGGCCTTTGAATGAAAAAGAAAAGGTTTTCTTGGCACATAGATATAATAAAGTAATATGGTTACTTAGCTTGTTAGGCTAATAATAAATCAATTTGATAGCACTATTAAAAATAGATGAGATCGAAGTGGAAGCCCTGTCGCGGTGGTCTAGTGGCTAAGGTACACGACTGCTGACCTGCAGGTCGCGGGATCGAATCCCGGATGCGGCGGCTACATTCTCGATGCAGGCGAAAATGCTGTAGGCCCGTGCGCTCAGATTTGGGTGCACGGGCCCAAACCTAGGTGGTCGAAATTTCCGGAGCCCTCCACTACGGCGTCTCTCCTACTCATATGGTGGTTTTGTGACGTTAAACCCCACATATCAATCAATCAAATCAAATCAAAGGGGAATAAAAAGGAAAAATAGGAGACGTACGAAATGTAGATATAGCAAAGCACGTATATGTGAAGCGGAACGTGTGCTCTAATCTAGCTAAATGCGGCATTCATAGCCGGGCCACCGCTGCGGCGCGTTCGGCGCATCCGACATGGGCCGACGCGGCCCAGTGCAGCCTGTCTAGGAACGCTAAACATATCGTGGTAGTGCGAAGCTCGAATGTTGGATGTATCAGAAATATAGAGGGAGAGAGAGGGGGAGGCACATGAGCTCTATGCCTTTCTCTTCAATAGAAGCACGGCGTTTGTGTTGTATCGATCTGTTCTCTCGTGTCTGTGTTTGCAAACTTTGAACGCGTATAACTTTTTTTTTTGTATACCGACTATTCGACGATGCTTCGGCGTATGTGCCGTTCCCCTAACGTATAGCATAGCAAAAAAACAATATGACTTCTCCCAAGCACCGGCTCACCCCGCCGTACATTGTTTTATTTTTTCCAGTCCCATGACACCTGGCATGCTATGAATTAAGTATTCGTAAAATTTTTACGTGGATAGCATATTTTCAAATTAAAGGCAAGTTGTCTAAATCGTCATGTCAAATTTGTCCCCGTCCCTAAACGCTGCAGCATAATTCAATAATAATGGCCTAATTAAGAATTTTAATTAACCAAGAGTCAGCAGTTTGGTTTTTTTTTACTTACTCGATTCACAGGATGAGTGTGACAGGAAAATAATAAGTATACACAAAGACTTATCCGGTGGGAAATATGCGCTGGCTGGGGGCGCCGCTCTCGAGGTAATTAATTTTCTCGCACCGCACGGGCTGCGGCTTTTCGCGTCGTGCGTCGGCCTTCTGGGACAATGTAGCCAATCAGCCGTTTCGCGTCTTTTGTTACCACCAGCCGGTGATTGGCTTCCACCTTATCGTGTATAGTACCCCCAACCTTACCTCCCCTTACGTTCTTTTTATTTGAATTTGAGTAATGGATGTTGATGTAACTGTTCTTTTTGAACACTTTCCAAACATGAGAAGCATTTCGATTGGCGAATTCCTTCACTACTTTTAAAGAATATTATTGTATAATTGGTACCTTTCATGGGCTGTGTCGTGATGGCAGAAAGAGAGTGTGTCGTCTGGAACGCGCCTGTTTTTCATCACCATCATCGTCATCGTCGGCGGCGGGTATGCGGCGCTCATTGACCCCGGCAACGTCAACGGACAAGCCTTGACAATAAGAAGCTCCGGCCATAAAAAGGAGGAGACGGGTTAGAGCGCCTTGGATTGGATTGGATAAACTTTTATTTGGTCCTCCAACACACAGATCACTGTGTTGTGGGCAGCTCCCACTTGGGGACTGAGATGCCGAGCTCCTTGGATGACGTCCTTAACTTTTCTTCAAACAACACGATCATATTGAGGTTTCAATTTCATGTTTTTATTTTTTATTCTAACATTAAGGGAGACATTTCAAAAGTTACAACAGTAATGCTGTTGGACGAAAGCAAAAAGCCATGAAGGCTTGATGATTTGATTGATTGATTGATATGTGGGGTTTAACGTTCCAAAACCACCATATGACTATGAGAGACGCCGTAGTGGAGGGCTCCGGAAATTTTGACCATCTGGGGTTCTTTAACGTGCACCCAAATCTGAGCACACGGGTCTACATTTCCGCCTCCATCGGAAATGCAGCCGCCGCAGCCGGGA
This sequence comes from Rhipicephalus microplus, assembly GCF_013339725.1. NCBI lineage: Eukaryota > Metazoa > Arthropoda > Arachnida > Ixodida > Ixodidae > Rhipicephalus > Rhipicephalus microplus. The sequence continues at coordinate 70,147,207 of NC_051167.1, forward strand.
TTCGATCCCGCGACGTGCGGGTCAGCAGCCGAGTACCTTAGCCACTAGACCACCGCGGCGGGGCAAGTCATTAAGGCTTGACAGAGGCTTTCGCACCATCAGACAACGTAGCAACAGCAACAGTAATTACACACTCTGAAAACAAATGGTATGCACGAAACGAAAAATAGGAATATTTTATTGCAGGCAACTATTTATTGTTAGTGGCAGTGAGTAGCACATCATTTGTCGACCATAATTAGTACGCGTATCAGGGATCTTCCACTCGGTGTCTGGGGTTCCTTAATCAAAGGAATTGCGCGTCAAGGGCCATTGAGCTGTGGCTTTCTGAAATACAACTTCCCGTCTTCACTGATTCCGGCGAGAAAGGAGTACGAAGGACAGTTGACGTAGCGGCTTTTCAAACCGCTCTTCGTCAGCTGTCGGGTTTACGCCGTTGGAGGGGTGGGGCGGAGGCGACGTCTTGTGGAGAGCACATGAGAAATGGCTACGCCAACGGCGGCGCCAGCGTGTGGACACGTCGTTTCTCAAGGCTGTAACCTGGCCGGCCGGTCTGAGTGGGTCGTCGATCGTGCGCACAACCGCTGGCAACGCGCCCCTGCCGTCGCGTATTGACAAAAGGAAAAATAATGAAAAAAAAAAAAAAACTTTGACGGCCATCGGTCACGGCACTCTCGCCGAGGCGGAAAGCTTGTTGAACAAACAAGCCACACGTCCGAGTCTCGCTTTCTCGGTTTAACGTCGTCGCGGCGTAGCGCGCGTTTTTTTTTTTTCGAAATGTCGATTATTTATCCTGTTGCGACTGCGTGCGCGCACGCCGTCTCTATGCTGCGTATAGTGTTTATGTTTTTCGTTTTTTTTTCGGGCCATACGTCGGGGGTATTTATATTTCAATTCGCTTTAGTGGTCCAAGCACGCGTCTTGCGTTCGTGTTTCTCAACCAAGCTCTTCCGATCGAGAACTCTGTTTTGATTTTAAGAATATCCAAAGGAGTCGTATAAAAATAGTAATTGGTAATTTGGGTCTTATATTTAAGAGTTATATTAGATGCACACGGTGTGGTGTCACAGCTTGACTTAATATCCAGCTATCTCTATGACAATTATTAGGATATGAGATTATGTGCATTGAAAGAATTATGTCTAACGGCCAAGATGTGCGACCATGGTCGCACATCTTGGCCGTTAGACATAAAGACTATCAAAAAGCTGATAAGTCAGTGAAGCAGTGCAGTTTTGTTCTGTAGTATTACTTCACTGCTGGTGTAAGACGTCGGACTGTGACGTAATTGCTAGCTCGTTGCATGTGGGTGGTACGCATCTAGTACCCATCAGAACCAAAAGTTTCTCAAACGCATTAGTTTAGCGAGAAATGACTACGGGTGGTGTATATACCACTCAATACTACGCCGGCTCCTACCGTGCACACCTTTGGTGGCAACCCGTGTAAACGGGAAAATTCATTGAAAAAAAAATATTCGCAGCGCTCACAAGTATAAGAAAAATCACAGAACAGTTAAAGGGCGCTGGCTCGTAATTAGATTTATTTCGGTGACAAGTCGAGTGTACGAGAACAAGGCAGGAAAAGGTATACGCTCGTGTCTTCCAAATTGTCTGACATGCGTCAAATGTACTTCTAGCAGCGTAGCTGGTCTTGGTTGAGCCTTTTATGTCTGGGGTCCGTGTTATATCGTTTGTGGACTCAAAATTATGTGCCACAGAAATATGTGCGGCCCATCAGAAAATTACAATGGTGTATGTGCCACAAAAATGGTGACAGTCTCTCTATGTACAACTTCCGCTAAAACGCAACAAGGACACGTTGTTATGCCAGCGAGTCCTCGTCAAACGACCGTGCCTCTGAAAAAGGCAATCTGGGTCAAGGCCAGCCCGCCGTCTGCCCGACGCGAACATCTCAACGGCGTGAACACGCGCGGCGCCTCTCTCGCCCACGTGCATTGAGTCATCGGCGCACGTGACAGCGAGCCGGCGTTCTCGTGTCTGGTGGTCTGACGCATGGCGCGGCGACCCCCATTGGCGGAATCTGCCCGGACGACCAGCGGCGCTTCTGATTGGACATTTTGGTTGGACCCGGTGTGAATAAAAGAAGCCCTGCGGCGCGTCGCGATCGGAGGTCCTAGGAGAGGAGTCCCCGTGTCGGAGGGCCGACATGTGTGTGAGTCAGCGGTCATAGGCGAAGGGCTGACCTATGTGTTAGAGAAGAGAGCTCGGCTCTTCGAGTCTCTGTCGGCCCCAGTGCCGAAATTGTAACGCCTCTGTAAATATGCTGTACATAAACCTTGTTTAACTCACCGTCGTCTCGTCCGCTCGTCTTATCAGCTCTGCGCAGAAGCAGTCGCGAGCTGATAAACATACGCTACCAAACGGCTGGTGACCTTCCCGGCGGAGTTGGAAGCAGTGGCGCCTCCGGGACCGTGTTGGCGTCGCCGTCTTTCGCAACAGTGGTGGCTTCGGCGGGATCGGTCCGTCGTTCGCAACAGTGGTTGGCAGCTGCGGGATCGGCCGGCGTCAGCGACATCGATGCGGTGAGTGCCTGATGTTTTCCCCTCAGTTCACCAGACTACTCTAGCTCAGGTTGTAGTAGTTTAGAGAAGGGCTGTGTGAAGCATTCGAGTGAGCTTTGATCGTTTCAAGCCAAGTTGAAGTGCTTTGAAACCAAAGTTAATGCGGAGGTGGTAAACACGGGAGTGTGAAAAATTGCTTGCGCGTCTTGCTAGTAGGCTTATAGTGGGTACGGCAAGTAAATTTTTAACAGTGGCAGACAGCAAGAGGCTAGTGTGAACGATGGAGAACCTTAAAGTGAAGGAACTCATCGAAATTTGTGAGGAACTCGGCATTACTTTGGGCCGTGCGAAACGAAAGCAAGCGATCCTTGAGATCATGAAGGATGAGGGAGTGTCGGCTGAGGAAGTCGATGAGGCCTGGGCGGATATCAAAGCACGCCGCGAGGAGGCCGAAATGCGAGAAGTTCGTGAACGTGAGGTAGCCGAGAGACAGGAGCGTCTCGAGTTGAAACGACTAGAATTGGCAATCCTACAGTGTTCGCAGGCGCCTAGCGTAGCTTCTCCAACAGTTCAGGTCAGCGGTTTTAGAATTCGGGACCAACTGCCACCGTTCGTAGTAGGCGAGGACATGGCGAAGTATCTCGTCAAGTTTGAACACGTCTGTGAGCGAAACGCTTTGGAGCGGTCTCTTTGGGCGCAGAACCTGTTAGCTCTTCTTCCCGGCGAAGTGTCCGACGCATTAACTTGCTTGTCTAGGGAAGCGTTTGAGAGCTATGACGAGGTTAAGGAAGTGCTCTTGAGACGTTATAAGTTGTCACCCGAGGCTTTCAGGCAAAGGTTCCGGTATGCTGAAAAGGGGAATGAGTCACACGTTGACTTCGCGTTTCGTCTTAAAGCCGATTTGATTGAATGGCTCAAGGGCGAAGGTGTTTATGACGACCGCGATAAAGTGGTGGAATGCGTTGCATTGGAGCAATTCTACCGCTGCATCGAGGATAATGTCAGGCTTTGGCTGCAGGACAGACTTGGGGACGTACAGTTAAACGAGGCAGCTGAGTTAGCTGAGGAGTATTATACTCGCCGAAGGTTGCATAGCAGGGCAGCGCGCGTTGAAAAGGATGAAAAGAAAGAGGGCTTTTCAAGGAAACCTGATCAACGGAAACCCGCTCCGCACCGTAATTTCAAAAAGGACCCGTCTCTTACTAAGGACAGTGTAGGGGAAGGGCAAGCAGAAGCGGAGAAATCGAGTGAGGTTTCTACCACACAGGCATTTGAATCGGAAAACAAACGGAAGCCGCTAATCTGCTACAACTGTAAAAAGGAAGGGCACATCGCGAGAAACTGTCAGGAAAAGTTTGCCTTCGCAACGATCCGAGAATCAGAAAAAAACATTCGGTTGTTGGAGCCGTATCTCCAGGAAATTAGGGTGAATAAGAAAACGTGCCGAGCACTTAGAGACTCAGCGGCAACCATGGATGTTGTCCATCCTTCATTGGTGTCTCCGGATGACTTCACAGGAGAATGCGCGTGGATCAGGCAGGTCGCCGAGGAGCAGAGTGTTCGTTTACCAATCGCCAAGGTTGTCATTAAAGGCCCGTTCGGTAAGCTTCGCACCAAAGCGGCTGTGTCTGCCGCGCTGAACGATCGTTTTCCTTATCTTTTCTCCAACAACTCGGAGCAGCTTCTCAAAGAGCAGGGCAAATCGTTCTTCCCCAACTTAGCGTGCATGGCTCTCACGCGATCGCCAGCGCGAAAGCTTTCGCGGAGGCTGGACCTGGTTCCATGCGGTGAACTCTCAAGTGACCTTGTCGGCGGGTCGACGGAACCCCAGAAAGGAAAGTTTCCGCATGAGTCATGTGAGCAGTCACGCGAGCGGCCCGTCGCCGAACCTAGCTGCGCGGTTTCCGGAGAAAGGGGAGACGACATGGCGCCATTGAGTCAGAGCGAGAGGGTTGCAACGCTCTCGCCTGTAGGGGAAAGTTGGAGCGAGCTGCCGAGAGTTGATCGAGAGACGCTCATTGGAGAGCAACGTGAGGATTTCTCGATTGAAGCGCTAGTGGAAAGCAAAATTGAAGCGCGAGTGGAAAGCCAGAAAAACGCGGCAAAAGTGCTGTCGAAGGAGCACTACGAGGAATCGGTGAAGAAGCGTGCTTTTGAAGTAGGGAGTCAGTTAATGCTACTGCAGCCATCCAAAAGGAACAAGCTTGAGGTTGATTGGGAAGGGCCCGCCAAAGTATTATCGAAGCCTTGCGATACAAATTATGAAGTGAAATTAGGAAGGCGGCCGGACAAAATTTACAACTTGATGAAACCATGCGTTCAACATCAAGCGGTCGTAAATCTGTTGTTGAATGCTTCAGAGGAAGAGGAAGCAGAAATTTTGAGTTCTAGTGAGGTAATCGAAGGGGGATCGAAAGTAATCCGGGAGCAGATAAACCTAGAGCCTAGCTTAAGTGAAGAAGGACCTGAGAAAGAGGACCTGAGAAAGATTGTTTCCGAGTTTGGGTATGTGTTGTCGGACCGTCCCGGAGACACGACGGTGATCGAACACGATATCGAGCTAAGCGGTGAGGAGTCAATCAGTAGCAAGCCGTATCGTTGTTCCCCTGTGCAACGTCGAAAGTGTGAGCCGCTCTTGGTGCCGCATAGGTATCGTCGCCTAAAAGTGGCCGGTTACTGAAGTGGAGCATGTTGCTCCACAGCGCAACTTTGACGTTCGCTAAAGAAAAAAAAAGGAAAGGTAAACGTTAATGCAGGTGCATTGAGCAGTGCGTTTAGTTAGTACCTTCTCAACCTTTCGGTTTCTGGCTGGCGATTCGGGGCAAAATTTTGACCTCATCACGACCTGGCCTGAGCGCTCTCGTTCAGAGTGATCTCAAGGGGCCAACTTTATGTGGTATTCTAATCCGTTACGTTGTTGTACGTGAAAAAAAAATTGAGTTGTCATTTTAGGGGTCTTTTGTCCCACATGTGCCTCTTGATGTAGAGGGAACAAAATTCCGATAGACACGTAGATAGGTATATGTTGTACTATACTTTGTCTGGTGTTCTGTCGGGTGACCGAGGGCACTTGCTTGTGTCGTGTGTTGTCTGTTGTCGAACCGTTCTTAGCAAGTTGCAGAACCATCGACAAGTGCTGAACCCGAAGATGGTCAGAAGAGACGAGTGAAGCTGGTCAGCAAGTTGTGGCGACAAGCCAGTGGAGCTGGGATCCGTCGTCAAAAATGGGATGTGTTCCCGGACCAGTCTGGAGCTGTATTCTCCCCATGGCCCTGGAGGCGAACCGGGAGGGACCAGGCGAACGAGCGCACCTGACATCCGAGCCCCGTGGAAGCAGCTCGCCTTTCCGGTGCATTGTCTGGCGGCGGGGGTGCTGTTATGCCAGCGAGTCCTCGTCAAACGACCGTGCCTCTGAAAAAGGCAATCTGGGTCAAGGCCAGCCCGCCGTCTGCCCGACGCGAACATCTCAACGGCGTGAACACGCGCGGCGCCTCTCTCGCCCACGTGCATTGAGTCATCGGCGCACGTGACAGCGAGCCGGCGTTCTCGTGCCTGGTGGTCTGACGCATGGCGCGGCGACCCCCATTGGCGGAATCTGCCCGGACGACCAGCGGCGCTTCTGATTGGACATTTTGGTTGGACCCGGTGTGAATAAAAGAAGCCCTGCGGCGCGTCGCGATCGGAGGTCCTAGGAGAGGAGTCCCCGTGTCGGAGGGCCGACATGTGTGTGAGTCAGCGGTCATAGGCGAAGGGCTGACCTATGTGTTAGAGAAGAGAGCTCGGCTCTTCGAGTCTCTGTCGGCCCCAGTGCCGAAATTGTAACGCCTCTGTAAATATGCTGTACACAAACCTTGTTTAACTCACCGTCGTCTCGTCCGCTCGTCTTATCAGCTCTGCGCAGAAGCAGTCGCGAGCTGATAAACATACGCTACCAAACGGCTGGTGACCTTCCCGGCGGAGTTGGAAGCAGTGGCGCCTCCGGGACCGTGTTGGCGTCGCCGTCTTTCGCAACAGTGGTGGCTTCGGCGGGATCGGTCCGTCGTTCGCAACAACGTTTAGCCCGACTAATTGCGTGCGCGTTACCATATGTAGTCACACCGCTGTCACGTGATACGTTAGTAATAAAAGGCGGTGGCTATACTACCCCAAAGCTTAACGAATGGTGCTTGTTTAATAAAGAGCAGCGATACAACATTGTATACCATTGAATAGATTGTGGAATCGTCGAGACTCAATAAAGCTATAGTGCGCCCATGAAAGCTTAACAAAGAGTGTTTATTGATTTGATTGATATGTGGGGTTTAACGTCCCAAAACGACCATATGATTAAGAGAGACGCCGTAGTGGAGGGCTCCGGAAATTTTGACCACCTGGGGTTCTTTAACGTGCACCCAAATCTGAGCACACGGGCCTACAACATTTCCGCCTCCACTCTAAATGCAGCCGCCGCAGCCGGGATTCGATCCCGTAAACTGCGGGTCAGCAGCCGAGTACTTTAGCCACTAGACCGCCGCGACAGGGCAAGAGTGCTTATTGAACAGCAGTGATACAACGTATATGAAAGAGTTGTAAAACATAGAAATGCGTAAACCTGATGAAACGAGCGCCGTTTCATCGCCGTCCGCGAAGTGGAGCTGGTTGACTGTTTCTTTTTCTTCCCCCAATTTCGCTTTCTTTTTCCTCTTTCGTACCTTGGCTGTAATACACCACATGTGTTCACACGCCACAAAGTGCCAAGCCACACATCATCGTCTGTTTGTTCCGTTCCGTTTCGTATTCTTGTATATGCTGCGAATAATTCCTAAGGAATCCATTCGAGAAGATAGCTGATAAACGGGCGAGCTTTGCTGGTCTGTGACCGCCTTGGTACATGGAGCTGCCCGACGAATCTGGCCGCGAAAACGGGTGAACTTGTTATACTCGCCGCGCCAAGGCGTCGTTCACGCCGACATCTTTCTGGCGTCTTCGCCCCGTCGTGGACCGTAAAAGGTGTCCCGCGTGGCCTGCCGCCGTGTAGATATCAGAAATAGGTGCGGGGAAAAATTGAAAAATAATCTCCCCGCCTACGTCGACACCCGTGGGTACACGCTGTCGCGTGGTTCAAGTGAAGCCGGCCAGCTCGTCGTGAAGTCGTGGAGGCACCCTCTTCTGCTTCCCGCCGGTAGATTTAAACATAGACGCAGCGAGGGAGAGAGGTGCCGAGTCTTCTCTTCCGGGTCGGCCGACGACCGTCGCCTATGACGCAGCGCAGTGATAGTGTCGACGAAGTGACGAGAGGGAAATGTCGCGGCTTCTTTAAAAAGAAGTCCGCGGGACTCTGTATGTGCGGACTTGTCGTACGTATCGCGTAATCTTTGGTTGCTGCTTTATCGCAGACAGCTCGCCGGTATCGCTGCACGTGCAGTCACTTCAGAGAGCTTTAATCCACCGCTAGCCGTATCCAAAATCCCGTCTTGTGTGCGTGGATCATAGCATGTTGCTCTGGTTAAGCACATTTCCACGTGGCTTCATGCGTTGTTTGTTGGCGATTGACGCTGATAAAGTTAGAACCACAGAAAGAGAGAGAAGGTAATGATGGAGGGAAAGTGAAAATACTAAAATAGAAGGTTTAAGCGCGGTGCTTCACTTTGGGCAGATTATGGAGCTGTCGGAGAAAACATTTAGAAAAAGGGCTAAATGATTTCGAGTACTTCGTACTCAACTATGGCAGTCGTGTCATCGTGGGTTTAGAAAAAAAAAAGTGTTTAATGATTTTGAGTACTTCGTACTGAATTATGAGAGAACAGTAAGCTGTACCTAAAACAAAGAGATTGTGTGGGGCTTAGAAAAAGTGTTTAATGATTTAAAATACATAGTACTTTACTACAGGGGAGTATAAAACAGTCCCAGGAGAAAAAGAAAAAAACGTAATCGTTTACTGTATTCGTGGCACTGCGGCCTAACGCTCGCTAAACCTTTCTAAATCCAAGGAGGTTACGCCCAGCTAGTATAACGTAGCAACTCTTTCTTGTCAGATAGTGCTCAATGTACATGCCGATGGCTGCTAATGGGAAATGAGAGACAGGACATTTCGGCTTTTAGTTAACGTGCACGCTGCGAATTTTTTTATTGTTCAACAATGCACAGAAGAAATTCCTCACCGGCACCACCTTGGAGGTCAAAAGGTAAGACTAGTTACACACTGCGACTACGTCTGCGAGGGACGAACGGGTGCCGCTGTAAGGAGCTTCGCTCCTAAAAGAAGCACAAGCGGGGGCGTACTGCTGGTCAAAAGAGAGCAGAAACCAGTGCGACCGCACGAGAGAGCTGTCCGAGAAACTGAGCTCATGGCTCATGCGCGTATAAACAGGAAGGACCTCAGGACTGAACGACGTACTACGTGTGTGCGGGCGTCACTTCATAACAGACACGCTACGTTTCCACATATCGCGTGAAGTTATTTCCACCCATTATGTGCGACGGCATGAACTCGGACACCCTAGACAGGGAATAGCCGCGATTTCCCCCTTCAACACTGCTTCGATGCTGGCTGCATAAGGTCCTGATCGATTCTCTTTTGCCGCAATCACAGTGCAAATGATCAAGGCACGAACACTGCACCAAACTATTCGGGCTGTCACTGAGACGCACGAGCTTCGTGTGCTCGGTAATGGCGGATGGAAGACGAAAACGGACGTCACTTGCAAGTTTTGTATTTTGCTCTGGGTAACAGCGTACTATTTATTTCTTGTGTAAACAAAATAGGAGGCCACGGCACCGTACAAAACTCGACACTTAGCCACCCATCTTTGTCCCGCCGCGGTGGTTTAGTGGCTAGAGTGTACTCGGCTGCTGACCCGCAGGTCGCGGGATCGAATTCCGGCTTCGGTGGCTGCATTTTTGATGGAGGTGAAAATGCTGTAGGCCCGTGTGCTCAGACTTGGGTGCACGTTAAAGAACCCCAGGTGGTCGAAATTTCCGGAGCCCTCCACTATGGCGTCTCTCATAATCGTATGATGGTTTTGGGACGTTAAGCCTCACACATCAATCAATCAATCAATCAATCAATCAATCAATCAATCAATCAATCAATCAATCAATCAATCAATCAATCACTCAATAATTCAATTAATCTTGTGGTTCGGCTCGGCGGATACTACCTGTCCCAAGTAGACGTACTCTTTTACAACTTGAAGTGCACTGTTACCTTTCCTTCACGTTTCCGAATCCGAAATCATATGTCGTACGTATGCAAATATGCCGGCCACGACGCAAGTCGGCAGGTAGTCACCTGACTCTCTTGCTCCTTTTACAAGCAGCCACTCGTTTTAGAAGCGTGCGGCTTCTACCGTGCCGTTTCTATCTGCGCGAAAAGAAAAAAGAAAGTGTTCGAAACGAGTAATTACTTAAACAACTACACATATTAGACAAACACATGCATCTGTTTTACATTCAGCGAAGTACCACGCCGCCGTACGTGGCCGTGGTTAATCGAGCGTGCCGAGATGCCACGATGACCGAGAAAGCGACAGCCTGTGTGTCGCTCTCCAGAAGAAGAGGCTGTCCCATTGTGTACTATGTGGTACACTGGGTGCTTGTCGCGTTCACAGAGCGCGTTAATTGGATTCGCGGCTTCAAATTCTCGCACCGCCTGCGGGTTTTCTTCCCTCCCGCCTCTTCGCTCAGGTATGTAAACGTGCACAGTGACGTACGAGTGCGAATTGTGTTTTTTTTTTAACAACTGCTTTGGAGCTTCGCCCGAGAGCGCTAATGAGCATGCGCGTTACGCTCGTCCTCGCGAAACTGCGACTCGTGAAAGGAGCATGCCGCTCCCCACTAGTGGGACTTGTATAAACACTGCAGACTCGGTTCGTCCCGGCGTCGGTGCCGTGCTTCACGGTGTGCAGCGCGTCGTTGCGGGGAAGCGCGCTTACCGTTGTATGGCTGCTGCTGTTGGCTGGGCAGGACTCTCATGCTGTCGCTGTCAGCGACAGCGGCAGTCATTTGACGCTTACGGGGCACGTTTGCGAGAAGCTGACGCAAAGCACTCGTGCGCTACGTGTAGGCTTCTCTCACAACAACAACAACAACAACAACAACAACAACAACAACAACAACAACAACAACAACAACAACAACAACAACAACAACAACAACAACAACAACAACAATAATAATAATAATAATAATAATAATAATAATAATAATAATAATAATAATAATAATAATAATAATAATAATATTAATAATAATAAACACCGTGGCCCATTTTTACCACGTTCTTCATCTTTTACTCCCTTGCCACACACTGCGTCGTGGTTCCTTAGGAATGGCAGAAAACTGCGTGTTTCCTAATCTCTGTCAGATATCAATCATTCGTGCTTGGTCGACTGCAGATGATTGCGCTGGATCTTTTTTTTTTTTTGCTTGACGACAATCGCTCATACTCGGCCTTCCCACCTTTTACTGTTGGAGGGTGTATTTTCAGATAAGTTTCAGTCAGATGTGCTAATGGGTGCCATATATCTGTCGTGTCTGTTGCTTGGTCACTCGGGCAGTTTTTACCGCCTTCTCCGTGTCTGCTAATTGCGGCTTTCCTCATTTATGGTAGCACCTGAACTTCTAACTACAAAACATTCTTATGAACCAGGTACATTTGCCGATTACATCCCTGTAACAGCACTGCGTTGAACGCTAATGACACCAAAGACGAAACTAGGCATTATAATATCGTTATAAAAACAGTGCTAACCGCCTTACTAACGCCGAATCTATTTCATTATGCCATATCGAGTAGACTTGAAATTCAAACAGTGATCACAATACACGTTTGTCTGAAATCATGTTTTTTTTCCAATCAAGAACAACAAAAAAGTAGGCTGTGACTTGACTCAGTTATTCCTCTGCGTGCGTAGTGAGTGGTACGGTTAGTGTTATTGCTTGGATTGGTTCTTTGTACTGTTCCACTGATCGAGGCCTGTGACTCGCTCTTAATCCCTCTCTTCGGCTCGGTGCTTCTGGGCTTCGCTCCAACGACGAAGACTAGCCGCTTTCAGTCTCTCCGAGTCATTTTCTATGTCTGCCGATGAATCCCGCCAAGCCGACCTCTCTACGTTTACGGTGCAACGCCGGCTCTTCCTCCGACGTCACGCCAGGTGACGCAGCAAGGAGCTCCGCTAGCTGTGGTGGTTGCTAGGCAACAGCTTACCTCGCGGTGTGGCCACGGGCCACAGCGAAACTTTCTATGTAGCTCCCGCTACAATAAAATGGCAGCCTTTAATTTTGTTGTGCCGCCGACGCCGTCTGCTTCCCGCAGCCTTGTTCTCAGAACTACCAACGGGTGCTTCCAAGTCCTGTCGCACACGGACGGTGACCACCGATCCCTTCCTGCGAATAACTGGTTACAGCTGTCCTGTGCATCCTGTCACTCGTAAGATTGCAGCGCAATTTTCGGGGAAATGGTGGAAGGCCACCGGCTGGCGGTTTGATATAGCAAAACTGAGATGGCAGCAAAGCTCGGCGAGATGAAAACAAAAGGAAAAACAAATAAAACGAACAAAGAAAAATGGCTGCACACCGACTGGAAGAGCCACCCTGGTTTTGTTCTTAGCCCTCGCTCTTCCCCTCTACCTCTTTCTGCTTACGCATGCTGGTCCTTGTTTCTAGCGGATGGCCTCGCCTTTTACCCATCCGTCTCGCCAAGCTGTTTCGAGGAGAGTGGTTATGGGGGCAGTGGGAAGCAGAAAAATAGTAAAAGGCATGGCGAAATGTGGCTAGCAACCCGGAGGAGAAGCAGCCAAGCCCTCCTTCCTCCCCAGCTTTCGTTGCCGAATCGGGCCCCTTTCGGTGGCGTGAACCGAGGGACCAATCACCATCGATTTCCCATTAGGGATAGAAAGAGCGCGGCTTCCTCGGTCGCTTCTTACTCTTCGCGCCGCGTGGCACACATTCACGCAGCCGGGTGTCCGGTAGGAAAGAACGTCGGGGAAATACGGAACACTGGGTGCTTGCCACGGCTGGCATTCCAGGAATCTTCCCGAAGCCCTCCCTCGCTTCCCCGTCTTCCCGTTTCGCACCTTGCGGCCACCTCGCGTGGTCCGCGACGCTGGATTTTTCCTACGCACCCCTAGACGAAGGTTTGGTGGTCACCTTGTCAGCTGATTGTCAGCACTTTGTCCTGTGTCTTCTTGTATGTTGCTTTTGCGTTTGTGCTGTTATAGCTATGAACTATGTATGCATCCTATTTTCCTTTCATCTGTTTCTTCCCTTCTCCTTGAAAGAGTGAGCAGACGTTGTGCCTCTCCTGGTGGCATTTCCCACCATGCTCTCTCCATCTTTACTCAGTGTCTTTGTGTTTGCAAATGAAATAACTAAATAAACAAATATGAACGCACCACCACCATGACGTGTCAGCCAACGTTACCGCTTTCGCTGCCGCCCGTGTCGCCTTGTTACAAAGTGTGAGGCTATATAGTGTGCTGTCACCGACACGACTTCGTTGAAACAAAAGAGTTGACTGTTGGGCGAGGTGATGCTTTAACATAGTAACCATCGTGAGGGCGCAACTACACACTACAGAGAGGAAGACACACGCGAGGACAGGCGCATTAGGGACGAAACCAGAAATCAGCCGGTGTATCATGGCGCGACGCTCGAATTCAGCGAGTATATGGTCAACAACTTATGCTGGTTTCAACTGTAGACCCAGGAGTTGTCCCGTGTACCCTGCTTGTAGTATGCCCAAACAAAGAAAAAAAAATCCGGCAAATCTCTAGTATTGTGGGAATCAATTTCATGTGAATCAGTCGGCGAATATAAGCCAATCCTGGATTTTTTTCTGTAAATTTGGTACTTGTGTGCTTATCGCTCGCCAGACACGTCGGCTGCACTAGTGCCCAGCTCTTTTTGTATCCACCTTTTCATGAAGTGTATTTAGCGCTTCAGCCAAGCTTACTTAATCAAGTTTGTGAGACGCCTACTATGATATACGTTCCCCCGTCCCCTTCCCGTGCTTCAAAAAAAAAAAAAAATTAGAGAAAGGAAGTAAACATAGTAGAAGGGTTATTAGGAGACGCTGTTTCTTGGCAGGAGTGATCCATACGTTCCTGAGTGTCTTCGTGCGCAGGCTCCCCTGTCGTCCGCTGATGTTTCGCGCTGGCGTCTCCACCAGGTGACGCTAGCTGCAGTTGACAGCTAGAGTCATTGCTACGTGTCACACTTTACGGGAACATCTTTTGTCACTGCACCCTGCCTGTTCGCAGCACGCGCGTCAAAATGGGAATCGGATAGCGGCTAATTTTGGTCGGCAGTAGTTTGTGCCTTGGCTGAAGTCTTTTCTCTACCGTTGATGATAAACGGCAGTAGAGCAACGACAGCATCAGCTGCTGTTGTTCCCGTTTCCTGAAAGAAAAAAAAAACGTGTTGACTGTTCTGGATGGGCAGATAATGTGACTGTTCATCGAGGAAAATAATTACTATGAGAGAGAAGGAGGAATAAATGAAACAGAAAAATAATCGAAGATACAAGAAAGCATTTGAGATGAACGTCGACGTACCGTTATTTTACCACATTGACATTCATTCAAATTCAACAGCGAGAGTGGATGGATATGGCTGAATTTCATTACGCAATAACTACTGGGGGCTGCTTTTGCGATATCTCAAAGCTTTGACGGGTTTTTCACATGACGGACTTCAGTATGCCATTTCTCAATTTTTCCACACACCCGCGTCGCTTCTTTCAATAAAATTTTAATTAATTTAGCTTTCTTAAGTACTGTCCCAAATGATGTCTGTAACCATCGTTAGAAGGCTACCGCTACAGAAGAAGCAATTCAGAAGGCAGCTAGCACATAACGCGTACTGCTGATTTTTCAGGATTTCGGGTACATTTATTGGAACACCCAGCATAAGTTGTGCTGCAGAAGCCAAGAAAGGGAGAGCGTGACAGTCAACATTTGTGGCCTAAAATTTTCTGGTCCATCAAATCACAGTGTTATGGAGCGATAAGACCACGCTGGTGTAGTGCTCTCTAAAGATGAAGATGATGAGTGTGCCTGAAACGCTTGTGCGCAGGGTTTCTTAGTCAGTTCGGCGGCCTACCGCTATAGTTTTCTAATTACCCATTAGATCGACCTCTCGCCCTCTTAATAATAGCGAAGCACAAAACAAGACATTACAGACGAAAATCATAGCCACTACAGATTTACTACGAAAAAAAAAGTCCTTCAATTTTCCAAAGTGCGCAATAAAAAATCTGGGTTTACCAAGCGAAAAAGAAAACATTTTTTTAAAACTTAACTGATGCAGTATTTTTTTTTTACGAAATGAAGAAATCCGCGAGTGTAATTTCTATTTTGCATTCGCCTAAACGACACGCGCCATAGAATAGGTTACCGCCGCGTGGACGCCTTTTTCCGGCGGACGTTCTTTGGCGCGACGAAATTTTGCTTACATTCTTATCCCTAACGAGGTAAGGCGTAAAATATGTGAGACACAGGACAAGGGAAGGGACAAAGGAGAGCGCTTACTTGCAACAAAATTTTATTTCGACGAGCGTACATATACATGCTCACGAAATACGAAAAAAAAAACAGACAAAACAGATTAGAAACCCACAATTGCCATGCGCGAAAATCTTGCAATCTCAGGAAGGAGAATTCTTTTTCACAAAGAACGAGAGAGGGCGTGCTGCTGATGCAGTTTTCGCGCGTAATTAGTTATGCCTTACCAACCGCCCAACTTCATACTCTAGTTTTTATCCATTTTGTGGCTCTGGAGAAACTAATGAGCCCTCTCTCTCTCTCTCCATTCGACACAAGGGAGATGAGGATATCCCAGCTGCGCTCCCACCATGGCCGCGTGGTCGTTCCTGGTCTCTCGCTTTACCTTCTTGTCACCTTCCCCCTTAGGGGCTCATCTCTACAGGTTACGGGAAGCAGAAAGTGGCGACATGTTCATTTCTTCCTCTTTCCCGAAGCACCCTGTCTCTCTCCTTCTTTCTCTTCGTTGGCACGACGCCTCATTAGCGGTGGCGCTTACCGTCGTCCATCGGAACGCCGCCCCTGCAATGATGTTCCATCCCCGCCGGCGCGCGCGGTGACCACTTCGCCACCGTACGCGCGAGCTGTGCGCGGAAGCGTCGCCGAGGCCATCACGGCGAGGTTAGTATATAGTAGTAATAGGGTCGCGCAAAGATACGTATTGCCGGAGCACGGGACACTATCGACCGGCATTAAGCCGAGATAATGGAAGAGCAGCCTTTGGCCTGCTGCGTCCAGCTTGAGCCACTGTGGAATAATGAAGCCGAAAGGGACGGTGCCGTGGTGGTCCGTCCGGCTGTTGATGCGAGCTCTACAAGAACGTGGATTCGATTTTTAACTGTGGAAGTTGAGGAGAATAGAGTAAAGCGACCATCATTTATACTGTGAAGGTTCGCGTACCAAAACGACGATATGAGGAAAAAAGAAGGATAATAGATCCAAGACTCGTTTTCTGGTGGACACAAGCTAATATGAAATCAAGGAAGGTATGGGACATTAATTGTAGTCTTTTAACTGTAGAGTAACTCACTCACTCACTCACTCACTCACCTAGCCTCCTGATAATATGGGACAATAAAGTTGGATGATGGTTACTCGTTTTCATAAATTTTCCGTTCTCAATTGTCATTGCGGATGTCATGTATGTCCACTATGATAATTAATTATTCCTCTTGCGCTTTGTAATTGGTGGGTCGTTAAAATAACCACTCTTTGCGAAATTGGCATCTTTTTTACGCCTGGTCCGATTCTACGCTTGTATCACGCAATTTTACATACGCTTCTTGCATTACATAGCTTTTATGCAGCGTTTTTTCTTTAAAGATCAGTTGCGATCTTGGGTTTGGCTCTGTGGTGGACCGCCTTCTTTCCAAGCACAATTTGGTGGTTTGAACCCCACTTGAACCGAACTTTTTAAATGGCGTTTTAATGCGCGTTGTCATTGGTTTCCGATAGACACTTTACAACAGTGATAGCTACAGCGTGAATTCACACTGAAAAAAAATCACAGCATATCTACGGTGGGTATGATGATGAGTGGGGTGAAGCGTCCGTCCGTTCGTGAATGTGTCCGTCCGTCTTTCTGTGT
This sequence comes from Rhipicephalus microplus, assembly GCF_013339725.1. NCBI lineage: Eukaryota > Metazoa > Arthropoda > Arachnida > Ixodida > Ixodidae > Rhipicephalus > Rhipicephalus microplus. Next base: position 70,163,840 of record NC_051167.1, read on the forward strand.
TTTGTCTGCATGACGACGAGCACGAGCCGCCGCGGCTCTCCGCTCTGCTTCCCCACCAACGATCAGACACGTATACGGCGACGATACAGGATACTGAGAGGCACTCGTTCCCCGCACACCCAGGCACAGCCCGCGTAGCAGGCAATCGGAGAGCAGCGGTACAGTTTCATTTAGAATATCCTCACTCAACTGCAGTCTGTGTGTACGTCTACGAGACGGTGCCATCTAATATTACTCTTATGCAGGCCTACCGTTTTTTCTCGTTTTCTTCTTCTGCCGGTTACGACTGACGCGGGACATGGTTAGACTAAGAGGAGCTTTGCTCCGAAAACGAACACCAAGCTTTCAAAACCACGTTATTGGAAGACGTGATCGACCATCGACTCAACCGACAATGTTTTGTCAGTGACGAAAAGGGAAACAAAAGAGTGGCATTATACGCGATCTCCGGATTGGACGTACGCGTAGAATGAAAATGTCTCCGCAGTGGAGCGCCAGCAGCAGTTCGATTGTCCGAATCCTTCTTTGTTCCGCTGGACCTCAGGACTGACGCGCGAGCTCGGGGGCTGCGCCAAATGAGTGACCTGTGGGAGCCCTGTGCTTCGCCCTCGGCCGTCCAATCGGCGTCATTGTCTGCGGAAATACTGTCGTAATTCTCCTGCTCCGCTGGGCAGGTCTATTCGGGAACCTCGCGTCTAGCTGTATTCTATGTTTTCTGTTTTATGCAGATGAAAAGTTCTATCTACATAAAGGAATACGTTCCGGAGCTGCTTTGTGTCCGCGAATTGCACGGTGCGACTATACATGGGATAGTGACCCGTGTGAGACGTGAGGTAAACGAAAACGTTATAGGAGAGTAAAGTGCATGCACTGTCCATGGAAAGAAAAAAAGAAAGGAAGAAAGAAAGAAAGTAAGAAAGAAAAAGAAAGATATAAAGAAACAAACAAAGAAAGAATAGGGCCGTTGCGATATTGTCTACGTTGTAGTCACCTCGAGAGCCAGTCTTATAAAGCTATCGGGAGAGGGAGAAACACAGAAAGAAAAAAAGAAAGAAGGAAGGAAGGAAGGAAGGAAGGAAGGAAGGAAGGAAGGAAGGAAGGAAGGAAGGAAAGCGAAAGAAAGAAAGAAGGAAAATAAAAAAGGTAAGAATGAATGTACGATGAACGCAAAAAGGAAGGAAAGAAAGATTGGAGGACAAAAAGAGAAAGGAAAACGATCAAGCTCTGATAAGCTGTCTATTAAAAGTTTCAGCATTCGAACTGTTAGCAGAACGCAATCGAAAATGCCTTCTGGTCTAGTTTTTTTTTTTTCATTTTCATTTTTTGTGTCTGAAGGGCTTCGTTATCGAAGAAGAAAAAAAAAAATCCGGCAGATCCCACGTACCTGGGAATCGACGTTATGCGAAGCGTGTGCTGGGAAGGTGACTGTGTTGAATTTTTTTATTGAACAACACGTCATAAAAAGACGCTAAATATGTGTACAAATGTTGCACGCACATACATGTTTTGAAGAGTTGCAGATGTTTATATAACCAGTTGTTTGCACTTGGGCAACGATGCCAACTGCAACACGCGTATTAGCAACACCAGAAGCTGATATGAAGCGCTGTGCATTTCCGATGCAGGCCGAAATGTTGTAGGCCTGTGTGCTCATATTTGGGTGCACGTTAAAGAACCCCAGGTGGTCGAAATTTCTGGAACCCTCCACTACGGCGTCTCTCATAATCATATGGGGGTTCGGGGACGTTAAACCCCACATATCAATCAATATGAAGCGTCGATGCTCGCAAGGATGCTGGCCCTCGACACTGCTTCTGCGCATATCAACTTCTGAGCATGACAACTAACCACAATCGACATTAACCCGACGTGACGGCTGTATCAAAGGAGTACATATGTAATGTTAATGAAATTTGGGTAGGCAACACTGCAACCACTATTGACGTTTCACAAGGATTAGCGTCTTTTTGAAAGTCGTAGCTCTGTGGCAAAATGCTGCATTCCCACGCAGAATGCTTGGGTTCGATTCCAGCGGGGACCCTGATATTTATTCCTTTGCATTTTTCGGTTGGACGCTACCGATGTCGGGTATTTTTTAACGCTCACGCGATAAAATTGCCCATGTGTGTTCCCGTCGTTCCTGGTAGATACTAAGTGTAAATCACCTGTGGCACATACTCACGCACCAGCGGCACATACCCGCCCGTGAATACGTGCCACTGTCTGACGGGAAGTGTTTGACGACGTACGCGACGGGGTTTCGACACTATTCATGTCTTGATCAGCACGTCATATTCTTCAAACCATCCTACCCTTCCATGCTAATTTTCATTCACGCCAAGGTAAGGGGTGACCACGAGAGCACCCAAACGTAAGCGGATAGATAGATAGATAGATAGATAGATAGATAGATAGATAGATAGATAGATAGATAAATACGCTTGACGTCGCTGAAGTTCGCTAAGAAATGCTTCGCAATAAAAGAAAAAAAAAAACGGGTGGAGGCGGCGTTAGCTGTATGTCCCTTAAGGTAGTTATTAGAATGGTCACGAAAGTGCACTGGTCACGTGACCAGTGCACTTTCGAACGTCTCATTTCTTCGCGCTCTTGGACGTCGGTTTTCTTTCTTCCCCATTTTACTCGATAACGCTAAAGAGCTTATTTCGCAGAAATTACAGTGTGTCGGCGTGCTTGCTCGTCAACGAAGAAAATATTTTCCGTAACCGAAAAATTGAGAAAAATGCGAATAAAATAAATAAGAAGAGTATTCGGGTTTGAGTAAAAATCGAACCCAAGCAGTCTGCGTGGCAAGTAGGGGGTTCCATGACAGTCTCGCTATTCCTTGCAACTGCTTTGACAAAAAAAAAAAAAAAAATGCACGTAGTGGACAGGGTCTACTTATGCATTGAATATCGCGCCAGGCGTCAAGACTTCTGAACCGCGCAACTAGTGGGTGCTTTTAAAGCCAGCCCATTACAAAGCGCTTACACATACTTAATCGTCAGCGTAAGATTGAAAAAAAACGAAGAATGTCGTAGATTGCATTTAACAACTATACTTGCAGTAGTCATTCTATTGCATATTTGAAGCAGCCAACGGCATGCACACAGTAAAGGCATGATTAAGGCATGATTTAGGCATGAACCGAAAACCAAAACTAGGCTAGCAAACGAGAAGGCGCTGCGCACCGGGGGGCCTTACGCTATCGCATATCCTACTCTAGCAGGGGAAGCTCGAACATCATCTAAGTTTTTCCTTCTAATCTCACCTAACAGTGTAAACGACACCTGTCAGTTAACAGAAGCTTCGCTTGAAAACAATCACTCCAGCAACAATCATTATCTGTGTCGTCCAGCATTGTAAACGAGTACAGCAACTGGGCACTGTGATGGAGGATGGCAAAGGAAACCAGGGCTGACACACGTCTACAGCGTGGGGCTTCCCCTTCACCGAACGAGCCACCTGATGCTCCCGCGACTTGCGCTAAGAGATCGTGTAGCGCCGACGACCAGAGAAATAAAGCCCCCTGCAAAAGCATCACGCAAGTGGCCGTTCGGGGACGCGCTGCTGTGAGACGTGCCTGGCGGGCCGCTCAAACGCCTTAAACTGGGTGCAGGTTCTCGGTGAGCTTTGATGAAAAAAAAAAAAAAACGCACAAGAAGGCAGCAACAAAGGCCACGCAGGCAGGCATCGCGGAGCTGCGTGCAGGATATCGCCGCCGCCTCCGTGACCGGATAAGTACATTAGGGAAGGAAAAGGGGACAGAGGGAACGTGTAAGCAGCGTTACAGCAACAAAAATGGGCAAGCAGGGGCGCTAAACGACAGGGAGGAATGTGAACTCTCGACGACGCGGAAGCAAGGAAGGAGCGGCGGCCATTTTGTCGGCTAGCGCTTCGCTTTTATCCCTCGCTCCCCACAGCTTTCCCCCTCTCGGCGAATCCCTAGATTATACGGGACGTGAGGAGCGGTCACGTCTTTCGCGCGTGAGGGCGTCGTCTCGCTGATCGGGCATCGAATATCTCCGCTTGCTGCTCCTCCTTTTTTCCCGACGTCCTCTTCCTAACCACACGTACGCGTCGCAGCGTGTGCCGTTCCCTCTCCCTGTTCACGTCCTAGTCCCACAGAGGAAAAGGGCGCAAAGATTCGTGTAGCTGTGTGCTCTTTCCCTTTATAGGGAGAGGGCGCGCTGTAAGGTGAACGTGTGGTTACGGTCTTAGTGAATTTACAACGGCAATATCGATGGGTGAGAAATGGCGGCCATGCCATAAACTGTGTAGGCTGTGTAGTTTCCCCGCCTTTTCCCATTATTTCCCCCCAGTCCCTTCCTTTATCGTGACGCTCTCTGTTTTATTTTTCTGAACGGTGATTGTCCTGAAATAACAGTCAAACTGACGCTTTTAGTTTGGCGCTTCTCTTACGTTTGTTTTTCGTATTCAATATAATAATCGTAACTATTGGGATTTTACGTTCCAAAACAGTGACGTGATCACGAGAGACACCGCAGCGGATGGCTCCAGAAATTTCGGCCACTCGGCGTCCTTGCACTCCATAGAGTTTCATACAATAATACGTAGAGATGAATCTGGCGCTGTGATCGCGTACATTCACGGGAATTATGGGGAGTACAGGCTTCGGATTGGATAGGATTAGCTAGCGAACTCTCTACAGACTTTTTTTTACAGTTTCAGTTTCGTTCTACGCGAAGCGCGGGTAGTGGGGTGTGGTGAAAAAGGCTGAATCAGTGCATGCCTTGTTGCTCGAAGAGGCTGATGATCACTAGATATCCTAATTTTCTGCGGCATTGGAGCTTTACGAGACGTATTTGACAGTTTAAACAAAGCGTCGTCCACTCACCGCTGCGCATATGTAGATGTACTGTCTCACGCCAGTGTAGGGTATTGCCTTGAGTCCGTGTCTTTCACGAGCGCGTCATGCTTAAACTCGTTTTTAATCAACCTATAAGCGATGATGAAGCAAACCAGACGCACCGTCGGGCTCCGCTGACTCGACTTCACAACAAAACCAGAGGTGCGTTGGAGGCAGACCTCTGAGACTGCTGGGACAGACGCGTAGAAGAGGAAACCATCAGTGTTTCTAACCTAATACTGTACTGTTATTTCCATAAATATATAATACATACCTTCGAGATAAAAATAAGCATATTTCTTCTCAGGTGTTGTAAAAAAATACTTTATTGAATCTTGATGCCAAATCTAGAACGCAGTGGCAGGGTGATGCATACCATAATGCTTAAATTTGCCCAGGTTTTACTTTTGCTGCCTGGTCACAAAAGCTTTTTTGCAATAAAAATTGCGTTCAAATAACTGAAGTGAGTTTCAATTGAATCTAAGTTCACATAACTTTGTTTTACACTAGGAAAAGAAGCGCCGCGAATCTCCTGAACGTAATTCATCCGAAGCGGATCCGAAGCGTGCACTGTGGGGTACAAGCGCCGCTGAAGGAGCCTGCGTAGATACTAGCGCCAGATTTCACTCTAGGTATTATTGTATGAAACTCTCTGTTTCACCCTTTCGCAGCCTTCCGACGAAGTATGGTCGTCACGACAATTCGTAACAACATGATCGATGGCGTGTTCGTTCGTCAAGAAGAATTTATCCTATAGACGCAGCCAATGAAGGCTATATTCATCATACGTTAGTTTCTCGACGCTACATAGCCACATTTGCTGATGTTTCAGCCATTTCTGTCACGGCTTTTTTCTTATTGCCATGCGATGATGCCACCATCGAGTTAGGTATCTGTCTTTACACCATTAGTGAACTGGCGTAAAGTGGAACATCATGTGAATTGATAGAACTGTGCTGTTTAATTGTTAATAGTATTATTTGTATTATTTATTTAGTACTCACTTCGCCCATACAGGCATAAAGAACATCGTAGGCTTACATAACGTATGCGAGAAAAGTGCACATTACTCTACGAGCATATGAACGTACTCAGCTGCATCAAAAATAACATATATGTCGTGAAAACGAAAAAAAAATCAGAAAAAAGTTCTTTAAATTCAGGAAAAAAAATCACAACTTTCGGTAATCTTGGCACGATTTCCTTCCTTTAAGGGTCGTGAGAGAGTTTACGTGTACCTGATTCTGAGTACTGGCGCCTCAAGTATTCGCTTCTATCGAAAAAAACGTGCGGTAATATAAAAAAAGAGAGCAGGAACATTTTAATTTTCTATCCTCTTTATCCCGTGTACTCAAGACTAGACGGTAAGCAGCCTGCTTATTGAACGTCGTTTCCTCGTGTGGGCGGAAACTTCGAATATTCGCGTTGTTCGTGATGACAGCAATAATCTGTTTCCGTACGATGATAAAAATCGTTGGGGTTTCAACGTTCAAAAACTCCGATATAATTATGAGGGAAGCCGTACGGTGGATGGCTCCGGAAATTTCAACGACCCGTTTTTTTCTTTTTTTTTAAGGTGACCCTAAATCTAAGTACACGGGCCTAAAGCGTTCTCGTCGCCATCAAAAACTGTTCCCGTGTGATCTGCGCAGGTGACGCTCATGTATTAAACCGGAGTGAATGTTCAAACATTAGGCCCTGAGGCGAGCGTATGCTCCCGACTAAATAGATGGCATCGGCCAATAGACAGCAACGGCCCAGAAATGGAAGCTTTCGCTGCTGCTGACGCAACGACGCTATATAATTCGCGGCGCCCCCCGCAGCATAACTAGTTCACGAGCGCGCATCGTAGTTTCGAAAGCAATGCGCTCGTTTTCGTTAGCCGAGGTAGCTGCATGGGAACATAATATACGCGGCGGGTGTGCGTGCGACGGCGTAACGTGCTTCGCGTGTGTTGCTGACCGTCGTTTGTTATAAGCCTTTGCGGCGTCATGTGGGTCGGATGTTGGAGTGGAGGCATTAAAAAGTGATTGGCGAGCATGGCGCTTTCTTTTTTTCCGAAGCCGCATCGGGCAACATTTCCCTCCTCCTCTCTTTCCTTACATATCAATAAGCACGCTCTTTTGCTTTGTTCTTCTTCTTCTTTTTGCATTAGGTAAGTCTTCGCGAGAGTTATAGCCTCTGCTGGGTGCGGCTTTAGGGCTACCTGTGAATAACTAATAGAGACAGTGCTGTTCTTATAGCGTGCTTGTTGTTGATAATACCAAAGCACTCCATGGATGCCTCATCACACGTGGAAAATGGCCGTCGGGGTTGTTCGCGGTGCAAAAGAGCATCATCACTTCATTACGTGGATTTTTTTAAAGTTCTGTTGGCTTCAGGTTCTGTTGCCTAAGCGGTTTCTCGCTGAGTTAAAGCGCCGTTTGATAAGATATATGATGGACGAAGTGTAACCTTTCGCGCCGCGTGACTGGGTGCTGTGCTTTCTGAAGTGCATTTGGAATTGTCGCTTTAATGCAATATTTACTTTTTTGACGCTTATAAGCTTACATGAGTGTGTGTCTGTTTCGTCGTATATCTTCTTATCGCATGATAGAAACTAGATAATGCGCATTTCGATAAAAAAAAAAGCCGCCGTCGATAAAGGTGACAAGTACTCCACTAATCCATAATAAGGACAAAACTGATATGGCAGGATGTTCTTCGGACTTCTATGAGCTCCCCCAACAATGCACGTTTTAAATTTACAGCTATTACTGCTTTTCATAGAAGGGGTAAAGGAAAGTGAGAATCGGAAGAAAAAAAGAAGAAAAAGAAAGATGGCAACATGCGAACTTATACTTAGAACGTACGACGCAGATAGGCTAAGCGAAGTAGCTTTCAGTAAAAAGAATGCATTAAAAATTCAGACATTTTGGACGGCAGCAGGGTAAGAAACATGGCGGCTGCAGCCATGAATTACAAGCGAAGGGGAAAATGGTGGTGAAACGGTGCCGAGATAGCGACCGGTCGCCATCGTCTTCGTCTCGTTTCGCCTATGTATGTATACATTAACCGCTCCGGCCGCCGCCGTTGCTTTCTTTGGCGTTAGGACGCCGGTCCGATTCCGGTCGCCTTCTCCCTTGGTGTTGCGTCTCCTCCGATTTCTTAATAGCAAGTATTTTCTTTGCTAAGCACCCGTGGCTTCCCTTCTCAAATTTCGTGGAGCCCGCTCAAAAGTATACGCGACCTCTAGTTTCGCAACCGCTTCGTTGAGTCTTGGAGTTTTGTTCCTTCCCTTGTTTTTTTTTTTTTCTCGGTTCGTTCATAGGTGACGTCTATGCAAACGCACGACGAAGGAGGGAAAGAGTGAGATGGCATATGGGCGAGTGGGTGCGCCTCTGCTCATTTGTGAAAATAGAGAGAGAGGAGGAGGAGGGAGGGGGGGTATGAATTAGATGGCAGACACTCGGGCCGACAGCGCCTGCTACGATGCAGCGCTGGAGCGAATTGGGCGCTTTCCCCTGGCCATTGCGGCCAACCTCATCTTACGCTTCCTTACCCTTTCCTTCTATTTTCGCTTTCCCGATGTGCACTGCGCGCTTGTTGCCTTATCTTTCGCGTGGCCCGCCATCGGTCGTATGGAATTCCTCGGTGACCATTACGTTTCCTGGGGCTGCTGCTGAAGTTTCGCGGTTTCAAATAGCGGCACGTCGGAAAAACGCCCGGTGGTAACGGCGGAATATTAGCCCCCACAAAAAAAAAAAAAAATAGAAATAAACGAGCAAATTGTAACGTCGACGGGAATAATTGCGTGTTTGCACGTGCGCGGATTTGAAACAGCCGCACCTTGTGGGAAAAAACTGAAGAAGAGAAAAAAAATGAATAGAAGGAGTAACGGAAATATTTGCGCAGCGAAGCGATCGTTTGATAGGAAACCGCGTTTCCAGGGTCATTTCTCCGAAACGTGCGTGCGCTCTCGTATTTGCGGTTCTGCGGTGGCTTCTGTTGCATTTTCTTGATTTTATGACTCATGTTGCGGCACACGTCTTATCAGCGCTGACCTGAGCCTGAGCTATTATAGAACGCACAGGAATGTTTGCGAAAAGAAAAAAAAAAGGATGCTGTTGTGTGCGACGAGGAATAGCGGTGGGCCGCTGCAAAAGCAGAGCGGAAGCACTTTCGACCATCCCCCATCTCCCCCGTGCTGTTCCTATAAACAGAGACATTGACGGAGATTATTGTAATAATAATAATAATAATAATAATAATAATAATAATAATAATAATAATACGTTGGATCTTACGTCCCGAAACCATATCATTATGAGAGCCGCCGTATAGTAGAGGGCTCCAGAAATTTTTACCATCTGGTCTTCTTTAAAGTGCACTGCTTTCGCACAGTACACGTGCATCTACCATCTCGCCTCCATCGAACTGTGACTGCCGCGGCCGGGATCGAACCCGCCACCTCTGTGTCAGCAGCCGAGCACCTTAAAGATTACCACACTGTGGTGGAGATTGTGAATCTTGCGATAGCGAAAAAAACTGGGGATAAGAAAATTGTACAGAGAACGGTCTTTTGTTGGGGAGGACACGTCAACTGCACTGTGAGGGAATGGAGATGAGAATAATGAGAGAACAAGGAAATACATCCTGAAAGAGGTCTTCACAAGGACACCTGTTTTTAATATTTCTCTAATATGCGTCTGATGCTAAGTGCTTGTAAGGAAACGTGTGATGTCGTTTTGCGTGGTTTCGTGTTGCGCCACGGGGAATGGTATCTTTCGTGCCCACTCGGACAGACATCTAAAATTTGACTTGGTTTCTTGTGTCTCTCTAGTGTTTCGTTGTTTGTTATTATGTGCATATGTTTTTATGTCTGCTCCACTGCTTATCCGCCGCTGTTTGCCGTTCAGGGGATGTATGTGCTTATCAGTTTGCAGGAGATCAAGCAGCCTGCATGGATCACGTTTACAGGTCACCGTGAATATTCGTAATCTGGGGCCTCAGATTGTTCACTCGGGATGCGAAAATTCTTTGTACGGTGTCGAGTTAGAAATATGTAAATGAAATCAAATGAATAACGAGTGTTGTGCTCAGTGAAAGTTGATCCCGCGTTCTCTTTTTCTTCGCAGGTGAGTACACTGTCCGGACGACTACGACAGGCGCAATTCGCCCTTGACGCACTCCTCTGGCAGGAGACAAAGGAAAAAGTGAGGCTATCGTTTTTCATTCGCGCGTATGTTTTTTGCGTTGTAAATGCGCACGTCACCGGCGTCGGTTGCTGCCATACACTTTAGTTGCGTCAGCGACGGGACGCCGTACCTCTTTTTCACGCATGGCAAGGCGTATATTACGCGGCTCTCTACGATCGTACGTCATTCAAGGTTCCGTTTTCGGAGCGCTGCCGTTCGCCTACCTGCGTTTCCCCATTGGCTTTATAGTTGCTTCAATGATCGCATCCGGGTAGCAAACCGGATGCCAATATCTGGTTAACCTCCCGGCCTTCCTTTTTCTCTATCTCTGTCCCAACGATCGCGGCCACATAGATTTTAACTCTTGAGTTTATTGTTCGCATTTGGTTTTCTGCCTTCGATATCGACACGTCCGCCACCGCGATGTTGAATAACAAAGTGATGCACAAATTGTGCGATGGTTACAGGAGGTGCACAGAACAAACCCCCATAAAGAACAAATGAAGGCGTTTCAAATAGAACTGTGCGTATAAGCGAGTTAATCAGGACCTGCTTAGGAATGTTTCTTCAGACGGGGCGTACGGCCGCTAGTTATATGAAAATGCTGCACCACCATATGAGAGTGATACCCATTCGCGAGGAAAGCGCGTGGAAAGAAAGTAGGCTGTTCAAGACTTTCTGCCGCATCCCTGGTTGAAAAGACAGCTTGAATCAACTAGCAACGGCGTGAGCGCCTACGCCGCTCTTGATGAAGAAGTAGGATTCGACCTCTTGAAGACGGACTATCATCATCAACGCATATCTCATTTTACAGGTCGCGTCTTTTTTCGCCGTCATGTCTCCACTTTCACACATACAAAAAGCAATGTGATTAAAAACGTGCACACACACACACTCACTCTCTCTCTCTCTCACACACACACTATTTGAAATGTCTTTTTATTTTTTATTTTATTTTGTTTTTGACGTTCAACTGTAGGTGTAACAGCCCTGAGCAGAAAGCCGCGAGAACATTGCGAAATGTTTACACGGGGGACGAAAAAATGCTTCCGCAGAGTGGCTGCTCTGATGGTTCCGTTGAAATTGCACTCTGAAGAATGCATTCTAAGGTGGCAGGCAGTATAGGACTAAAGGAAGATGAATCTAGTCGTGATTGAAGGAATTGTATTGATGGAAGAGACGACTCTGGACGGCACAGTCATGCAACTTGCGGCGAAAAGAAGAACGGAAATAAATCTCACCCGTCGAAAAAGAACGCACAAAAACTAGCTTTGGCATCAGCTGGACACTTTGCCACACAATACCTGTGTAGTGCAGTGAAAGCTAACGCACGTGTCAGCTAGTCCGAGTAAAAATAGGCTCGGGTGTTTCACAAAGAAAGGTAGAATCTTTGTCATTGTGCTCTGCCTGTACTGCCGTGAGACTCGCATTCTGTCGGCGTCTTGAGTGAAAAACCTAATTATTTCGCATATATGAGCGAATTGTTGCCATCGCCAAGAGCACCATACTTCTTTGCCGCGAGCCTGTTGAAGTGAATGAGTAATACTTTATTGAACATGTCTGGTATTGTATTAGAGGGTGGAACCACAAGCGTCCTGGTGTCGAGACCATGGACACGGCCGGCCTAGAGTTGATCAGTGAGGTCTTTACTGGGTAGAGCCACCGGTGAACAACAACTAAAAGCGTCGTTGTACCTCCGCATTGTGCCATCCGCCTGGATTCAGGCGTACTTCTGCGTCGGTAAAATCAGATCTCAACGTTCACGCAAATGTATGTACACTTCACCTCTCAGATTTCAGGAAATCATATTGAACTCGTTGGCGAGTAATAGCCAATAAAGCAACGGCGAAAGATCAAAATGTCATAAAGTTGCATTCCGTTCCGAGATCCCTTTCTTGCCGTTCCCGCTTATACTTGACCGACGCATCTCGCAGCGCTGGTCGCACTGCACAGAATTGCCGCAACGAAGTGAAATGGTTTGCCAGAAGGAATGGGCAATATGGTATTTAATGTTGTGCATCAAAGAAAAAATGAATTGGGAGGAAATGCTGACTTCTGCAGTGACCAAAGAGGCGTCGCGATGAGAAATGAAGTGATAGTCTGCAGCAAGATTAAGAAAAAAAGAAAGGAAAGAGAGAGAGAGAGAGAGAAAGAAAAAAAGAAAGCAAGAATTGGGGGAGAATAGCATAGCGTGGCCACAGTGGGTATAGATACGGTCGGGTGCGAAGAAAATCGAGACCGCGCGTATAGTGTGACCGGTGGAGTGTCGGCGTGAAAGACGACCTTAATGGTTTTCTTGCTCCGCTAAGGAGGAGGCCGTAGATAGTTGGTGCGCTCACATTCTCCGTTCGGAATGCAGCGTCTCCACTCTTCACCACCATCGCTCCACGACTTTCAGAGCGCCGGTGATAACCGATATCGCTCGATGTGGAGGCTTTCTGTGCACGTGCCCCTATTGTAGCACGCTTGCAGAATTTTCTTTTGCGAAGGATTGTTCTTATGGTACTCGTATTTGTATCTTTATAATTATTGATAATTTGCTTGGATATCTTTCGCCCCCTGAGAGGCGTGTAACATACGAGGCCCTTCGAACGGATGCCGATAATAATTCATGTTGATGTGTCAGGCTACTTTGCTTCGGCGATTCTGAATCGTGTAAGTGTAGAGAAAGTTCTGAATCACTGTTACTCTCACTGCATGCATACACCAGCACTCGCCCCGTAGTTTTGCCGGACACTGTGGCAAATGCGCGTATTCTTTTAATGATTCGTTGATTAAATGATTGACCAATTTTTAGCCCTGCGTGGTACCTCAGTAACTGTGCTTTACTGTTGGTTAGTTCTGGGTGGAATGCGAAATGACTTGCTTGCTCGGATAAAGGCGTGAAGTACACAGTCTCTCTATTTCGCGAGTGCAACTACGTGTTGAATGCCTTTCGCCGCTTATTTTCATCCCGCAATCGTTCTTAAAAAATGTGGACAAACTAGAATTAGTGCCAGATTAATTTTATTTCAGCATGGGTTTGGACAAATACAGGTGTTGAGGGCCGCTAGCTTAAAGTCAGGGAACTACGAGAGAAAAACCCCGCGCAGACGCCTAAAGAAGAAGCAACGAAAGAAGAAGCAACGCCATAAAAAAAGTGGTTGACTGAGACCGTAAGAATTAAGGAACCCTTAAGCTTCGCCTTTAAGAGTTGAACGTGATAATGAATCTCTCTCTTTCTCTTACACACACACACACACACACACACACACACACACACACACACACACACACACACACACACACACACACACACACACACGCACCCACACACACACGCACACACACACACACACGCACGCACACACGCACACACACACACACACACACACACACACACACACACACACACACACACACACACACACACACACACACACAAACGCGCACTAGCGCAAGTGCGATGTGTCTATAGTAATGCAGTGACTGTGCAGTGTGGCCACTTTCTTCTTCTAGAACAGCGCTCGGTGTAGTCGAGACACCATGCCTCACAGATGGCGCGCACACACACAAACGCGCGCGCGCGCTTGAATGGTACATGCAAGTTTCTGATCTAAAGCAAGAGTCGCATGGCCGCCGATATACACGCAACGCGCTCGCCATCTCGGAGGCCATAAAGAGTCTCACAATGCCTCACAGATAGCAGCACGTTATCTAGCGTTTGCTGTTTGCTTGATCAACGCCTATGCAAAGGCATCATATGTTTTTCTCAAGATTGACATGGTTGTGCATCTTTAGAGCTGTTTGCAAGTTCCTGCGTGTTTTTTAGCGGCGATGGCTGCACTGTATCCCGGCCTCTTTCGGCGTACCCTTATGGCCTCCGAAAGGTGCCTACAAATAGCCGAATCGGCTCGTTCATGTCGTGACACCTGTCGAAGAAAATGCGTGAAGGAGACTTCTTCCACTACATGGCATTTATGTGGTAGTTTTTCCCGAAGCAGCTGCAAGTAACATCGTGGCTTTGTGGTAGGACACCTGCTTGCCATGCGAACGGTGCGGGTTAGATCCTCAATGGAACAAAAATTTTATTTTGTTTGCTTCTTTTTTTATTTTTGCTCAGGCACGATTTTTCGCTCGCAACCGATGGGGCCGACGGTGGAATTTCTGCGACACGAGCTCTCTAACGCTATCGCGTTAAAAATTTAGTCGCCCCCGCTGCGGGAGCCGCGGGGGACCTTCTTCGTCGGCGCCACTGCCGCTGGGAGGCGGCCCTCCAAAGCTCGGAGCTGAATACCCGGCTCTTTGCCGTCCGGAAGGCCGAGGATGCCACCCGAGTCCAGGGACTCGTTGCCGCCACCTCAAGCCACCAAGCCCAAACTGCCGGCCCACTGTGTGTACACAAAAGTCTTTTCTCTCTCTCCCTCCCTCTCTCTCTCTCGGCATATCGCGTTCTTAAGAGCGCGCAATGCCGCGGGTGCGCAGCCTCCTTCTGCCGTCGACAACAGCATAACGGATCACACGCCACATAACAGACGGCCGGCTGAGGCGGAGTTGGAGTTGTTCAGGGAGAGGTGGTTTTCCTGGTGGATCGGGCGTTTGCTGCTTTTCCATAAAGAACCGCAAAACCGCGATCACGAGGACTCGCAGAAATAATTCGATGTGCGAACGAACGATGGACCGAAGACTTCGCTATAGCGAAGGCCTTGACAGTGTTGGGGAGATGAAGCGGAAATAGACGTGGACTGGAAGCATTAATCGTAGAAGTAGGAGCAGGATATGAGGGGAGCGGAGGAGGAATGAAAGGCTGTTAGAAGAGAGAAAGAAGAGGGGGGAGGAGTAAGAATCTAAGCAACTTGTTTCTCCGCTCACTCACATCGCGCTCTGCGATCCAGATGATGCGTGCAAGCACAACTGCGCCGCCTGTCACGAGTGAAAGCGCGGGAACGTCTTTTTTCTGCGGCTGCTGCTCGCGGAGGTGAAAAGGAGGAAGGCGGAAAGAGCATGTCAACACGTGTGGGCTAAGGAGAGAGAAAGAAGGGGGGGGGGTCGCGGTGTTTGGCATTGACGGATGGTAATTGTAACGCCGCGGGTCACCGACTGCCGGATCGTGGCGAGACTTCGTGCACGCGACGCCTCTGCCTTCTTTCCATCCTATACGGCTATCTACGCTGGACTGCTCCCTCATCCGTGCATCGTTTCATCGTTCGTCACCCTGCTTAATATACGGGATGACATGAACGGCTTTCGCGTCTTGCGTAAATTATTCGCTTGGGGGGCAACGGCAGCAGCAGTCCGGACTGCTCAAGAAGGCAGTGTAACCTATGAAGCGGTGTGAGGGCAGGTCGTATGCGCTGAGGTCTCTTCCTGCTTCGTTATCGATTGCGCCGGTTGTTAACCTGCGATAAAAATGGTTAATTTCACTGTATTCCGCGCCCTTTTTTTTAGTTATCGCCGAAGAAACATTCACGAGCCGATACATGTGATAATGCGCACGGAGCGCTGTTCTGCCAACTGATAAGGAAAAGAAAAAAATTCCGCCATATCCACGAAGTGAATGATGATGAGTGGGCGAAGCTCCGGAGGTAAGCCTGGTAAACTATGAATCCTCTGTACATTTTGCCCACTCGATTTTATTACATCGCTCCCCCTAGCGTACGTCGCCGCACTAAATCGAACGATTGCCTTCAACCAATGACACGCGCCATATGTGACATCATTCCTGTTTTATAAGATCTCGCGTCTTTCATCAACTACAAGTACCGCTTTCTAGTTTATAATACCTTGCATCTTTTCATCATCAGCTACAAGTACCACCATCTAGTAAACACTACAAGAACTAAACGAGAGGTGGCTACATACAGGAGACGGTACCGCCATCTAGTGAACACTGCAAGAACTAAACTAGAGGTGGCTACATACAGGGGACGGTACCGCCATCTAGTGAACACTGCAAGAACTAAACTAGAGGTGGCTACATACAGGCTACAGGGGACGCACAGCCCACGCCCTAAGGAGCTTCGCCCCTAAAAAAAAAAAAACGCGATGCCGTGGTGGTCAGGCGTTACGACGCTTGACTACTGACCCGAAGGTCGTGGACCCGAACAACAACTGCGGCGACTGCATTTAGACGGAGTTTGCCAAAGTGCTACAGCGGCTCGTGCCCTACTGCATACGGTGTCTCTCACAATTATTTGGGCTTAATACACCAACTTTAGACCAATATCGATAAGATAGTTAAAGTATCGGATGATTTCTTCAGAGATATGTACAGTAGCCGGGATAATCTCGACCGTAATGTAAGAATCAGCAGCAACCTGTATGACATCGCACCAGTAATGACAGACGAAGTCGGCAAGGCCTTGTAGATCATGCAAAGAGGCAAAGCTGCTGGTGAGAATCAGGTGACATCAGATCTGCTGAAAGATGGAGGACAGATTGTGCTAGAGAAACTAGCCACCCTGTTTACGAGGTGTCTCCCGACAGGAAGAGTACCAGAATCCTGGAAGAATGCTAACATCATCTTAATACATAAGAAAGGAGATGACAAGGAATTGAAGAATTACAGGCCGATCAGCTTGCTTTCCGTCGTATACAAGCTAATTACAAAAATAATTGCTAACAGAATCAAGGCAGCATTAGAATTCAGTCAACCTAAGGAACAAGCAGGATTTCGAACAGGCTGCTCAACAATCGACCACATTAATACTATCAATCATGTAATAGAAAAATGCTCAGAATACAACCAACCACTATACATAGCCTTCATAGATTACGAAAAGGCGTTTGATTCAGTAGAAATAGCAGCAGCAATGCAGACACTGCGGAATCAGGGCGTCGACGAAGCGTATACAAAAATCATGGAAACAATCTACAGGGGATTAACTGCTACCATAGTGCTTCATAAAGAAAGCAACAGAATACCTATCAAGATGGGTGTAAGGCAAGGGGAATAGAGTTTCCTAATATACACTACAGGGAACTCTGGCGCTAGTGTCTATGGGAGCTGCAACACACTGTGCTTCAGCGAGCATGGGAATGATGGGTAGTACACACTTTTGTCTAATTTTCGTACTTGTGGCCTGCTTTTGGCTCCGTGCGTGTCCGTGTGGCTTAGAGCTGTCTTTTCACAGAAAAATAAATTACTAAATGTTCAGCGTTTGCGCTTCACAAACCTTTTGTTTAGGCTTATCATTCTGAATCGAGTCACAAGTTCGAAAGGGTTTGTTCTTTCCTTCAAAACAAAACCGTAACCAGCAATAAACGAAGCCGCAAGTACGATTCGCTACCCGCAAGTATACGAAGACTAGGCAAATGTGTGTACTACCCATCATTCCCGTGGTCGCTGAACGATTGCAGCGCCAGAGTACCCTCTAGTTAGTTTTAGGAAACTCTATGGCAAGGGGATACAATCTCCCCAATGTTATTTATCGCGTGTTTACAGGAGGTTTTCAGAGGCCTAGAATGGGAACACTGAGGGATAAGAGTTAATGGAGAGTACCTTAGTAACCTGCGCTTCGCCGATGACATTGCATTGCTGAGTAACTCAGGGGACAAATTGCAACTCATGATTACGGAGTTAGACAATGAGAGCAGAAAGGTGGGTCTTAAAATTAATCTGCAGAAGACGGAAGTATAGTACGTGGTCTATTGGCTAAGGTACTCGGCCGCTAACCCGCAGGTCGCGGGATCGAATCCTGGCTGCGGCGGCTGCATTTCCGATGGAGGCGGAAATGTTGTAGGCCCGTGTGCCCATATTTGGGTGCACGTCAAAGAACAGCAGGTGGCCAATATTTTCGGAGCCCTCCACTATGGCGTCTCTCATAATCATATGGTCGTTTTCGGACGTTAAACCCTACATAACAATCAATCAAAGGATAGTACAACAACCTCGGAAGAGAGCAGCGCTTCGAGATAGGTAATAGCGCACTTGAAGTTGTAAAAGATTATGCGCTACCTAGGACAGGTACTAATCGTGGAGCTGAACCACGAGCTTGACGTAAGAAGAATAAGAATGGGGTGGACCACATTTGGCAAGCACTCTCAAATACTGACACGTCTATAAATTGCCACTATCCCTCAAGAGGAAGGTATATAACAGCGGCATTTTGCCGGTACATAGCTACGCAGCAGAAACCTGGAGACTTAGGGTTCAGCTTAAATTGAGGACGACGCAGCGAGCAAGGGAAAGGAAAATGGTAGGTGTAACCTAAAGAGACAAGAAGAGAGCAGAGTGGATTAGGAAACAAACCGGGGTTAAGGAAATCATAGTTGAAATCAAGAAGAGAAAATGGACGTGGGCCGGGCATGGAGCGCACAGACAGGACAATCGCTGGTCATTAAGGGTATCTAACTGGATTCCCAGAAAAGGCAAGCGGGTTAGGGGAAGACAGAAGGTTAGGTGGGCAGATTAGATTAAGAAGTTTGCGGATATAAATTGGCAGCAGCAAGCACAGGACCGAGCTGACTGGCGGAACATGGGAGAGGTTTTTGTCCTGCAGTGGACGTAGTCAGACTGATGATGATCATGATGATGACACCCACTGTCATCATTCCTCGACTTCACCGCTGAGCGAGCGTATGCAGATACCGTGTGCGTACCACCCACAAGATGTCGCCGCTTCGGTATGGGGTATATCGGGGCCATTCGAAGCTGAACCGAATCGCCTGGCCCGCATCGTCTCAAGCAGCCGTCATCTGTAAGCCGCAAAGCGAACGGGTGCCAGACAACCACGATGCAGCCGCGCTGTCTATATGGCCGATCGAATCTGCAGATCTGCTTCCTCCCAGCCCAAACTTCTTCCGCCGGAGGAGGACGAGGAGCGGGTTCGCGATGCTGGCTCACTTCCTCTCTCGCGAAGAGGAAGAAGAGGAATTCGGACTAACAGGGACGCGTCCTTGGCGAACTGTGCGGAGCGGAGACAACGACATGACGAAAATGCCGGACGGGGACGGGAAGGGCGCGCTCGCCGACTGAATACGAAATCGGATCAAGACGTTCCCTGTATACGCTTACGGTTAGAACGGCTGATCGTGTTCGGCTCGTCGGCGACGGGTCTTCTTCCGAGAAGGAGCCAGATGGAAAGAAAAAATTGCGCTCGAAACCGCGCGCTGAGCCAATGCCTCCATTGTTTCTTTCAATGCCAGTGCAAACGCGCGCTTCTCAACGGAAGCCGTCGGTCCGCCTTAGTTCGGAGAGTGCTCGTTATGTGACGCTAGATGATGGGTAGCGCTAAAGCCCCTTGATCTTTAGGCAGCGCTGCTTGCGCCGCACGTGCTTCCGAGCGCTTTCCCCCTGTAGACGCGATAGACGTGTTTCCCACTTCAATATCATAACGTCTGTCAGATTTGTTCCTTCGTGCTGCTTCTTTGTCGCTCGAAGAAATGCCGCCGCCGCGTCACAGAACAGCACGTGCAGAAGCGACAGTGACGCTTCCCCAATGGTTGACCGCGTAGCGCCATGAACGGCGACACGCTATCGGAGCCAGCGTGACCTCCAATATTGTGAACACGAGGAATACAAGGCGCCGTCCCACGGATCTGCACACAACTAAACAAAAAAAAATTACTTCCGTCATGAGGCACTGCGTGAAAGGCCCTCTCCTCCATCACCGCAAAGCACACGCGAAGACTAGGCGATGGGAGATAGTAGGACAGGTTTAAAGGAGAAGGTGATCAACAGCTCGATCGGGCGCATGTGGCTGGCATTGATAAAGTAGATGAGGCGTTGGTTGAGCGTGGCTTCAGTTTTTTTTTTTCGCGGTGTTCATATTTATAACGATTGGGCGTACTGGGAGAACATCACATATAGGTGCTCGACGCGCGCTTTGTCCACTTAGTGTGAGATCATCTGCGGGCCAGCGGCAGCACAGCTGCCACCTATATATTTGTGCTCACGACTTCTCATAGCTCTACGGCGGATCCGTTGAGAGGCGCGGGAACTGGCACAACATGCTGCAAAAAAACGTCGCTGTCCCAGTTGTCATGTGATTATAGAGGAGGGCGGTGGCAAGCTTTGGGCTGTATCACAACACTGCAGTGCCGTATTTGTCACGGCACCATAGAGCGTGGTGGCAAGCTTTGAGTTGTGCCACAACGCGTGTCAGTTAGCACGTGATCATAGAGGGTGGTGAGAAGCTTTGGGCTGTGCCACAACGCTATAGTTGTCACGGGATCATATGGGGTGGTGGAAAGCTTTCGGCTGTGCCATAACTATAGATGCCACAACTCTGCTGTGCCAGTTTTGTCACGTGATCATAGACTGGCGCAAAGCTTTGGGTTGTGCCACAACGCTGCTGTGCCAGTTAGCACGTGATCATAGGGGGCGGTCGCAAGCTTTGGGCTGTGCCACAGCGGTAGTTGTCACGTGATGATATATAGGGGGCGGTGCAAGGCTTTGGGGACTATGGATACCGTGCACAACACTGCTGTGCCAGTTTTGTCAAGTGATCACAGGGGGCGGTGGCAATTAAGCTTTGGGCTGGGCCAGCACTATGCGCTGCGACGTCGATACAAGCGCCTGGATATGTCGACGGAGACTACCGCTGTTTACATACAGGGTTTATGCAGTAACCGTGATGGGATTGGGCTCGTTGCAGCGACGGATGAGTCAGGCCTCCGCCACATTCTTATTTCGGTGAGGCTTCGGCAGCGCACTATAAGCAGGAACGCTGGAGACAGATATAAAAGAGATTTATTTATTTATTTATTTAATTTTCAGTACTGTTAGCCCATAGGGCTGTTACTGGGTGGGACTGTTTACAATACAGAAAAGTAAATGCAAACAGTATAAGAATGTACAAAAAACATTGCACAAACAACGCAATGCAAACTAAAGAAAACACACAGCTATACACAGGCGCGAACAAAAAATTATACAAAACAACAACACTGCAGTTATACATGAGAATTTCGATGTTATACACTCAGTGACCGCAGTTTTTCGACAAAACTTTCGAGGGAAATCACACTATCAAATATTTTGAACGCTTAGTATATTCCAGTCTTCAATCGTCTTCACTAAGAAAGAATGCTTGTAGACATCAAATCTGGATACGTAGGGTCGCACAATATAGGGGTGGGAGGATCGAGGTTATGTTCTGCCTGGAGTCCGCAAGTATAGTGTGGGTATCATGGTGTGGCCCATGATACAGGTGTCAAAAATTTTAGTCTTGCCACTTTTTTTTTTTCGTGAAGCAAACTTGAAAGCTTTGCCTTATTAATCAATGCAGTGACGGGTTCAGTCCTTCTGTAGTTGGAAAATATAAAGCGTACATCAGACGTTGCACTCAGGAACCGCATTCGATTGCCACTCACAGACTGCTAAGCCTGGCATCAGGCTCCCTTCTTATTCAACGGCCTATTGAATCTTGATTGCGGTAGCCTTATTTGTGGCCTTCCACAAAGTCGCTTTAGTAAATGTATTAGTCGCTAAGGCACGATTGATGCAATTACTCCTTAGCGTTGACTGTGGGAGAAAACTGCGCTGCCAATTCGTAAGATACGCCCGTATCGCAGCTCGATCCGAAATTCCGCACACCGTCTTTCTTTCTTGAACCAGGTGTATGGCGTATCGTGTCTTGCGATCAGGACTTCAACCTAGACGCATTTCTTTCGAGCTTGCGACATGGTTGCGGTGGTGGTGCACTTGGCGACAAATGGCGACACTAGAAAGCTCACTTTTATGCCTCCGTTTATCGCGCTTTGCGTTTTATCCCTTGCTTTATTTTAGCATTTGAGAAAGGAGAAAAAAATACTGTCTTTTTTCCCCCTCCGAGAGGACGCGCCCTTGAATATTTCTTGCGCCTCGGCTGCGTTTGTATTCTCTGCCGCCTTCCGCTACCTTCTCCCCCGGCATAGTTGTTTTCTAGGCTTTGTCTTGGCTTCGTTCGCTTTCTGACTTTCAGCCTGCCTGCTGGATAATCTTGTTCGTTTCCAGGTGCACTGGAACGATCTAATGCGAAAAATAGCGTGCCCTTAGTCCTACTCTTATTTTACATCTCTCTCTTCCCCCTCTCTCTTATAGTTTGTCGCGTTGCTTGTAAATTTTCGATGCCCCCATCCTGTACAAGCAGTGTAAGCTGTGCTGGTTCCGGTTTATAGCGGTATCCCGAAGAGATCGTCGGGAACGAAAATCTCTCGCTGGTCCACTTCGTCTGAAGCGGAGGCCAAATAAACTCTATTTGCGTGTACTGCGTTGCTTTCTTGCGTCTTTGCTTTTGTTGTGTGTGTTCTTTCACAAGTGCTTCGCAGGCTTTCCATTTCTGGGCTGCAGCACTCGATTTGCTCCTCCCCCCCCCCCCCCTCCCGTTCTCTTCGAGACTTCCTTGGAATTGCCGAGTGTGGAACGGAACCACTTCACTCGATCGCACACCGCCGATGCGAGAGCGAATATCAGCTTCATTGCTTTATATAAGGGATCGTGGCTCTTTCGGCAAGTGTTTTTTTTTTGTGGTCGTGTTTGTTGCTTGCGCAACGCCTTTTTGTCGTTCTAATGCGAAGCATTTCTTGGCGCACCGAACGCACCGTAAGGCTCGAGCCTTAAGGTGCGTTTGGTTAATCCGTCCGTCCATCCCTTACAGCTTCTTTCCTGCTGAGGCAGTATGGTGAACTCGATATGACCCAAAGTTAGCGTATTATGACACGAGTGTGCGACAAAGATAAGTGACAGGTCTCAACGTGAAACATGTGTGTCACGCGCATTATACTCTTAGTGTGAATGCCAGCAGCACAAAAGAAAGGCAGAAGTAACCGAGACCAGAAAAAAAAGACAGGGACGGAACGATGCTGGACCATTAACGTGCTTCATGTCGATGAAAACTTCGTAAGCTCGTCCGCCGCAATAAATTAGTGGCTGCGTTGCTCGGCTGCATGCTGACCACAAGGTAGTGGGTTCGATCCTCGCCGCGGTGGTCTCATTTCGATGGAAGCGCAACGGTATAGAGACCTGTGTACTGTGTGATATCGGTGCAAGTTAAAGAAAAACCGGGTGGTTTGAAATCCCCGAGCTTTGCGCTACGGGGCATACATGGTGTCTCTCGCAATCATATCGTAGTTTTGGCATGCGAAACACTAGATGCTGTTTTTATTATTTTACGACCTTATTCATTCGTGGCGTGACATACAAAAGAAAAGAATTCGCTTATCATTCAGACCAAGGTGAAGGCCCCCCATGTGTAATGTTGTCTATAATTTCAACTACATAATTGTGTCGATCTTTTTACAATCAACAGTGTCATGGTGTTTCCGCGGCTATTGAGCACTTCTTATCGCCACCTGTCATCATAAAATCGACATTTTTATTGGCCTATAAAATCGCTGTTATATAGCTACAATGATTTTATTCGTTAATGTCGGTGGTGTCCTAATATGCCTTACCGCACTTTTTTCTCGGCGATCTAGCTCTTTTGCCAGTTTATGCATCACCTATATTGCTTGAAAATAGACAAGAAAGTGCATTCTTCTTGTGTACGTTTTTCTGTGTATTCGCTGGTAGCCATGTTTTCAAGCTCCAGCGCTCTCGTTTTTCTTACCTCTTTTCTTGTTTTTTTTTTTCCTGTTATTGCACTCTCCGCTTACCTTCCGACATTCCGTCAGCTGTGCCTGTGAAAGAAGCAGGATCCAATTTCGGCCGTGCTTTCCAGCTGGCGCATTCCGTTAATAGGTCTCGTACCCTTTCTATCTCTCTCTCTTTTCGCTCTGCCGAGTCTCTCACATATACACGCACACTGCCATGCCATTGCGAAGTCCCCCTGGAAGTATATATTGCGACCTTCTGTACTCTCCTCCTTCTGTTCCGCGTTCGGTTCGTGCCGAACCAAAACGATGCTCCGCAAACTGAGGTGGAGAAAAAATTCCG
Source organism: Rhipicephalus microplus (assembly GCF_013339725.1). Lineage (NCBI taxonomy): Eukaryota > Metazoa > Arthropoda > Arachnida > Ixodida > Ixodidae > Rhipicephalus > Rhipicephalus microplus. The sequence goes on from NC_051167.1 coordinate 70,187,721, forward strand.
GTGGACCCCTCGCCGAGAAAGTGGGTGAGCCCGTTCGGCGATCTTCGATCTGAGGCGCGGCATTCCGCGGCCCCCGTATACACTCCCGAGCCGAAAAACACCCCTCGGTGACGGAGAAATGCACGATTGATGATGGGGTTTCCTTTATCCCCATCTCCAGTGGAGACACCCTGTGTGTGTGTGTGTGTGTGTGTGTGTGTGTGTGTGTGTGTGTGTGTGTGTGTGTGTGTGTGTTTTGTGCTGGTGCAGCGAACGAGATGAACGCTATATACCGCAGAGAAAGCGGATCTAGACAAATAAATATAAATGTACTCTACGAAATTCCTAAGCTGTAGGTATACCGCCTGGCGGTGGGCGGGAATGACCCCGAAGTGCGCCGGCGCATTCAGCTGTTCGGAAAAGGGTCGACGGGGAGCTCGGTTCTCTTGTCCCTTCTATATTCAAGCGTCGCTGCTCAGTCAAAGGGAAGTAATCCAACAAAGAAAGCACTGTGTATAAACATGGCCACGACAGTTTGACCGTAGGGAACCGAGCCAGAGGGATCAGTGCATACTGTACCCGCCGTAAATCGGTGCAGCATTGCCGATGCGACAGCGCGCGTTGGTGACCTCGAAGCTAGGGATGCTGTTCGCGTGTAGTTTCCTATTGAATAACAACGAGGGAAGCCGCGTAAAGGCGGTGTCAGGAATCCAACCATCACATATTTGCGCATGGTACATTTGGCAGGCACTTAAATGACCACTCTTGCAGCGGTAACTGTACCTAGATGAAGAACAAGAGTATTGTTGTTTACACGTTGCTCCGGGAAACCAGACAGCGGCAACAAATTGCCTATTTCCATCCTGGGTGGAAACAGGGCAATGTCCGGCTAACTGTCGCACCTACATTAGGTCCCCTCCTTCTTCAGTTCGGGTCAGATTAGTGTAATTTTCGCTCGAACGTGGAGATCAGAGCACACATTGCCTTTAGAGACGGATTCGCGGCGACAGGACGTGGTTATATCCAACTATCGCGCACACGCACACACACAAACAAAAATAAAATAAAAAATTACGTCTTGGCTGAATTCGTGAATGCTGTACATTTCGTTGAATGCCACTACTTGGGAATGTCATACTAACTAACCCAAGTTCATGTTTGTCGAAAGGCCGTACTGTGTAAACCGTGAGGAGAGAGATTGCGTGTCAAGACGTGAGGGGTGCGGGGGGGGGGACTGTTCACGGAATCTTCGACCGCTGACCGTGGCAATCTGTGCACGCGAATAGTTGTGGTAAAAAGAGCATAGCTTCAAGGCCCCTTTTGGGTGCTTGCAGGCGCGCAATGTGACTTGGCTTTTTGCAGTCGACGGTGTTGGGGGAGAGGTGGTTGCATGTAGGAAAAGGCGGTGTGTAGCGGGAAGGCTGACTGGAAAGCGTCCCCTTTTACCGATACGAGGGGAAAAAAAAAGCGATACGCGGCGTTCCGCAAGGGGCCTCGATAAGGGCAACCGAACGGTGAGCGAAACATATTGATGGTGGGAAAACCACCCCGCGCAAACTTTTCTTCCTCGGGTCTATTATACTCCCGAGCTTCCCCGCCCCGAAGGGAAGCGCTTACGTGAGGCGCCGTATATAAATGACCAGGGAACGTCAGGTGTTGCCAATGACTGCTTGGCTGAATCGACTCCCCATTCGGGAGTCAGATGTCTCTATACTTGCCGAGACGAGAGACAGGGAGGACGTCCGAGAGCAGTCCCGTGGAAGTATCGAATATATTTTTTTCTTGCCCCGGTTGAACGTTCCGCTGCTTATGCTCCAAGAGGGTGTGCCCAGTAGATTACTGTGGCTCCTGAGAAGATGAGCTTAGGTGATAGTCTATGTATCTGTCTCTACTTGGCTCGAGTTGACATTAAAGCGACACTAAAGAGGAACATTGACTTGGCTTAGATTGACAAACTGTACTCTGAAAACGCCTATGTTGTATGTTTCACTATCTTAAATTCATCGTTAGCGGAGAAAATCAGTGTTGAAGTTTGATTTTTAAATTTTGCTCTGAAATCCCCTCGCGTGACGTAGAAAGTTTTAAAATACATTTTTGGTACATTCATGTGACTGGCTCGTTGAAATTCTCTGAAACTTAGTATGTTAAGCCTATGACATCGAAGGATTACAATGTACTTTATTTTTGATCGATCGGAAGCTACGTAGGACCCAGTAGACGCCTTTAAAATTGCTTATGTGGTGGAACTCGGTGCGGGAATTGCATGGTCGCGTCGCCACCCTCATTTCTTTTCGCGCGTTTCCTCGCACAATAAGCATCCACCGTATCGCGGTATAAGAGTGGTGTTCTCGAGATTGTGAAACTGTACCTTAAGAATACGCGAAAAATTGTTTTACTCTTTAGTATCCTTTAAGCGTCCGTGATGTCGTTTGCTGTCATTGGTTGGCGTAACGCAGACAAAATCGTGTATAAATATACAAAAGATAAAAAGCAAGCGAGAACTAGAAAGAGAAAGAAAAGGGGAAAATACGAAGAAAAATAGAAATAAATACAAGTAAAAAGTGGAAAAGAGAAAAAAAGAAAGGAGGAAAGAAAGAGAGGACAAAAAAAAAAGGGCTTCCCAGCTGCGCACCTTTTGCAGGTTTGGCACTACAAGTGGAGAGCTGTCCGAATTTATATTTTTCCGGTGCTCTGCTCCAGAACAGAAATAGTCGCTTATTGGCTGCAGACGAAGCTTTCGTGGCCACCTTCTGCGTACGTTACATTTGCAAGCACCGTGCGCCTACAAGTCCACACCTGCTGCATTATACGCCGCTAACGACGGCGTGTCGTGACGTCACCGTTAGGCGACACATTGACGCCGCATGACGTATCGCCATGACGTCTTTGCGTGGCATCGTCGTCTGTTGAAATGTCGACCGATCTCTGAGGCACTGCGACGGCAAGTAGGTTGCCGTCACGCAGGTAGAGGAAAATGCAATCGATAGATGAACACGAATGTATAAATTTATGAAAGAACCACTCATTATTTATTAGCGCTAGAGTGTGCCACGATGCCGCTTGGCTGAATACTAGCGAGTTACGGAATTCCGTCGTCTGATGTTGGCGCAAAGCAACGGCGATCGTTTCGCACAAATAGAATTACAGGCACATCCCACAACTTCTCTCCAATGATGCCTTTTGTTCAATAACCTGGATTCTAAGTCTCACTTTATCTCCCGTCTATTCTACGAATAAGCCTTGTTTCTCTGAGTCATGCGTACATTGAGCAACTTCGTCCAGGGTAAACGTGTAAAGACTCTATATCTGCCCCGCCGTGGTAGTCTACTGGCTCAGGTACTCGGCTGCTGACCCGCAAGTCGCGGGATTGAATCCTGGTGGTGGCGGCTGCATTTCCGATGGAGGCGGAAATGTTGTAGGCCCGTGTACTCAGATTTGGCTGCACGTTAAAGAACCCCAGGTGGTCGAAATTTGCGGAGCCCTCCATCGTGGCGTCTCTCATAATCATATGGTGGTTTTGGGACGTTAAACCACACATATCAATCAATCAATCTATATCTACTTAGGTAAGCACGAAATCAGATTTGACTATTATTAGACGCCATGCGACATATTGGCTTAGCGCGCGTCTATGATTAACATCTGCAGACCGACATAGTGGACGGCTTCTAAAGGACGTAGGTGGCGCGATGACTAAGCAAATCAGACATTACATTGTGACGTAATCGGGTCTAGTTGAAAGACTAAAGCAACTAAAGAAGAAGAAAAAAACGTCATGCTTGAGAACTGCTATAGCTAATGTGAAGGCTAGCACGAAGTGTTTCTTTCGTGACCTGCGTATCATTGGGCAGGGAAAATGAGCCGGCGCCTGTACACGACCCGTATCGAGCTGACAAGCACAATTAACATCGGCGTTGTCCACTCCCTGGAGTGTGCGGCAGTGGCACTAATGAGCCGAGAAGAGGCGCAGCTGCCGCCCACTGCATGTCCTGTGTGGGAGAGATAAGCACCCACGGGGCGCCGTAGTGGCTATAACGGTAGCTTGTGGCACATGCAGCGTTCTCTACTTATTTTTCTATAAACGTAAAACATTTGATGGTGGCCATAGTTCCTAGTTTTTCCTCTTGGAAAGCTCCAACGAGACAGCGATAGAGGTACTGGGAAACCTAACGTTAGAGGACCGATAACTACAAAATATGTGTCTACAGGTCTGGTTAGTCTATTCTTAGGAAATAACATTTTTGCGCAGTATTGTAACGTTAATTAGAAAAAAAGACAAAAATATTTTTGAAAATTTGTATCGTCGTGTTAACAAAGAAGTCAGTTTATTCCGCCTGGGGTTTTCAACGTTGAGCTTTCGTTTCTTCTTTCCGCAGTGTTCTTTCCGCAGTGAAGGGCAGCCAGTCGGTCGAAGAGCTGGCTAACCTTCCGGTCTTCCAACCTGTTTCTTCCTTACTTCTCTGTTCCGGCTGTACACGCGCAGCTGTTACAGTAGTACCGATGCCGGGTCCAGCTGAGCGAGCGAGGCGAGCTGTGTAACAGAACTGGCGGCTCGGCTTGTCTCGTCTCGTCTCGGTGCTCGCTTCCTTGCTCGACGGCCGCAAATTTTTCTCGAAGGAGCCGCTCCAGCGGCCGCGCCATCCTGTTTGTTCCGGGGCCTTGTTATTGGGTATTAGATTTATTTGAATTTTCTTTTCCTCTCTTGACGGCTTAGATTTATATTTCCTATCGTGCTTCTTGTTCTCGATAACAACACATTTTTTTTGTCGATTTGCCGGAAACACGTTTCCGGAAGCGGTCATCTGCCGAGGCTCCTGGATTGTTTGTTTAGTCTTTTCTTCTGGGAGAAGATGGCGCGGGTAGTGGAGACAATCGAGTGCATGCCCGGAGCTCAGTCTCCGCTCTCTACTTTTTTCTCGTACTCTCCGTCGCCTAATCTTACAACTTACACGCATCGCTCCTGACGTAGATCTTGTGTTTGCCTAAGGAAGTCAAATCGAACGCTTCCTCTCAATTCTTACGAAGAATCAACTAGGCGAAGCTAAATAAAAACATCCACATGGAGTGAACAGACAAGGAAGCTGGCCCGTTTCTGAGCTGATTAGTAGAGCAATAAAATTCTGGGTCTTACGCATGAAATACCTAATCCTGTTATCATGTATATTGTGTGCAGTTGGGACGAGCTTGCTCTCCTCGTTCACTTTGAAGATTTTGAGAGCATGCGTAGACTCATGAACTCTCCCCGAATCACCATAGCCTCGCCATCTCATATGAAGGTTGCCGCTGTTGTATGTGGTTAAATGTAAGCTTGTCGAGTGATAAATCTGTTTATTTTGCATAAAACAAACGACAAAATCATTGGTTATACCGGCGTTCCACGAGCACTTTTAATGTCGATCAGATTGATCCGGATCGGTTTTCTTGACCGCGATCAACTTTATGACCGCTGCTACGCGGCCCAAGCTAATCCGGTTCGAGCTTGGGTCAGATGAAATACACGAGGTGCTGCTTGCGTGCCGAAAACATGTCATTGACAAAACTAGGGGTACGATATTCCAATAGACCACTTTATCAGCGATATTATTCGGGCAGGAACCGCTCGAACGTGAAGTCCTTTGCGTGTCACTACAGAAATAATTAATTTAATACCGGCGACACACGGCCATTTTTAATTGGGATCAGTGTCGATCCGGATTAACCGCGATTCAGATCAGGTGCTGCTACACGTTGCACGTTTAATCGCGATTTGGCCTGATCGAAATCAAGACTATCGCGATCCGCGCATCGTGATCTCACTGAGAGATCGCGATTTTGCTGTCATCTGCGCCCCTGGCCGAGCTTCTTGAAAGCACAAAAAACAAGACAATTAAGCGTAATTAAATAAAAACATATTATTAGAGCTATATTTTTTTAAAAAAGCAAATTGTAATCTGTTTAAATTGGAAGAATGTCTAAAATATTGCATATTTTAAGATTCGTATTGTCCGCATGTAGTTATGGGAGAAGCAGACGACCGCTGTCTTCCGCGCTTGGTTCAACTCTCGCACTGCCGGAGAAGTGGGAGCACCTCGAAGCAAACTGGAGTGCCACCAGCTCTTCGACTACGTCGCTCAGTGCGCGGACTTCGTATCGAATGAAGAGACCTTTACAAGAACTTACCGCTGGCAGGAGCGACTCGGAAACCTGAGCAGCCAGAAGAAAAATTCAGGCGTGTGAAATTAGGTTGGCGCTTCGCTTGGAGTACACTCTAAGCCAAAAAAGACTAAAGTGGGGTATGTCATTGGTCCTGTAGGGGTCTAAATGCGCTGCCACAGATTTTGAACCAATTTTGGAATAACTGCGGGAGTAACTGCAAGGGCTCAACTGTTACCCAAAGCACTTACTCCACTTGGTTTAAATGTTGGTCGCAGTAGAATCCTCCAGTGGGACTAACAGTTGAACCGCCTGGACCAATGGCGAAAAAATGGCGACACTGCGTTTGTGCAGTATATTTTATGTTTATTTCAATTTAATCAGCACTGAAGATCATAGTATGTTATTCATGCAACACACACACACACACACACATACATACGCACTATTATTTCAAAGTGAAACACCGCAAACACTGACTGCCCGCGCTGTACTACAAAGAACAGACTCTCGGGTATATATAGCATAGTATTTTGACCTCCCATCTAGTGCCAGTGGGCGACTTTTACTCGGCTTAAAAAAACAATAAACATTGATACCGTAACGCGAAAATTTACATCGGCTAATTCGTAGCACCGATGCGCACCGATCTTTTAATATGGATCCATCTAATATTCAACATGCTTCCAGCCCGACACTACGAATTATCAGCTGGTATTCGATCATGTCGGCCGAACCAGCGTTCGCAGTGCTGGCGCACGAGTCCGCAAACACAAACATAGCAGCGGCGCTTGTGCGGGAAAGCCGGCGAAGCAGCCGCAGGCGCCCCGCCGATGCCATACCGTGTCGGCTTGCCGACGGCGTCGCTAGGCTTACGACGAGTACGGCTAAACGACCGCCGGCGATCGCAACATGCGGCTCGCGTGAAATTTTCGTCGTCCTTATTTTATAGTCACAAATGAACAATAGGTAAGTGCCCCATGTTCGCTGTGTCTTACGGAGTGATGTAGATATCTGTATACTTACAGCGACGAGACGGTTCGCAGGCACGGTTCTTTCATCGTGCTGGTAAGGCGCAACCTGTGCACCGCTGGCCGCACGATTAGTCGTATCCGCGATCGCCTACACGTTGGATATTTGATAACGATTGTCGCATGGATAAAAAGACATAAGTTTGCCTGAGCTACTATTTTTGTGAACTTGTACGCGACGTTTCCTTCGCTTGTGCCGGCAATGCACTCACACCGGCAGCCCGCTTGATACCGATGACGTACGAAGCCTACTTTTCCTATATATCGCTTTGAACTTGTGGTCACTGTGTGGGTACACGACCGCTGATGAACAACTTACCTTTATTAGCATTGTCAGTGTTCGCCGTAGTTCGAACTTATTCAGCACATTAAAGCGAGTTCTCGGCATTGCCCGTGTTTGCGGAGACTTTCACTTGGCTTCGGCTCGCCCGTGCCGGCATGGTGGAAACGCGAGGGCACTTGCTGTGTGCCCTGACAGCGTGTTGCACTACTTTCCTCTAATAACATCTTCTATTTGTTTCATAGTGCTTCACTTTCACAGTGGCGTATAGCCTATTTAACTTGTTTTCATGATCGCCGACCACGCCGAGCATTGCAGTGCAGCATCGACAGGAGGTGATCGCGGCGCAGTTGCCCTCCCCATTGGTCCCTTCATTGCCGGGCGTTTGCGCAAGACACGCATTGTCACACATTTAGTCCCTGTTGGACGAACCGTTCGTCCATTAGTTTAACGACTGCAGTTAGTCCAACTTTGCCGAATTCCGGCTTAGGGTGTAGAAGGCTTCGAGGGGTTGTCACGAGACATAAAATTGGAGATTAAATCACGCACCAATACAGGTAGGGGCAGGGAAAACTCCGTCGAATGATAGATTAATTAAATTGTTTTTCTAGTGGCACGCAACGTTTGGATTTTCGAGTGTTTCTTGCACCAATAATATTGCTGATAAATACCGTATGCTGAGTTTTGTCACTGACGTGTTTTAAGACACGCAAGAGCCTCCTGGTGCATTTAATCTGACCCAGGCTCGAACCTGGTTAGCTTGGGCCGTGCAGCAGCAGCCATAAACTTGATCACGATCAAGAAAACTGATACGGATCGCCCTGATCGCGATTAAAAGGGCCCGTGTGTCACCGGTATAATTAATCATCATTCGATAGAGAGCCTGTATTTCTGTGTGAGATTCTTAATCTTCGATTTTGTTTCTGATGGTCCCCGAGTCGCATCGAAGCGTCAATCTCGTTGTACACGCCAGAGTTTCACTTCTGACGCCTCAAGTCTTCCAGTCGCTCCTGCGAGCGGTCAATTACTGTGAAGGTCTTTTCACTCCACCATGAGGTGCGTGCATGTTGCGACGAAGTCGAAAAGCTGGCGACACTCGTAATCAGTTTGCTTCGAGGTGCTCCAACTGTTCCGATGGCGCGAGAGTTGAACTATAGCGCAGAAGACAACAGTCGTCTGCTTCTCCCATGACTGCATGCGGTCGATACGAATCTTAAAATACGCGATATTTTAGATAATTTTTCTGTTTAAACAGTTTGGAATTTGCTTGTTTGCGCGAAGTCATCGGCGACTACACAGCACCACCCGTCTGGCTAATGTGTATCTAACTTTCTGCGTCGCTCACGCTGCTCAGAGTCATCGTATGACCTTGGCTGAGGTCGAAGGTCATATTTAAAGATGAAAGTATTCGACGAAGATCTGTCTGGCTGGGTCGGATCAGTTTTCGGTTTTTTATTTTTAACATTAGAAACTTTGGACTAAATGTGGCTGGAGAGTATTTTATTCGTATAAAAGTCACGCTCGCTTAACCAGGTGTTTTCTGGGTTCGTGCTTGGAGGAGCCAAGCTATAGCTCTAAAAACAAGAAGGAAAAAAAAAACAAAAACAAAGGCGTTGCTTAAGGAGGCAAGTGCTGGCATGAAGAAGGCGAGTCTTCCTGTAGAATTGTTGGCACCAGTGACGAATCGTCTCCAATAGATTGTCATCTCGCCAAAACTCCACGTTTTGCTTGAATTTCTTCATTCCGCATATTGGGTGACTCTTGATTATCTCTCGCCACCCGTAGTGTACTTTACGCCCTTCTTAGTCAACGATCGTTTCTTTGTTTGGACCCCGTCAAAATACGATGGGCGACCAAGGTTTCGATAGCGACCCAAACACTTGTTAAGTAACAACATGAGAAATGGCTATCACAGAAAAGTTTGTTCATAGTGTATTTTTGGAGATCAGCAATTGATTTTTTTTTCAATAAGCATCTACTGACCGAAATTGACGTAAACGTAATTGAGAGCAATTAAGGAACACGCGCGCGGACGTATACATTATATCCGTATTTTTTGCTCCTTTTGTTTCAGTTTACTGTTGTGTGTTGTGAACTGGTGATCGACAGTTTTCTCGTAGAGTGCACAAAAAGTGGGGTGTGAGGAGGAGAGCTAATGAAGCAGAGCAGAACCCCCAAAACAGATAGAGCAAGAGGAGAAAGGCAGGAATATCCGGTTTGCTACCTTGCACTACGGATAAGGAAGCGTGGATTAGAACGAGTAAAGGAGGAACCTCCATAGAAGCACTTAACGCCTTTGCGCTCACCTATTTTTCACTCTTTGTGCACTGCCGCCATGTGATAACAGAAGCTCAGGTGTGCAAGACTCGAGAGGAAGGGAATGCGTAATAATACTTGCACGAAACTTTCCCGTGCGTACTCTTTTCCTTTACAAAATGTTCTTGGAAAGCTTGCGAGCGTACCAGAACAAACACCGACCGCCGTATACTCGCAGATCCGTTGTTGGGTGTATAACCACTAATGCGTTCGTATAGTTCCCGGCATACTGAGATTTCCAGCGGAGCAGGCCCAGCGCATAGACAGGGCGTCCCAGCTGGTAAGCAATAAAAACCCGAAGGGAGCTCCTTTCTTCCTGTTCGGGGATCGGAGTGTCGGTTTCAAAAGGGAGGGGGGAGAAATGGAAGCCGAGGCTGCGCGTAAGGGATCGATGACTTCTCGAGGCCAGAGTGGAACAGGGCCTCCTTCACTTCCGATCTGGAGAGCCGCCATTTCTTTCACTCTTCGCTCCCTGTCTTGATTTAACGCCTTCTCTGTTTATTTGTCCGTGTGTAGGTCTTCGTTTGAAATCCTCCTCGAGTTCCCCAGTTTGGCTTTCTGGCGTTATTGATGTGTACCGTTTCGCGCTGTCTTAATATTATTTTACTTTTGTTTTTGTTTATGGCTGTCCTGAGTTGCCCCTCTTCGTATAGCGGCGTTCTTCGGCCTCTCCAACGTTTTCAGTAGGAGGGATGTGTTTTGAGAGCGCATTTGGGCGGCGGCGTGTGCCCGGGTGATTTCGAGCCACAAATCATTTGGAGCCATAAATTGAATCAAGTTGAGGTCATTTTGTTTCTTTTTATTTATTTCTCGCCTTTCTTTCTCTCCCTCCTTCTCGTTCGCGGGAGCCACAACAACTACAGGGCTCTTTCCTTAGCGCAAAGATGCCGTAAGAACGACGAGCCACTAGTTCTCTTCCCCTTTTCTCTCTCTCTCTCTCTCGCTCGAGAGAGAGAGACAGCCCGCAAAGCGCGCATCGTTCTTTCCTCCTCCCTCTCAAGTTTTCCTGACCTTCTCCGCTTCCACACATTTTCGATGGCTTCTTTTCAGTTTATTGATATTTGCGGCGTCCCGGTATGCGCGCTCCTCGGACGTCGCAGTGGAAAGCAAAGAAATAGAGGCAAGACACGTGAAGGATGAATTCTCGCTGCGCGCCAGACTGTGTTGTGGGTAGCGTGACTGTCGGCAAGCGAAGCAGCACGCGCCAACACATGTTTGCCTCGGTGTGCTTTAAAAGGAAAAAGGAGTTTGCGGAAACGGAGCCTGAGCGGGAAGCAGAATAAGGGAAGCAGCGAAAAGCGTTGGAGAGAATGGTTATCCTTCGCTTGTGATGTGTATAGGCCCTCGGCGGTCTATGTGGTAGCTTTCAGTTGTTAGTTAGCGGTAATTGGATGTCGTTAAGTATTTGGTTAAGAAACATGACGGATGGCAGTGGCGTTCAAAGTGAAAGTGAGAGAGATAAGTAAATGTTTATTGCCGAAACGCTGTTCGTAGTGATGCCCGGTATCACCCTGACGGGGGAGGGATGCCAAGTCTCAGACTCCCCGGTCTTCGCCTGTCCTCTTGATTTTGGCGACGAGGTGCTCTAGGCCCGTGTGCTCAGATTCGGGCGCACGTTAAAGAACCCCAGGTGGTCGAAATTTCCGCAGCGCTCCTCTACAGCGTCTCTCATAAACCATATGGTAGTTTTGGTACGTTAAATTGCCACAATCATTAATAAATTACTGAAAATCCCAATTACTTCAGTGATTCTCCATGGTTTCGCTTTGGAAGAGGTCTGCGCCTTGGAAGCTCATCTCAGCCGCCGTCGCCGGTTTATCTCGTTATACGCTCGCCTCCGTGTACTCAATGCGTGCGTGCCTGCGCAAGCGAGACCGCCCTAGCCCGCGTAAAGCGATCGCCGTCGTACGATGCCAAGCCCGCTTGTTTATGTTGAGCGAGGCGGCTGATTGCACTGTAGTACACACACACACACAATGCAGCATCGCCGCGATGCATCCGGGGTTGGGTCATCCGTTTCCATAATGCACGACGCATTTTGAAAAATGCAGCTCCTACTTTCTTTCTCTTCTTCTTGTTAGCCTCCTGCTCCTCTTTCTCGCATCTTATGGAGCGCACGAACCCTCAGCCTGCGTGCCCTAAAGAAGTAAATGAATGAAAGGACAAAGTCGGCGATGAGACCGCTGCCTTTAAGAGCGTTTTATGGATGTCGCTGCGTCGCGGCTGTCCGTTAGCTGGAACAGGGCTTTTCTTTTGCGTGTTTGTCACCCGGCTCGTTCGTTCGCCCATCTCGCTTCCTATTTCCCCTACACACACTCCCTCTTTTGTGGTGTTTCTGTATGTCTTCATTTGTGTCTGTCCTGTGTTCGTGTTTTATTTCCTTTCGTTCAGTGTGGTCGTAAATAAGTACACACGAGGCGTCACTGTCCTTGGCAGAAATCGTTTTTAGCGTTTCTTTCGTTCACTGCCTCGTTTTGTCTTTCCGTCAACAGGCTGTGTCCCTCGTTGCGCTCTCGAAAACGGAGTTGCGAGGAGGGGAAGTCGTAGCCGCGTTTGTCCGAGTGTCCTCCTGTTTACACAGCTATCACCCTCCATATCGTAAATTACTTTTGCACTTCCCTCGTGACTTCGCGATGCGTTATTTACGTCTTGATCTTACTCTTCTTTTTTTTTCATTTGATCTCTCTTTTTTCAAACAACGAATCGTGTTTCGGCGCCTTCGCGACTTTCGACTTCCGAGTATAACGCTGTCCCGACACCGTACTGACATTTCATTAATTCAATAAAAAATTAAAAAAAACAGCCGAAAGTTGATGCAGAAGTGATGGTGGACAAAGCTCCGTGCCGCTGGAATCTCTGTAGGAGGAAATTCTACGCGACCATTTATTCGTACGCGTAGCCAGGAAATGGCGGGTTTTTTGAACTCTTGGTTTAGTCTCTCGTTTTTTGTGTATAAATAAAATGAGAAACGCGAGTGGCCTCTTCAGTACACTATCAGCCTTACTGTCTCTTTTAGCCTTCCTTTCTTACTGTCTTACGGCTTCTTCATCCCACTTGCATGGACGTTTGTTTGCATTGCATTGCTTGCATTGCATAGACGTTGCGTGTTTTTTTATTGTAACTTTCACATCTATGTAACAAAAAACTTCGTAAACACTCGTTTGGTCCCATAGGATAACTGGCTAGTAGAGGGACCAATTGTGTGACATACCTACATACTTGCGCAAGCAGTTACACAGCGACAAAGGACATCAAACTGGATACAAGGTTTAAAAGAACGAATCGTGTTGTGGTGTGATTAACAGCTCTAGCACTATGACCATCACTGGGAGTGCAGCTGTGTGTTTTCTTTGTTCGCTATGGCTGGAGTGAGTGAATGAGTGAGTGTGTGAGCGAGTGAGTGAGTGAGTGAGTAAATAAGCGGTAAACTCATCCGTCGGGCAGTCCAATAGCAAGAGAGAGAGAGAGAAGCGTGAAGTTAAAAATGCAGGAAGGTAAACCAGAAAAGTTGCCGGTTTGCTACCGTGCACTGGGGTAGGCGAAGGGAGATAGAAAGGTAAGGAGAACAAAAAAGCAAACGCACACGCACTGAACCACGGGAGTGTCGTTTTTAGGGAGTCCACTTGGCCGCAGCAACTTCAGCAACGCCTTCGTCGTTTTCTGGTTGGAAGCTCGAACGTTACCAGTTCAACAGCATTGGCAAAAGGAAAAATGCGATGCCGTACTGCGAGCGTCTGGATCAGTTCTTAATGAATTACATGAGTATATGAATGTTATAGCTGAAATATGTTTTGCCTGTTGCCTAGCTATCTTGGTTCTCTTTCTGTATATCTTTATTTTTTTCCAGCAAACCGTTTTTTTTGTCGTTGCTGTATCCGACTAGAATGTAAAGAAATAATTAAAATTACCCCGTGCACGCAAACATACTCCGCAAAACTTTTCTATGCCAGAGCGTATGAGTCTCAAGTAGTTTAAGTGGTGACTACGCGACCCTCCGAGCTTGCTGGCGTTCTTATCTTTTTTTTTTTTCATTTACGTTGAACAATTTCATACTGAGCTCCGGTGTAGTAATAAATTGAGGCGTCGAGGGCGAAGCGTTTCCCGCTTCCAATGTTTATTATTTATGCAATCTCATTTGCTTAGTTACGTGACGTCATATTGGGATCCTTTTTTCAACCAAAGAAAAAAAGTGAAATTTTAAGGCTTTGTTATTTTGTCAGCCACACTAGCCATTGTAAGCCATCGATAATAGGAGAACTAATAAATAATAATGCCAAGGAAAGTACATGGGACGTTGTTTGTAGCTGCTGATATAGATGTGGATGAAGAAAGTGAAGTGGACCGAATCATGGTTGCACGTCCGGACCCTGCCTGTGGCAAATTATGTTCCCGTTCATTTTGTTTGTTCACATTTACAATACAGTTACTTCTAGTAGCATCCCCTAAACGTGCCATTGCATCTTTATCTGTTAGTTGTCCATATTCTTGCCAGACAGAGAGACACTTTGCTGTCTTCCTGAGTTGTGCATGAAAAACGTACAACATTTGTGCTCATCATTTTGCTAAAACTATCGACGATTTACGTGGTTCCTGGGCTAATTTACGTTTCCTCTTTTTCTCTCTCTCTCTTTTGCAGGTGAGTGTCACGTGGTACCTCCTCTCAATTCGAATGACAGGGGAGCTATTTCTCTACGCTTTTGATGTTGGCGCCATCTCCTGGTAAGTACGGCAGAGCGCCGTGCACTCGTGCCGAGAGCTAAGTTCCTTTCGATTAGGTATGCGTTGAGTAACAGCAATTATGATAGACACGGACGGTTATTTATAGATTGTGGTGACTATATAACAGTAAGGGATTGTAATCTTTACATCGTGTTTTATTTTACACATCATTACTCTTGATCTAGGTATCCTTCGACCGGTTCAATTGTATGAACAGAGGAAAATCAAGCTAAAACATGAATAAAAGGGAATGTTGCCGCAACACGCTGCTCTACGGTACATTCCGTATGTTCACTTTTACCGGAGTGTTTCATTTTCGCGATCAGGAAGCGACACACCGTCTACGCAGTCAGAGGCAAAATATTTGCGTAGATCCGGAAGGACGTCTTGGGCAGCATCGATGTACCTGGAGTTACCTATGCAAATAGAGTGACGGCTAAGCGAACAGCCGGTAGCATATATATAACGTCGAACTGAAGAGTGGTAAGGAGTTTGGTGAAAGAGAGTTAAGCAAAGAGAGAGAGAAAAAAAAGGCCCGGAGGGCAAACGTCATCTCGCCGCCACTTCGGTTCCTTTTCCCTAAGCAAGAGAGGGATTTGGCGCGGGGAAGAAATCGGAGAAGAGAAATCGAAGGGCGCCGCGGAGCCTCCTCGCGGCAGTCATTGCTATGCACACAATGCACGTCCCTTGCGCGCATATTGGAACGACCGAGCGTGCCGAAGCCGCGCTGTTTCTTCGACGATTGCGGCAACATAAACTAAAACGTGGCATCGGCGACAACGGTGGCGGCATTCGGGAAGAAAAGCCTCCGGGGCCCGCGAATGCTTCCCGCGATTCGCACCGAGTACGGCCCGCTTCCCCACTCCGTTTATATTTATGCGTCCTCCCTGTTCCCCTATTTCCCTCGTGTTCCCCGCCGACGCGTTTTCTTAATCGCGCGTTGCCTGGCATGCACGTCGCATGGCGGAAACATGCACCGCGCCTGGGGAACGAAAAGTGCGCTCTACTCTCGTTCGCCTCTTTTTTTTCTTCCCTCTGCACCCGATTCCCGAACTCTGCCCCTCTTTCTCCCTATTCTCGTCCTCGGTGGTTGTGCACGCTTCGCCTCGATACCGCCGTGCATTGGAGGAATACGCTACGAGTCCCTTTGGTGGCCTCGGTGGGGAAACAAAAATTGGCCGCGAGGGTCTGAAAAAACAGAAACAGAAAATAAATGAAGAAAACATTTGTCTCGTTGTAACTCGTCGTTGATTTTTGGGTAATTCTTACATACGACTTGTGCTTTTTTTTTGGACAGTAAAAGGATGAGAATGTGAGGAGAGGACAGTGTGGCATTTTCTTGAATACTGCAGATAACAAACGACGTGAGCCTGTGCGCGTCTACCGCTCTGCATAACGTTGGCTGACCAGATGGAAGCGTGCGTTTTATATTTATTGGGAGATTTGTATGCTGTGAAGCGCTGCGTGCCCAGAGCTTGCTTTTCTTGTTTTGTTTGCCACATGCCGGCTTCGTGCTGTGCCTCCCAAAGTTTGGCGGTGAGAAGGAGAAGGGGCGTGGTGGTACCGCGCTTGAAGACCAGAGCGAGTCAGGGGAGGAAAGATACTTCCTCACCCTCTTTATATAACACCCACCCGTCATTATGCGTGAAGCCCTTGGCGTTCGTCACCTAATGATCTTGGCTAATGAGGGGGTTGACCGTTAGTCCGCCTTTCGGGCCTCTAAACCAGTGCCTTCTAAACCAAACACCAACGACAAAGCCCCATCCACCTTCCTCGCTGTTTGCCCGTGGTTCTCGCCCGATGCGGATCTGGTGAGGCTCCTGCAGCGGCAGATGTCCAGACGGGCACGGCCGCACCGCTTCTGTGGCCTAACTCACAAAGATTTTCGTGCCGTATAACTTTCATTTGCCGTAGGGCAGCAGTGCTCGTTAGTTACGTCATCAGCGTTAGGATTGGCTAGAAATTTCTCGTTCAACAAGTTCTGATGAATTACGTGCAGCTTCTGCTCGCAGCTAATGCTTCTGTGCGTACTGTACGTACGCCACGTAACGCACATGTTTCGTTTAGCGACGTCGACTTGCCACGGTCTACCTGCCACGGTCTACCTGCCACGGCAAAGGCACTCGACTGCCGACCCGCAGGTTGCGGGGTCGAATTCCTGCCGCGGCGGCCACATTTTACCGATGGGATCGAAAATGCTTGAGGCCCGTGTGATTTAGGTGCACGTTAATGAACCCCAGGGGGTCGAAATTTCTGGAGCCCTCCACTACGGCGTCTTTCACAATCATGTCCTGGTTTTGAATGTCAAACCCCAGCAATTATTTAATTTTAGCCACGTATTCAACATTATTTCGCGCCTATTATCGGCGAAGGCTCATGAATGCGAATGGTGCAAGAAATATATTCATCCGATGATGCCATCATGCAAGGTGATCATAACGCCATCGTGAGGTCACTAACGTGGCGTCCTCGTGATGGCGTCATCGCATGACGTCGTCTCTTGGTAAAAATGAGGGCCGATCAGGAGGCAGTGCGAAACCAGCTTAGGTGCAAAAAAGCTCGCATTGCCTCTGAACTTGGAGGACGTGCTAGAAAGCACGTTAGACGCCAAAAACCTCCGGAGGCCGTTGAAGGATCGCTTTAGGTGAACGCATAAGCCACATTGTAAGCTTTACTGTGCGTACGTTTTTTTTTTTGTTCGATTGTGTTGGTACTCTAAGCGTTAGTTTCTCGATGCCCAATCCGGTGGGTCACTCGAGCATCACGACCACTGGCTTTAAGGGGGGTCAGGGCTCTCGAAGCTCACAGCTGGTTCTCGAATTCGCGTCGGGGGCATTGAGGGGCCGCATCCGGCCAGGCGGGAGGTATGCGCTTGCATTGTTTCACGTGCGCGGTTACGTGCTTGGCTGTCGGACGGTTGCCGCCGCATGCGAACACCCCGACGAGACGGTGGGGGTGTAGCTGCACGCTCAGAGCGGGCACAAACTTCCTTTTCTCTCTCTCTCTCTCTCTCTCTCTCTGATGCTTGCATACGTGGTAACCGGGCGTTGGCCTGTTCGGTAGGTGAAGCTTACTCAATCCAGCCGCACTTGATCTTGCGAACATGCCTCGGCAGACGTAACGGATTGGAAGGGAATTAGAGTGGTGGGCGGAAGCATTGTCTAAATGTGGGTGCTGCATGGTCTATGTACCAGCCGTACTGATGGGGAACGGCTCACCGTCGGTATTCATTGTTTTTTTTTCTTTTTTGTCTCGGTCTCTAAATACTCGCTTAGCAGTTCGCAAGGTCGAGGATGCCTGCCGAAACTGCGAGCACGGGCCGTGAATCGATGAGCGCGTGGCATGTCCCGGTGAAGCTTATTGAGGCGAAAGCCTTTGGTGCGTTACGGAACGGGAAGGTTGGTCGTCGGCGTCCGGTGTCGTCGGCGACGAAGAATGCGAAAAATAATCACGTCATCACGTCGCCATATCACGTTATGGTAATGCCACACATCACCAAAGTCTGTGACGTCACGTCACGCCATAACATTGCCGGGTGGCACCGTATATAGCTTGGTCAAAGGTAGTTGCATCACGGAGGCGATTGGAAACCAGCTTTGGTGCCACCGATCTTGGAGGCAGTGCAAAACTCCCCTAGGTGCAGAATGTTTTCGAAGGGTGGTGGAGGGCAGAATCAGGACATTGACTGAGAACAAAAATTACTACGCCTACGCAGAACACGCCGCGTAGTCACAGCGAAAGCTGGAACAGCGTCCTTCCTAGAGCTCGTTCTAGACTATTTAGGTGCAACGAATACAAGTACAAATGCAAAATAATTACTACGCTATAAGCCAGCGTAACTTTCAGGAAGTAGGAAAGCTCTCGATATGCCGCTGTTCGTCATATTGCAGAGAAGCTAGGTACCCGCTACACGTATGTAAGGCGTTGTGCCCACTTCGTTTGGGATGTGGCTGATGACGGTGAAGAATTATGGCTGAGGCTTTTATAATGAATTGGAAGCATCGAATGACCTACTCGCTGCGCGATTCTGATTGTGTGACGCCTGGTTGTTATTTTAGTCGTCGACGATGATGTATTATATGCGTTCACGTTGTTCCTTGCCCGACACGGCACCAGCATAGGGTGTGTCATCGAAGAAGTTTCAAGAACCACCGTGGCTTTGTGAATACTCGACGGCCACGCAAAGGTCCCGGGTTTGAATCCTATGTATTCCGAGGAATTTTTCTAATTGCATTTTTTTTATTTCTCGCGATAAGAGCACAGATTACAGGCACCAGCGTTGGTGGTGGGGTATAACTGCGGCGCCTATGTCGTCTCCTGTTGTGATCTGAATACAACTATCACTCCGATGTAATATTTATCGTCACCAGAGTCGTGGCTGAGAGCACGAAGTGGCTACTTACGAATGGCTAAGTAGGTGGTGGGTGGAAGCGAAGATTATTAGCCATTACCGGTGCCATCCGTCGCCCGAGTTGACTGAATTGCTTGATATTGAAAAGCGATGTTGAAGGCACGGAACCTCACCCACTGTTAGAGGTGCTTGTGCTTGTTTGACGATGATAGTAAATGTGGCCGAAGTTCTTGAACATTTTTTTTTTCTGTGTTCAATATTTTTTTTTCCATTTTCACGCGATTGTGATTACGGATCCCGGCGATGGCGGACAAGTCCGACTCCCACTGCAGTTGTGATTGGAGATCGGCTTTCGTTGTAAAAGACGATTGCTTTCACCTACCAGTCATCTCAAGCAAATGCATAAGGCAACCTCAGCTTTTTTTTTTGTTTTCTCGTTTACATTGAAGTCGATTTTCTCGCCGACATCGACACTATCGTGACGCTGCTATCGATTCTGGTGACTTCGCGCACGCACCAGTATGGGTAGCTGTGATAAGATCAGGTTACCAAAACACTCAGTATGACCGATTGCGCATCACCACCAGAGCGCAGCAGCTGTGGGAATGTCGGGATGTCTTGCGTGAGCGTGCGACGAGCAACCCGTGTCGTGTTGCGACGTCACAGTACATGAAGAAGCGAAACAAGTTTTCAGAAACATTTTGTATACAAATGTTGAGGGCGCAGTCACACTTGCCAGCACACCTAGTATATTGAGGGATTATTCTTTCATTTGACGCAAAAACAAAGAGGACCAAAACATTTTGTGCGAGTATTCCTTAACTGACTTGAGAAGCGGGCACCAGTGGGCTCACGAGCATGCTGCATAGCTGCACGGTCTCCACTCCTTAGCTCTCAGGAATTGCTGTTGCTTGGAAGAGTTCGAACGAGTCATGATATATTAAGCAGGCAGCATCCGTTGTAATCCACTAACCGTTAATCCGGACCTGTGTCTCTTTCACTTATTCCACTTAATTGATCCGAAGAAAGAAATACACGAGGGGAGATAGAAATACAACGAATATTACGCACAAAAACAAAACGCGGGAAGCACGGTCACAGGGCGAGAAGAGTTCCGAGAAGAGCGCTAGTGTACACAGCATCGCTACCGCCGACCGTACAATCGGGATGAAGTCGGGGCTACAAATTGTGCGACCCGTATCAAGAAGTTGCGTGCAGTGACTCGAAAGCTGGTGTCGCGCACCTGTACGAGAAAACGCGCTGAATGGATGACGGCAGGTGTACCTGCGCGCGCGTCGTCTGGAAAAGGCAGGCTTGGGGAGTGAACAGAATCGAAAACTCCTCTCATGAAGGGTATAAATTTTATATATATAGGGTGGCAATGGTTGTTGCGATGGGGGCCGATCGACATTGGTGGTCTTAGAGGTGTATGTACCGGCACAGTTCGTCACTGTTTACGAGCTTTCTGCACATTTGTTGTCTATGCTGCCTGCGTGAGGTCACAATAAACCAACGGCCTGCAATTGTCGATCTACCTTGTGTAGGTTCTGGCCGAGGTAGTTTCCAGATCTTGGAAGAACAAAGTCTGATTACCGATATTGACGTGTCGTATTTGTGTTCTCATCTACTCTAAACCTTTTTATTAATTATACATCTGCAATGTAGAAAAATCAGCATCTGCAACAAACTTAGCTGGTAAACGAGTTGTTTGGCTGTCAATCTTTTTGTATACCTCGGGAATGTGCCAGTCGCTGCACCTAACTGCTTTACAAAGTAAACATGGCGTCACGCATAGCGCCGTGTCGGAGTCGTTTAATCATGGATTTGGAGCGCGCCGGCGTGGTCCGGCAGCGGTAAATATTGCATTAACCAATTACCGCGGTCAACGCGGGTCGATTAAACATTCAACGCAGATTGTGGACATTGTCGCTGCCGACCGCACTTTCGCCTGTAGGCACGAGGTCGGCTCGCACGCTTGGCTGAACTGGGCAAAAGAGCCGCAAGACTAATCAAACTGGATCGCAGTTTTGTCCTCATTCTCAAACACGCGCACCTATACATCGTGTAACCCTTAATTGGGTTTCGCTCTTCCACTTGCGGACGAAGTGTTTTGCAACTTGTTTCATTTGTCTGCCACTTGTATATACACTTTAATTCAAAGGAAACACATTATCGACGACGAAGCTAATCTTGGTCAATGGTTACATGTCTCGGGTCCGTGGTGATACAGGTGGGCATCATGAACGGGTATGTCCCGCAAACGTTGGCTAAACCGCACTATATTCACCACAGCTCCACGTAAAGTGTAGTAGGTGACAGCCTAACAAACGGGTATTTGCCGCAAAAATCGGGGTGGCCTATCGAAAGACTATCATCATCATAAGCGCTTATGGTTGGTTCACAGTAATTGGGTGAATCCCACAACACTCAACTTCCACTAAAATGAAAGCTTAAGGCAACAGTTAGACCGAGAGAAAACGCTCCTCGAGTACAAAAATGGTGGCTGCGATCGGACGGTATAGTGCAGCGCACTGTAACGGAAGCGGGCTCTTGCAAGCTGCCGTTCCGCCAACGTGAATCGACGAGTGGCGGCGCTCTCTTTAAAAGGCGATGCAAGCCAGTTCAAGGAGACGCGCTTTATTACCGCGTCAGATCGCCTCGTGGCCTCACCGGCGCACTCAGCCGTGCATCGCCTCACTCTATAGGGTCTTTAACGACGAGCGTGCCTCTCAACAATGGCGGAAGAGCTGTTCTTCTTACGTTTATCTGGAGGGCATTACCGCCCGGATGCCGCCTGTGAAAAGGAAGACGCAACCAGCGTGAAAGGATGAGAGGCCAGCCAGCACGCTGTTTTACGTCATCGAAGTGCCGTTAGCGTCTCTATGGCGGCGGAAGGAGGCCACGCTTTTTTTTTTTCGCCGGTGAAAAACCACTGAAGGTGAGTGGATAAACAAATGACACGAAACAATGGGAAAATAATGGCAATCGAACGAGTTTTACAGTTTGGCGCGCTCGGCCTGTCCCTACGCAGTGGTACCTAAACGATGACCGACACTCTGCTAACAAAGTAGCGCCTTCATGGTTGAGGTTGTGACGGGCGGCTCATAAGAAGCGCCGGAAAGTAAGGCTGACGTGTCGTCTCCAAAAATGAGCTACACTTTAAATCGTCTGACTTTTTTTTTTAAAGTTGTTGCGTCAACCCCTTATGGAGATTCGTGTGACTCGTGTCCGTTTAAAGAAACTCACACATGGGGCAAATCGGGACTCACCGAAGAGAGTTACACGTACAGATTTACAACGAAGGCTGTATACCGCTACGAGAAACGCAAGACCGTCCGACAGTGGTGTCACGGGCGGTCTCCATTGGCTGTGTTACGAGTTACGCCAAAGTTACGCCGTTCGGAGCGTCGCACCCAAGCACACGCGCCATTGGCTGCGTTGTGAGTGACGTCGTTCATCCCGTCGCAGCCGTGGCCTTGAGCATGCGCGCATGAGTTTCTCCTGAAGCCTTCTACAGGGGTATGCTGTGGAAACGCCAGAGAGCTCGCATTCGCCGGGCCGATGGTGCAGTTCGGGCACAAAAAGCCGCCCGCATCTTACTATGGGGGGAACTCGACTAAATACGTCGCAGGGTGGGGGGCGGGAGGGGGGGAGGTATTGCGTGGATATGATTTGGGAATGCTTAATTGTTATTTCGTCTTTGTTATCCTTATTTATTCAATGAAGAAGAAGCGTTGCCTTCAACAAGTGGTGGGACGCCGATGTTGGGTTGTGCCCTACTACTGTAGAAGCTACTGTTGCTTTCATCGGGTCTACTCGAGTCAAGCAAAGCGTAAAGTCAAGTGAAAGCCAAGTACAGACGCCCTCGACTGAATTCCGAATGCGTGATCTAGTGTGCGTACATATACGGGGTGGCCAATGAATGGCGGTGCAGCGCGAGAAGTCGGTTTTTTACTATACAGGCGCTGCCTGCGTTAGCCTTGCGAGGTGAGAGAGAGGGGGAAGGGAACTACAGTTGGTGCGAGTGGCCCGAGACTCGAGCATGCGCAGTCGACGGCGCCGCCGACGCCGGATTTGGACCATAAAATGTTCCGCATTTAAAAAAATCACAGCATATCCCCGGAGTGAATGATGATGAATGGGGCGAAGCGTCCGTCAGCCCACCTGTACTTCTGTCCATCCGCGCGACCATCCGCGCGTCCATTCATGCGTACGACCATCTGTCCGTTCGTCTGTCCATGCATCTGTCCGTGAGTCCGACCATCCGTCTGTCCGTTCGTTCGTGCATCCATCCGTCATCGGGATTCTGTCTGCGAGCGCGCGCTGCTGCCGCCTTGCGCTCTCTCCGCTGTGCAGCCTTATCCATCCGGCGACTCCGAGCGCGCGCCAACAGCGAACGGATTTTATTACAACGCTCCCCCTAGCGTACGTCGCCGCACTAAATCGAACGATTGCCTTCAACCAATCACACGCGCCATATGTGACATCATTCCTATTTTATAAGATCTCGCGTCTTTCATCAACTACAAGTACCGCTTTCTAGTGTATAACATCTTGCATCTTTTCATCATCAGCTACAAGTACCACCATCTAGTAAACACTACAAGAACTAAACGAGAGGTGGCTACATACGGGAGACGGTACCGCCATCTAGTGAACACTGCAAGAACTAAACTAGAGATGGCTACATACAGGGGACGGTACCGCCATCTAGTGAACACTGCAAGAACTAAACTAGAGGTGGCTACATACAGGCTACAGGGGACGCACAGCCCACGCCCTAAGGAGCTTCGCCCCTAAAAGGGGCCAGGGAGGCCGAGCGCCGATAGCAACTGCGTCCCGATAGTCCGGCAGCCTTCTAAGCCGCACTAAATGGCGAACGTAGGCGAACGGGAGTTCAAGCGCCGGTGGCGGACGTATCCTGCAATAGCTGGCGATGTCAAACGCTTGCAACAATGCGGCGTTCAATGTGCTGATTGCAGGAGCGCGTCTGCCGGGACGAACGCCCGCTTTCAATGGTAGTCTATCCAGCGGCACATTGGCTTTGGCGGTGGCGTCTATGACCGCATGTGGTTAACCACTGCGATTAACACATTGCGAAACGCATTTAACCTCCCATTACACTCCTCCGTTACGGTGATCATGCGAGACATAATGTGCGACATGTGAAAGAAATACTGTGATAAACCCCAAGGCAAACGTGTGCCTACCTCATTAAGAAGCACGAACATGTAAGTAATAATTGTGAAAGGCGTCAGCGCTACGACAGGGTTGAACCCAGTGCTAAACAGCGGGGCCGCACGATTCAGCTTTTGCTGGTGAACCACTTGTACAGAGTGCTTGGGCATTTTTGTCTTTTTTTATTTGCAGCTTGGCTGTTGAAAATAAAAAAAAAAGGTCTTAGAATGTCGACCCTACCGCAAAAACAGCATCATTATAAACGAGTATGCTGCACAGAAATGGGGTAAGTCGCACTGTTTACCACCGTTCCACTGATAATGAAGACAGCCATTAACCCAACAACGAGTGGCTGTGCAGCGGCGGTGACGGCTTGATGACCCCGAGTACGTGCAGCGAGAAAATAGCAGAGAACGCGAAGGGCAACGACGGCTTCGAGAAGACGGCCGATTCCATGGAAGGTTTACGCCAACGAGCCAACGTTGGCATGCCCATTGGCCTAGGAGAGGTGCGAACGCCTGGTATCAGTTACACAATTGTTAAAAATTTCGTGCGGGCCCCGCCGCGGTGGCGTAGGGGCTCAGGTACTCGGCTGCTGACCCGCAGGTCGCGGGATCGAATCCCGGCTGCGGCGGCTGTATTTCCGATGGAGGCGGAAATGTTGTAGGCCCGTGTGCTCAGATGTGGGTGCACGTTTAAGAACCCCAGGTGGTCGAAATCTCCGGAGCCCTCCAGCTACGGCGTCTCTCATAATCATGTGGTGGTTTTGGGGCGTTAAACCCCACATATCAATCAATCAACGTATGTTTTCAGCGCGCGCTGCTGTCTCTAGATCCGGAAATCTGTGTTGCGCATGTTATAGGGTTTAACTCGAATCTCTCTGCTCTGAAAGGCAACCTGTAAACAACTTAGTATCACCCAGCTAAAGCCTACAGCGACAGGCCAGTGGACCCCAGCCACTTGCCCAGAAACCTTTTACGGAATAAAAACAAAGTTTCTTCAACCTAGAAACAACCAGATTAAACTTCAATATCATCCGCTTTTCTTCTTCTTCTTCTCTGATGTCTCATACCTGATGCAGGGGATTAGCCGAGTAGTAGGTGAATTTTTTCAGTATTTTCTTTGGTATACTACTCATATTAGCTAGCATTAGCGAATATAATGAATTTAAGTACGAACTATTATTCTTGAGTTATTCAGAAGATGAACAGTTTAGGTACATATTCTCTTGGACTAATTGACAAATTATTCAAGTTGCTTGCGTGACTTAACGGTGGTTTCGCCTTTTTTTTTTTGTTCCTCTAAAAGGCCTTGGTCTCGGGTTCTTCTCTATTTTCAAAATCACGCGTGACGTGGCAAGTGCATAATGATAGCGCCATACGGGACGTAAGACGTCTGTACGCGACTCTTGTGATATTACTTCTTTCTAGACTGTCCGAGGCGTCCCGGTTGGTGTCGTTGGGTGACTGCACACCATATGTGGCAGCATCGCGTTGAGCGTGGACAACCCAAAGAACAAACAAAACAGTGGATTGTGTAAAGAAAGCGCGTCCCTTCTGTTAGCTAGCACGCGTGCCCATGAAGCGTCGCGCATTGTGTAGCGTGTGCGGGCGACTGGCTCGCATCGTTGAGTTTTCGAGAGGTGAACGGCCGCCGGGCCACTTGGCTATTGCGCGCGCTTCACCGCCCTCTCCTCCGGTGACGTTGGCCTTGCGAGACTGACCGGCGCTCTCACGCAAGTTCCTGTAGCATAGATGAAGGCGTGGCAAGCGTTTCCTTTGGTGTGCCGTTCCGAGCTCATTTCCGCGTTTCGTGTGTTCTGCTGTGTAATCTCGGTGTATCGTTGCTTTGCGCACGCAAACCGTAACGAAAACGACGCAGTAATCTGTTCTCTGGTCTTCCTTGTTCGTGCTGCGTTGCGATATTCTTTCTTCGAAATGGGCGTATTGCGTTATCACCTAGACCGCCTTGGTGAACTGACTAGGGTGCTCGGCTGCTCAGCCGAAGGTCGTGGGTTCGATCCTGCCGAGGCGGTCGCATTTGAATGGAGTGGAAAGGATAAAGGCCTGTGTCAGTGCACGTTAAAGATAACACGAATGGTCGAAATTTCCGAAGGCCTTACTATAGCAACCTCGTAAATCACATGGTGGGTTTTTGGGACGTAGAACACCAGATATTATTCCATTATCGCAAAATGGTGAAAAAAAACGGTGGGAGAGAGAAAAAAAAACAAAGGCAGAAGGTAGGTTAGCCAGGTGGCACTTCATTAGCTACCCTACATTGGGAGAGGTGCAAACGTACGGAGAGGGACGAAGGAAAAGCAGGGGTGGCAATACAGATAAGGCGGAAGTTCAGGGGAAGGTGAAAGCTTGAAGAGGCAAAAGCGTGGCCTCTTCAAGCCTCCGCGGCTGAAGCGTAGAATCACACCAGGCGTCAAAGCAGGCGAATGACGCAGCAGGTGGTCTTTCAAACCCAGCCAATCACAAGGCACGCAGGCGTGATTAGTTTATCGTTTTAACCAATAGCATGAACGATGCGTATACAGCTGCGCATGTTGCCTTACAAATGCGCAGTCGGTACCTCGCCAGTGGAAGAATTGTGACGTTCGAAAGTGTGTTTGCAGTACAGGCATTCAAGGATAGTTTCAAAAGGTCAATTTACAGGCGCGCAAACTTCCGTTTCCTGGTGCAACAGTTGCGGCATGCAACGAGAGCCGAAGTTGGGATAGTGATTGAGAAGGCCACGCGAACACGATCTGACTGCGCTATCGCGTTCCACTCTTGAGGGCGAAGCTCAAGCGTTCTCCGATTATCTCTAATAGTTTTTTGTTTTATTTATTTGTACACCATTCCCCGCGCAGTGCTTTAGATGAGTCGTTCGCAAAAAAAAAAAAGACAATTGCGCCGGTGCAATTTTCTCCCCTTTTCCAAATGATTTTACTTGGTGAAACAAAAATTTCAGCTGAAATGGCGGGAGGAGGGCACACTAGTGATCGATCGTGTATTTATGCGTCCTTCCCGGAAGGAAGGAATGCCGGAAAAATTCGGAAATTCATAGCTACGAATTAAGCGGCGCCAAAAATCGACAAGAAACAGAGAACACACGCACACACACACACACACACCCACACACACACACACACACACACACACACACACACACACACACACACACACACACACACACGCACACACACACACGCACGCACGCACACGCACGCAGACGCACGCACACGCACGCACGCACACACGCACGCACACACACACACACTCACTCACTCACTCACTCACACACACCCACACACACACACGCACGCACACACACACACACACGCACGCGCACACACACGCACGCGCACACACACGCACACACACACACACACACACACACGCACACACACACACACACACACACACACACACACACACACACACACACACACACACATACACACACACACACACACACACACACACAGTGCGCCTGCGTGTGCGCCATCTGTTTCTTGTCGCCTTTTCGCGCAGCTTTGTAGTTATGAATTACAACTCGCCCAGCGTTCAGTACTCTTAAATTTCGAAACCGGGGGCGGTTTCGTGATGCACGACGAAGCAGGCGGCCGTTGTTCGTTGGGGCCGTGGCGCGACTCGCTCGCTGGATTCCGTGCCGACTGGTTGTCCCCTCGCGATCACCGACGTCAGCGTAGGTCTGGCCGACTGGGCTCGCCCTACGCAAACTCCTGACGCCTATCTTCGACGACAGCGTAGCTCTGGCCTACCGGACTTGCCCAACGCCACCTCCTGACGCCGATGAGAGCTCTCGCCAGTGGTGCCCCATCCTCGGACTCCTGCAACAGTATCCATCTTTCCTGTCTTCTCCTTACTTCCGTCGTTCGCTGACCCAGCGCCTCGATCTCTCCTTCCTCTCTATCTCTTTACCTTTTAATCCTATCATTTTATTCCGTTCTCTACCCCCATCTTTCGTGAGCTACTGTTGAGGTGTCTTCCCCCTGAGAGACAGTTACGGGGCACCCTTTTGTATTCTTGTCACCTAAAATCACTTCCCCGTGGCCTTTCGCGACCAACCGAGAACAGGCTACACAGACACTTCAGGCGCTACTCGGTCATTGAACCCGATGTCGCCGACTCGGTGCTCTTCGCGTCACCTTTGTGTCTTTGGCTGTTCTTTCTTGTAGGTGCTCTGACTCCCTAATGGTCGTTCGCAATGGCAGTCCAGCCGGACAAACGATGACGTGTGTTGCTTCGTGGTGCTTCTCGAGCGTGTTTTAGTCACCCGGGACGGAGTTTTCTGGAACAGTTGAGAAAAAAAAAGATAATGATAAAAAATAAAATATAAAGAAAACGCCGCCTTCCTTAGAGACGTAGGCAAGAATAATAGGAACGCTCAATGTAAACGTGAAACAGGTGCGTGTTCCGCTGTCGCGCGTCGCGTATTTCTGACAAAGAAACGTCCCCTCGAAACGCGCACGCGCGCACAGCTTTGCGTCGACGCGCCGCTGTGCGAGCTTCTGAACCCGGAAGTGCCACCTATCGGAAGCTGGAAGTAAGATGAGGTGGCTGACGCGTTTCCGAAGCGCAACCGTGCAGTCGCAGAAGGGTAGATAGCGGTAAATAAATAAATAAATAAATGAATAAATAAATAAATAAATAAATAAATAAATAAATAAATAAAAATTGTGGCCGTTATTCGAGCAATGCATGGACAGTTGTAAGTACAAAGGAAAGCTGTCGTAATATTTGCAGCTTTCCGTGTAAGCGCCATTTTTTTTGCGTGCTATACGCGCGTTTCTGCGTGGGCGATGCTCGGTGAACTTACGTCACGCGTCGTCGCGGGCGTAGTCGATGTGCTGGCGGCGCCACTGGGTGCGCGGGCATCGACCGTGTGCGGCTACGCGGTGCGTGGCTACAAAAGAGCGCCGGCACCGCTCTCTTTTACGCTTATTTACGTTTTTTTTTACCTTCGACGCACCTGAGGTCGACGCGTTTCCGTGATTTCAGAGTGCGCGAGTATTGTGCATGGTAGCGGCGATCGTCGAGCATTCGTGTTCAGGGTTGCTATATATAAGCGTCGAGTGACACTCTGGTTTCCCTTCCAGGCACTTCCGGTTGAATTCTTACTTCCGGTTTTTTCATTATTCAAACAGATGTTTAAAATAAACTTGCCGAAGCTAGCACCATGCGCGCAAGGCTTGAAAAAGTGAAACATGGCGGTCCTGCAATCCGGTCTGGTAGCGTCGAGGATGTTTCTATATAGGCCTAAATTTGGTATGCAGCTCACTAATTGCTTCTAAGTTGGGGGTTGCTTGGCTTTAGCTAAGGGATGCTAGGTTGTTTACGCCCGATTGTCAATGCACAGAGGTTGGAGTTCAACCACGTACAGTCGAGGGAGGGACATGATGGGCGTGTCGGCGTTGGAGTAGGTCCTCCATCGGTTGGGGATCTTCGGCTCACCGCCGCTGCTTCGCTGCCATTTATTGTATTGTCATTGTTCTTAGTGGTTAAGTGGTGAAATTCGGGGTTTACCCCATTTTTGTTGCGCATTCCCGTTTATGATTATGATAGTTTTCTTTTTTTTGATACGCAGCACCGTATACCCCTTCAAGTGATACCCTTTCATACCATTTCAATACCCTTTCAAGTGACAGTTTCCTGCGATTGACTCACAAGGATCGATTCCATAAACAGGTTTCTCTTAAAATGATGGTGCTGGCTCAAGTCAAGTTATAATGCATACATATAATATCCGATCATAAGTTTACCTAAAATAAATGTTGATTCGCTTTCATAATAATTAGTGAAATATAATTGATGAAGCGCCTGAATTCGGTGTTCGCATCGAAGCCAACATCGTATTTTGGCAAACCCATGCAGCGTCCGTCTCAATGGACAAACAGTAAATTCCTACTCGTACTGCATGTAATACGCACTGCGTACGTTCGCCCAGATCGTTCAAGGACACCACCGCTCTCTATCTGTGAAAGGACATTTACTTCGTCAAGGTCGCTGATCACCGACACTCCCTTGGTTTCGTTCCATGCGGGCCACGTGGAACGTCTGGGAGAACAGACAGTGTTGACCAATCGAAAGGACAAAGGCCGAGGCTTAATTCTGGCGTGTTTTGGCTCGCGTGTACTCGCCCGAACGCCAAGTCGCGAGAACACGAAACGGAAACAAAGAAACTTAGCAAGAAAAAAAAAAGCCCGAAAACGGGAGTGATCAGCGCGTGGGTCTATCTCCTCTCAGCGGACATTGAGAGCCGGTCTCCCTTCGAATCGGCCGCGCCTTTTGGCGACTCCTTTTGCCGAGATGTAAGCTCGAGCAACTGCCGAGCTTACGTCTCGAAGGAGGTGAAGGGCAGTTTGCGCGACGGATAATCCATCCCAGTAGCGGTCGAGGTCGTCCACCGTCCCCGTGTGTCACCAGGGGAGATTTGGGCGGATTTGCGGCCGCCAAGCCTGATTGATAGCGAGTGGGTCACTTAGGCCGAAGGCAAGAGACTCTCCTCGGCTCGGCCTGCACATTTCTTTTCCTTTTGGTGCTACTCGACGGGAATGCTTCTTTGCCGCGTCTGATAGTCTGGCTGGTTGGTAGTGGCCTGTTCGTCGTGTCCGTACACTCTTTAGTTTATCGCGGTGCCGTATATGGGACAGCCTGGACCTCATCTCGCATTTAGGCACCGCTGAGGGCACGCTAAGGCATTTTGGAAAAAAAAAATTGATTTATACTATGTACAGAAAACAAAGGTATCACAACTTCCAGTAATAGGGCACATGCACTTCGACACATCTATGTACCACGACAAACATCGGAAGCGGAGAAATATTGGAATCAGGGTGAAACAGACCACATTGGTGCTTAGACACATTTTTGCCACTAACTGGACGTTAATGACTGCCTGGTAATTAAATATGTAGATTATAAAATAAAAGTTGTCCTGACTTTAGCATGGAAGTGGCGATGTATGGACGCTATTTTATTTATAACATACAGCAGACTCTTAGGTATAAGCAGGTGGGTAGTTTCATGATCACTTGATCAATGCAGAAATTGCCTTAAGTTTGTTCGAGATTCATGATAGTAACAGATGCAGCAGTAAATAATTGACGAGAAAAACTGTTTCACTATTAGTGGGAATGACATGCTTAATAAAATATACATATCAATTAGAGATTATGTGTTAGGATTACTGTAGAAATAATTAGAAACCATGAATAGGAAAGAACTTTCGTACACTAACGTGTTTTTCATTGTGTTTTGGAATGCGAAGATCATGAAAGTATATTTCCTTCATCATGACGATCATGAAAGTATATATACTTTCGAAAGTATATTTATGAATGAAAGAGTGCCAATCGTCAGACTGACAAAAATCTGGAACACGCCTCAGCCTTACCTTTACGATTTAAACGGGATAGTGATATTATATAGCGCGTACATCAACCAGTGAGTGGGTAACTTTTATTGTATGATGTTTACTCGTGAACTTTAAATTGTGCGTTACTACATTGTAATCGATAAAGCTGAAATGCTACTCGGAACCGTACAACCAGCCCGCTGTGTGAATAAAATGTACATTTCTGGTCGATCAAGATTTTGGGTGGCAGTCGGAAAACATTTTTGCAACTGCAGTGAAGTATCTCACGAAACGTTTGGTCAGCTATCTGTATGTGCCGAGAATTCTACACATCTCCGCACCGCTCATGCCCCTAAATGGAAACGCTGGATACACTATTGTGGCTATCGGCCCCCGAACAGTATATTAAGCCCGCGGTTTCATTGCCTATAGAAAAAATGCACGCTGGATGACATGGGATGGATTGATCGCTGGTACTGGACGGTGAAAGCCTCTGTCTGTTGGATGTTGTCGCCTTTCGTCTTTGAAGAAAGAAAGAAAGAGAGAGAGAGAGAACTAAAGTTAGTGAGAAATAAATGAAGAAAGAAACAAAAAAGAAACGAAGAAAAGGCAGAAAGCCGATCAAATATAACGTCAAAGCGAAATGCCTGGTTTGGTATACGGCACTGTACATTCTAAATAAGAAACTTCGTAAGCTGTCTTATATATCCTAATTAATAGTCATCAGTGCCGTCGAGTTTCGGCGTATTAAAATGACAGTTCGAATTTTACTTGTGGTCTTCTGGTTCTGCAAGATCGGTGTGCAAATCTTGTTACTCGGTTCGCTTCTAATTCATCCTGGGGGGACAACGAGACATTTGCTCTTGGAACTTTCGTTGCGCAGTGGGCAATTTTACAGGTGACTGCGTGAGGTGCGAGCTGCTAGCTTTTATATCTAGTATTGACATAAAAAAAGATAGTGAACAAGATGTTTCATAAGTAAAGAGAATATGCAAAAATATGGCTGTTTTGAAACGCCAGTGATTTGGGTGTAGTTCTGCGAGCTATGAAATTTGATCGTTGCCTCTCGCCTTGACATCGCTGCCTCTGAACGTAAAGCAATTTAGGGAAGAGAAATAGCGAATAAACGATATAATCTGGTGAACAAACTCGCTAGATGATTGTGAAAAAAAGAAGTAAAAGGAAAGCTCCGCAGAGTTTTCGATATCAAGGCAGCCTGTCGCGAGCAATTTGGCCTCCAAAGCGCCGTGTAATTGAGTTGTTTCAGCGTTGCGCACACTTCGGCGAAAGCGGGGGAGGTAGGCACTGCCGGATTGAAGGGAAGTTCGATTTTTCTAAGCGCCGAGCGCTGCTTGCTTCGTGAACGCCATCGAAGAGCTATGGTCCCGGATCGGTATACCGAACGGCGCTGTTCATTTCGCACGGTTTTGCTGCTTTTAAAATCTGGACAGTTCTTCCTTTCCCGATAAAATAACGAAACAAAAAAAAACATTTCTAGAGGACAAATGGTCTTCTAACAGTCCGATTTTCCCGTCGTATCTGCCAACTTCACCGTATGCGAAAAGGTGTATTTTTTCACGCCACGAAAATGGAATTTCGATTTCCCCGTCAGACACTGTAAGGAGGAATAAAAAAAAATGCATAAACTAACGAAATCGCTCTGCGTAGTCTTTCTGCTCTGTTATTGGCGCTACTTTGTTTCTTTGTGCATTTCTTACGAGAAATGTTAGATTGTGCTCAACGCTTAGCAGGAGTGCCAGCAAGTGTGCAGGAGTGCCATAGGCACATTTAACGGAGCTGTACATTTACAGCTCCGCCATATTTTCGTTGCAGTTGCATTGCCCCGCCGTGGTGGTCTAGTGGCTAAGGTACTCGGCTGCTGACCCGCAGGGCGCGGGTTCAAATCCCGGCTGCGGCGGCTGCATTTCCGATGGAGGCGGAAATGTTGTAGGCCCGTGTGCTCAGATTTGGGTGCACGTTAAAGAACCCCAGGTGGTCTAAATTTCCGGAGCCCTCCACTACGGCGTCTCTCATAATCATATAGTGGTTTTGGGACGTTAAACCCCACATATCAATCAAATCAATCGTTGCAGTTGCACAGCAACGTGTTGGATTTATATCTCCGCTGTAGATACTGTGGGCCACTTCAATCAAAGTTTCGTGTATTCACTGCTTCACCGTAACATCACCTAATAGAAGGGTTGTAGGTGTAGACGTCTGCACATTGTAACAGGGGCTTGCCTGAAATATGAAGAAGATACCCGGGACGTTAGTGTTTAACAGGTGGAATAAGACATGACTTTGTATAATGGATAGGTGCATAGTTGTCGCACTGCCGTTTTCGATGAAAGTGATAATGATGACCAACGCCATCGTCATCGTGATTGAAATCTTGACTGTAACACATTTGCTTCTTCGTATTGCAGCATAATATAAAAAAAAACTGGGGAGGGGTGAATCATATATGGAAGAGCGTTTCAGCTCCGCTGACGTGAAGCATATATAGGGAGGGGCGTAGCATGCAGTATTTTGACATTTCTTTGCTGAAGCATTAGTGGGACCAAGCCCGAAACCGTGTATCTATGGGAAGGGGTGTTTGCGCTCCACTCACGTCGTCGGAAAACTGTGTTGAAGTGCAGCTTAACCTAAAATGATTCTACTTCTTTTCTTTTTCTGCTTCCGAACATGCCCGGTTTCGGTTCCTATACGACATGTGGCGAAGGGTGACTTTCTGCTCCACTATGACTACGTCGGTTATTGGTTGGGCGTTGTAAAGGGTAGGAAGTAGATGATGGCATCCCACCGCTGCCACCAGCTGTAAAGGGCTCGAAGTCGATGGTAGGTACTACGGGTTCTCTTTAGGGTAGCTGGCTCCCCGCCGTCGTCCGCATAGCCGATCTTCGCCAGTGAGGAGGCGCGTTAAGAGAGGTAGAACGAAGATCTATTTACATTATAGATGAAAGATAGGAACTGTACTAGGACCCAGAGGATCCTGCAATATGTACGACAGAGATTCAGTTCATGATTCAGCTCATGGTTCCGCGACTATACAAAATGCTATGGCTTCTAAAGCCTGCCGTCTCCCTACACGGAGGTCCGAAGAAGGCGGTGAGTACTCGGTGAGCAGATCGGCTTACGCACAATGGCGTCCGCCCAGACGAATTGCCGGGCCAAACGTAACAGCGTACTGTTGCCTTTTACATATTTAGTGGACCGGTCGTGAGCAGCGCGACTTTCCCATTCTTTTGTGCCGCATAACCGCATTTAGGAGGGACCGTGTGTACATGACACAGCGTAACGACAGGAGACGCCGACTATGAAGGCAAGCCCCGAAAGGGCTTCGCCCCTAATAGTAAAGCGGACAAGTTGAGGTTCTCTACTGCCAACCTGTCCCTCAGAACGAACTACCTCGAAGATAAAGAAACCTCATACAACTGTCTCCTATTCAGTTGCAGGCGCACTGGCGATGTCGTCGCCTTTCGTTTCGCAGTGAAAGCAGAGTTGGAGCGCGTCGCCCAAAGCGTGCCGCTGCAACTGTTATATTATTTGAGAGTGATATAGAACTTTTCGTGTACGGGCACTCGGAAAATATGCCCCGAGACTGGCGTGTTGGCGTCAGCGCGCATGTATACGTTATCGATTTCCATCTGGCTGCCGTCTGCCTCACTAGGGAAAGTTAGGCGAGGCACTGCAGGCAACAGCAAACTCTTTCCGAAACACTATATAGTATAGAAATGCTCCCAGTGCCACTTTCATATCAGTAACTGCTGTACGTTGCAGCACATCTGCGTCCACGTATCAATATACAAGAAGGTCTCGTAGAGTGCCAGCTGCTGCCGAAATCACGTGCGCAGGTTTCTGCTTTTTTTTTTTTTGCTCACACATTCAGTGTATCGAACAGGGGCGCAAAGTGAATGCCCTGCGAGTTGATACGGTGATGTTGCCCGTCCTCTGGGATTCCGGGGGCGTTCGAAATAAACGCGTTTCCGAAGGAATAGCGGGAAGACATAGGGAAGTAGAAAGGTAAAGAGGTAACTCTAACTGTCCTTGCTTCATAATTTAGGGTTTTGCTGAAGCGCACCAAAAAAAAAACAAAAAAAAAAACAGACGGACGGACAGAAGAGGCTGACAAGGAGAGCGCTTGCGGCTGACAAGGACAGAGAGGTTGGCAAGGACACTTCTTGCCTACCTATTCTGTTCGTCTGTTTTTGGTGCGTTGCTACAAAAGTTTCAATTTTTAACGTAATCCAAATGGCCCAACTTGCGATTTTGCTGTCCTTGCTTAACCCGCCTGGTAGCCTATCTGTTACGGTGTATACGCCCTGCTAGTACTACGCTCCAGTTGTTTTGTCTCCGTCGTCTTCACGGTAACTAGCTTACCTTGCGTTAGTGCTTTTGTCCCAGGCTTGCAATCGAGTTACTTCTCTTTCTCTTCCTTCGGCTCGCAAACAGCGAGGCGCGATCTTTAGTCGGGGAGTCCTGCAAGGCCCTTCGAGATTGCGCGGACAAAAGAACTACTACAGATAGAACAAGGCAACAGTCGACAAAAAGAAAGCAGAAGGTGAAACAGACGTTGCAGCGGAAGGGAACTTGCTTTTCCGGGAAAGCTGACCTGCGAACACAGTGCTTTGCTTGTAAGGTTGGAAAGTAGCAGGTGTGCGTATATCGAGCAGCTAATAGAGTGGCTGGCGCGTCTCAATTCCCGACGCGCGATGTAAGGGTGCGGAGGGAAAGAGAAATATAGGGAGAGTACAGGAGTGTGGGGAGAGATGAGACCAGGAAACCGGAGGAGTTTCAGTGGCCTTCGTATCCGTTGTGCGTTCGTTTGGCGCCGCTGTACGGTGTGCGAAGCGAGGGAAAAAGCAGCAAGCTGGACAAACGACGATGGTGGCCCTAAGAGGATTACTCTTGCCATGTTGCTGTTTGACGTCTTTATTTTGTATTACTTCCCCGTTTCTTCTTTGCTGCCAGGAAGAATCACATTGTGCAGTTTCTTCCCCCGGACTAGCGATTTTGGTAACATAGTGTGTGTAGGGATTCACTGAGGAAGGAGGCTACGGGTAATCAGCGATGCGTGTGCTCCCAGTGTACTGCGTAGGCCTATACGAGGGACCTGCATACAGGGAATTAGAAGGTAGGAAACAAATATGGTGTCGAAAAAGAGATGAAGAAGAGAGTATGGCATTGCTTCCGCAATGCATGCATCGAACGTCACAGTCTGCCCTCCGGGTTTGCCAGTGCTAGCCTTTCTCGATAGTGGGGATGGTACCATATTGCCGTTCTGCTCGCTTCGAGGAACTCCGATGGGCTGTGGGCGTCTGGTTTACTTATTTTCTAATGGGAAAAAAATGTTTCCCTGTTTCTCTTTCTAACCGTGCGCTGTTCCGGGGTGGTGAATTAGGAAAGGGCTCGTCAAAACTAGCGTGCGCTGCTTTTGCAAGAAGTGCGAGGAGGGTAGTGCTCTGCCTGCGAATTACTTGGTGACTTGACAGAATGAAGGAGAGGAATTTGCGTAGGCTCATTTATTTGTTTGACACAATCTTGATGAAAACTAGGAAATGATGAAACCAAGAAAAGTATGGGAAACGTTAGTTTACTGTTTTAAGTGTGCTGTAATTGCAGTGAAATAGATGCCATAAACTAAAGTGGACGACGAGACCACTTGCCGTTGGCAGGAACCGGACCTGCGGCTTTCGGGTTTCCGGATTGCAACAACAGTTAGCAATGAACGTCGCATGACGTCGCTCACTGAGGAAACAATGTATGCTTACGCTGCCGTGCATTTCGATTTACAAGAATGACGCCTTGTCGTGTCGTCAAGAACTACAGACGTTCTCTTGAGTTCGCTTGAGTCTCTGTGTACGCGTACACCAATCGTAGTGCATTCGCCGTCGTTTCCGGAGTGCCATATGTACGCTCCCTGAAATCGAAAGACGACCCGTTCAGTGAGTGACACAAACCACTGATGCGCTATTACAGCCGCAAAACATGAAAAAAAAAGGAGAAATGAAACGGATGGGTGAACACGAAAGTAGAAGGACTGGAACAGAATTGGGCATAGAGCTGTGTTCTGATAAGCAAAGAAATGGGACATAGGGTCACAGAGAAAGCAAGAGATTCTGAGGCAGAGACGGCCCGGGCCGAGATTAGAAGCGAGTGAGACATGGGGAAGTAGGTTGAACGAACTAGCGCACTATATTGCCAGGAGACAGAAAAAACAAAAGAAGGGGTTACGAGGTTGGCAACCGGGTCAGGAAAGAAAACAGTCAGTACGCCGGCGGCCGGGCCGAAAAGGACAGCCTTACTGCTTTCGTTTCGCTGCTTCTCCGCAGCTCACAGAAGCTGCGGAGGAAATAAGACAAGCAAGAGCATCCTCTGGAGGAACCGAAAGGCGCCTGCGAGGCCGCGGCTGCAGTGGTTGAGTGGGGCCGTTGTTGCCCGGGAACGGATGCGACATGTGGTTTCTAGACAACGCCTCGGACGAGACTCTGTGCCTCCTGCGCGCTCCATTGTCTGCCACTGAGACGCCTCGCACTGTCCTGGTGGTCGTTCTAGCACCTCTGCTTGCTCCCGTCTAGAGGGAGAGAGGGACAAAAAATTATTATTTTGTCCGTGGAGTCGGGCGCCGGGAGACTATAGCCCCACCGGAGTCCCCCTATTCCTTAGGCACTGGCCAGATTTTCGGTATTGGTGGCGTCTTCGGCGAGCCGAGCTGCCCAGAGTGGGTCATCCGTGCACGCTCTGATCAGCATAGCCTCTTACTGCTAGCTCTGACGTAATTACCCTAAACGTAAGATTGGAGCTGTGTTTGATGGTGTGTGCTTCTGGCGAGTAAGCCCAGTGAAGGGAGAGTCACAGATTTGAATGTTCCTCGTGGATGCAGGTCCAGAAGGGTCATGATGGTAGCCCCCACAAGTAGCAAATTTATGAATCGACTCCCTCAGGCTCAGATCGATATCGAGTGCTGATTCTGAGTCCGAGTGAATCTGGTTGACGAAAAAGTTCATGAGTAGGAGTCCGAGTGAGTACAGCTGACAAACGTTTTCGGAAGTCTGAGCCCGAGCGAGTCCGTTCTAAGGAAGTTTTGTTGAGTCCGAGAGCGGGTCAGGTCATTTGAGGAAAGTTTTGTGAGTCTAAGTCCGAGTGAGTCCGCTTCAGCAAAATGTTGGTCAGTCCGAGTAAGAGTGAGCCCTAGCGAAAAACACATTTATTGAGTTAGTCTATGTTGTGTTTAGTTTGGTGACCTATGGATGGCCTGTTAGTGTGAGGTGCTTGACGTCGTAGTCTAGGTGACTGCAAAGCTTATGAACGAGGCTTCGTTATCTGGTCCACACTTGATGTAGCTTCTTTGGGTGAAATTTCCACTGGTTGCGCCGTCGCTCTCTTATGGACTAGTGTTGGAAGACCACGTGCACTCATTCAAGCAGTGATGGCAAGTCTAGCTCTTGGCATGCTTCAATCCTGCAGCGCTTTGTCCTTTTCAGGGGCCCTATAGTATACGTGTCTATGTTTTCCTTGATCCTGAAGTCTTGCGCTTACTGTGCTTATGTGTGGAGTGAACTTGCTTGAACCCTTGGCAGGGTGTGTGTTCGAGCTAGTTGGTATACTTGTGCGTCTGCGTTGAACATTTGCTATTGCATCGTCAGCTACTAGTTGCGCAAAATGTCTCAGGCGTGTCCGTGCGTGTCTGCATTGTCGGTTGTTTAAGAAGCTTTGTGCAAGAAGAATATTTGATCATGCCTGAACCCTGCTTTGCTTAGTCGATTCGTCACTTATCAGAGTCAGGGCATCATCTCGCTTGTATCTAGGTATGGTCACAAGCTTGTTTGTGATATGGTCATTGATGTGTCGCACTATTGATTTAGCGTTGTCTGTATGAAGTTCTGTAGCTGTGCGGGGTAAAAAAAAAACAGAAATAGCAAGGGCAGCAGCCCATTCTCGTGCAGTGCCTCTGCTCAGTCATTCCTCCGCCACCGAGGGTGCGGACGAGCATATCTCATTGCAGTAATCTCGCTTGCAGATCTCGATGGTGATACAAGTGTCTCTATGACTATATGGGTATTACTGAATTTTTCGTTTTCGTTGGCGTACGCATGCCACTCATGTCAAAAGTGTCCGTTATTACCTTAAAACATTGTTACGTAAAATGTATGTCAAAAAACGTCTGAAGTAACGCTTCATGACGTGTTTGCAAGTTTTATTTCGTTTTCTTCGGAATGTCTACGGGTCTGGCTGTGTGGAACAGCTCGCAGCGTTTAAAGGCCTGACCGCATGTAACCGTCGCAGCGCGTCAGCGCGTGTCCTTTTGATGCGGCGCCACGACTCC
Source organism: Rhipicephalus microplus (assembly GCF_013339725.1). Classification (NCBI taxonomy): domain Eukaryota; kingdom Metazoa; phylum Arthropoda; class Arachnida; order Ixodida; family Ixodidae; genus Rhipicephalus; species Rhipicephalus microplus. Next base: position 70,227,404 of record NC_051167.1, read on the forward strand.
CCCTATGGAGTGAGTGGGAGCGTGCCCACGCGAAGCTGTGCGTCCCCTTTCTCCGTAGAGAGAGGGCGCGGCGCTGCGTCAAAGATACACGCGCTGACGCTCTGCGACGGGTACGCATAGTCAGGCCTTAGCTGTTAACGGGCGACGCAATGTGTCGCCACCCAAGACTGCTTGTTCACAGACACACGTTTCATTGGCATTACAGCGCACATACATTCTTTACACAATGCGTCGCGGCCATGCGGAAATTTTTCGTATGCTTGATGGACCCTTCCGGCGTCAGATTCCTGTCACCCAGAGTGTATGGAGAACAAGGGCTTCCATTCGGCCGTGCAGCTTTCGGATAGCAGAAACCAGATAGTATCACTTTAGGTGGCGGCTTTCAATTTCAGTTCATTCGCCATGCATGACGGATCACGCTGTCGATCTAGGCACTGAGGAATCGCGCAAATGTATTCCGCGCGCTGATTAATAAGCATACGGCCTCGACAGCTGCTCGGTCCAGAAAGGAATCGTACATTTATCTACGGTATGTTTTTTTCGATCGATATTTCAACTCGCTTCTCCGAGAAAACGATTGTCGCCGGACGTGCGAGCGAGTGTCGTTTTCTGTCGAGATATTCGATGAGCGGAGTTGTTCCAGGGTGGGCGCGATGTCGTCGATATTTGCCTGATTTCGTTGTTCTGCAATCTGGCCGTTTAGAGATTTCTGTAACTGTTTATACCTCGCGGACAGTCTGCTGTTGGGACATTGTCATAACCGAATAATGAAAACGACAGAAGAAAATTTTGCGAACGGGACCTCCATGGTATACGTACATACAAAATGAGTGGAAACGTTGCGGCTAGTTTTGAAATTTGAGAATTTGAAGCATCTTGTAAACACACACACACACACACACACACACACACACACACACACACACACACACACACACACACACACACACACACACACACACACACACACACACACACACACACACACACACACACACACACACACACACACACACACACACACACACACACACACACACACACACACACACACACACACACACACACACACACACACACACACACACACACACACACACACACACACACACACACACACACACACACACACACACACACACACACACACACACACACACACACACACACACACACACACACACACACACACACACACACACACACACACACACACACACACACACACACACACACACACACACCACACACACACACACACACACACACACACACACACACACACACACACACACACACATATATATATATATATATATATATATATATATATATATATATATATATATATATATATATATATATAATGTAATTTTTCTTTCGCTGCAACACTTCTTGCTTCTTGTAATACCTATTGTGAACGGTTGAGTATTAAAGTGTCTTCATTGTGGCATCGTATCCTGCTATAGATCATGCATTCGAAAAGCGTATTCGACGCAGTGAAGAGTGACGTGGGATAGCAAACACTCCATGTGAAAGTGCTTGTCTCTCTCCCGATTGCGTTATGAATGACTCTCCTTCCGAGTGGAAGGGCTCACCAGAACCCAAAAATTAACGCAATGGCACTTTTTTCTTTCTTTCTTTTCGTTCGTTCTATCTTTCTTTTGCTCATTTCTTTCATTTCTTTTCTTCTTTCTTTCTTACTCTCGTACTGAATGAAGTCAACATTGCACAAGTTTTCAATGACGCTCGCGATTCGGTGGTTGATATCTAGAGCCGTCTTTTACTAACCCACTTTCATCATCGGCCAACTCAGAGGTGGTACGCAGTACAGTAGTCACAAAAGACAACGAAAAGCTAGTGAAAACAAATAGTAAATTTATAAACTGAATAATAAGAAGATAAGAAAATGCTTAAATGAGCGCTTTGTTAAGTGGAAGAAGGTGACCCGAGAAGACAAAGCCAAAAATGGTCCGATTTTTATCGCCGCCCATGTAGGCCAATCGCTTCGCGAATGTTGAAGACGCGTCGTCGTCGGATTCTTTTCAATGTACCAGGGAGATGCGCCGCTGCGTTGTCCTTGGAGAGGGGGTGAATCAACGCCGTGGTTTCGCAAAACGTGTGGGATAGCGGCCTCTTTTGTCTGCGGCGGACGCCCCCGCTGTCGTTCGCCAGACAATGGAACGTGGCGACGTTGAATGACTTGTCTGACTCGTTGCTTCGCTTCAATACACCGCGTCGAAATGATGTGGCTAATAATTATAATTGTTGGAGTTTAACGGTGCTCAACTATAGGTATGATTATGAGAGACACCGTATGGAGGGCTACGGAAATTTTGACAACCTGGTATGTTTCGATGGGTACCTAAATCTAAGTAAGCGGGCCCAGGGCATTTTCGGCTCCGTCGAAAATGCGGCTGCTTCGGCCGGGATTCAGTCTCGCCACCTGTCGTGAGATGGTGAGGGGTCGTGCAGAAGCCTCCAGAAGTTTCGTGTTCAGTTCAACGGAATTTCGAAGATAGACATATCGAACTCGGAAGAGCACTCGAAGAAATTCTTACGGCCCTGTGGTTAATATCGAAGACAGTGTCTGGTCTGGAATTCCGGCCCCGCCATGGTGGTATAGTGGCTAAGGTACTCGGCTGCTGACCCGCAGGTCGCGGGATCAAATCCAGGCGGTGGCGGCTGCATTTCCGATGTAGGCGGAAATGCCGTAGGCCCGTGTACTCAGATTTGGGTGCACGTTAAAGAACCCCAGGTGGTCAAAATTTCCGGAGCCCTCCACTATGGCGTCTCTCATAATCATATGGTGGTTTTGGGACGTTAAACCCCACAAATCAATCATCAGTCAAATCAATCGGTCTGGAATTCCGGCTCAAAAATCACCCCACGTTGATGCGGTCATATTGTCACCAATCTTGTCTCACTCAAGGAAACCTTCCGCAGAACTGCTCGTCAAGCTAGGACAAAAAGAAAAACTGCTCCAACCCAACCTCTTCGTCCTCTTCCACACGAAAACCACATCATCAAGGTATACAAGGCAGCTTTGCCACTTCAAGCCAGCGAGGACGGTATCCATCATTCGCTGGAATGTTGCGGGAGCCGAACAGAGGCCGAAAGGAAGAACTCTGAATTCATAAAGCCCATCGGGAGTTACAAACGCTGTCTTCTCTCTGTCTCGCTCATCGACCTCTATCTGCCAATAGCCGCTCTTCAAATCTATCGATGAAAAATACTTCGCGTGTCGTAGCCTGTCGAGAGAATCATCAACCCGTGGAAGCGGGTAGACGTCTTTTTTGGTGACGCTATTGAGTTTCCTGTAGTCAACACAGAATCGCAGCGTTCCGTCTTTCTTCTTTACTAGAACGACTGGCGAGGACCACGGGCTGCTCGACGGTTGTATCACCCCGTCGTCAAGCATCTCCTTTACCTGCGTCTGTATAGTCTCGCGTTCTTTAGCCGAAACACGGTAAGGTTGCTGGCGGATTGGGCGAACATCATCGTCGGTAATAATTCGGTGCTTTATGAGGGGTGTTTGACCGACTCTAGATGAAGAGGCGAAGCAAGATTTAAATTCCTTCAGCAGGGTATGCAGTGCGGCCTTCTTCTCGTCCGAAAGCTTCGAACTGACGTCGATGTGGTCCAGAAACTTATCTCCATCAACCATTTCCTCGGATGCGAAGCACTCGGTGACATCCGCTGCACGGTCTCCGAAGGCCACGGTGGTGCCGCGGAAAAGATGTCGGTGCTCGAAGTTAAAATTTGTGACGAGTATCTGCGACCGTCCGTCACGCACACGCAGAATGCTTCGCACTGCACACACACCTTGAAGCAGTAAAAGGGATACGTTGCTCTCGGCGACCACGTCACCGTCTTGGAGGTCTTCACAGGTGACTTCTACGAAAGCAGTCGCTCGGGGAGGCAACGTCACGCTTTCGTCGGCAACACGCAGCGCAGGTCTACGACAGCTATCAGCGCCTCGATCGGTTGCAAGTTGCGTCGAGAAAGTCACCATTCGCTCGCGGAGATTTATGATCGCGCCATTCTCTCGAAGGAAGTCCATTCCAAGGATGAGCTGACGAGAACAGTCGCGTAGTACGAGGCAGGTTACCACAAACGTTGACTCGCGTATTTCCACTCTTGCGGTACAGCGACCCAATGGAGTAATAACGTGGCCTCCAGCAGTGCGAATACGCGTCCCATTCCAAGGTGTCATCACTTTCTTAAGACTGGTTGCCAATTTTCCGCTCATAATAGAATAATCTGCACCTGTGTCCACCAATGCGCTGACCTGAAGACCGTCTATCAGCACGGGAATGTCGAGTGAGACTCGGCCACTGGGTTCAGACGCACAATCCGGCATTTCTCTCGCACTGCACTCAGACGTCAATTCAATGTCTGCAGCGTTTTGTGGAAGCGTCGATAGGAGGTCTTCCGCACTTTTAGTCCCAGCGACCTCGCCCCCGAAGGTCGCTGCCTTCAGTTTTCCCGACGAGGGCTTGGGGAACGTCCCCGTGCCATCGTACTGAGACGTGGTCCAATAGCTGCGGGTCGTCGTGGAGATGGAGACCGCGATTGACGCCGTGGGAAAGGCAGACGTTGCTGCGCGAGGTAGTCCTCAATTTCTCTTGGCCTCTGACCAACTAGGGGACGAGGCGAATGAATAGAGAAACCGCGCAGTCCAAGTTGTCGGTATGGACATTCCCGGTAGATGTGACCGGCTTCACCGCAATGGAAGCAGAGGGGTCTTCTATCCGACGTACGCCAAATATCGGACTTCCGCGGAGGGGCACGGCGACCGTCGATGTCCAAACCAGCATGCGCAGATTGAATTGAAACTGGCGGCATCGTCTGGATTGGGACTGCAGGGCTTGAGACCGGCATGGAAGTGCGCAGAGCTTCGGCATATGTGCGGTTCCCAACATCAGTGGACGCAGGAGGTGGTTCTAGATTTGTAACCGTTGGTTGAGGGCGACGGCTGTGAAGCACCTGCTGGACCTCGTCCCGAATAATATTGGTGATGCTGCTTACCTCCGGCTGTCTCGCCCCGTGTAGTTTCGCGATTTCCTCGCGGACGACGGAGCGGACGATTTCGCGAATCCACTCAATGCTGTTGCTCCCGAAGCTGGCGGAAAATTCAGTAGGTGATGCAGAATTCACTTGCCGGTTGAGTAGGGCTGACCGCTGATGAAGTACCCTCTCCATCGTAGTGGCTTCGGTCAGGAATTCTGCTACACTCTTCGGAGGACTCCGCACTAGACCAGCAAAAAGCTGCTCCTTCACGCCTCGCATCAGATAGCGTAGCTTTTTTTCTTCTGGCATTGCCGGATCCGCTCGCCTGAAAAGCTGCGTCATGTCCTCCACGTACATGGTGACGGTCTCATTAGGCATCTGGATGCGTGAATGCAATGCACGTTCAGCACGATCGCGGCGGTCGGGGCTCCGGTAGGTCTCCAAGAGGCGATGCTGGAACTCGCGCCAGGATGTCAAGACATCACTTCTGTTCATGAACCACGTTCGGGCGCCGTCTTTCAAACACGCGTAGACGTTGCGGAGTTTGGCGGCTTCGTCCCAGTAGTTGATCGCTGCGACGTGTTCGAACTCGCTCAGCCAGTCGTCCACATCCTCAAACAGCTCTCCGTGAAAGGGACTAGGCATCAGCGGGTTCTGGACAGTGCAATAAATTGGTGCCGACGACGTAGGAGTTTCCATGACGCCTTGAGGCGAAGTCATAGTCGCTCTATGGATAAGCTGTGCCGGTGTCTCTGGTGGTAGGCCTCGTTGGCGGCGGCTTGTTCTGTGAACTGGCGTGTCCACGGGCACAGGGCTTGTGTTCCGGCTCCTGGATGGGCTCTTGTGCATGGGGTGCGTCGTCAGTTGTCGTACCCAGCAGCTCCACCAATCTTGTCACCAATCTTGTCTCACTCAAGGAAACCTTCCGCAGAACTGCTCGTCAAGCTAGGACAAAAAGAAAAACTGCTCCAACCCAACCTCTTCGAGATGGTGAGGGGTCGTGCAGAAGCCTCCAGAAGTTTCGTGTTCAGTTCAACGGAATTTCGAAGATAGACATATCGAACTCGGAAGAGCACTCGAAGAAATTCTTACGGCCCTGTGGTTAATATCGAAGACAGTGTCTGGTCTGGAATTCCGGCCCCGCCATGGTGGTATAGTGGCTAAGGTACTCGGCTGCTGACCCGCAGGTCGCGGGATCAAATCCAGGCGGTGGCGGCTGCATTTCCGATGTAGGCGGAAATGCCGTAGGCCCGTGTACTCAGATTTGGGTGCACGTTAAAGAACCCCAGGTGGTCAAAATTTCCGGAGCCCTCCACTATGGCGTCTCTCATAATCATATGGTGGTTTTGGGACGTTAAACCCCACAAATCAATCATCAGTCAAATCAATCGGTCTGGAATTCCGGCTCAAAAATCACCCCACGTTGATGCGGTCATATATGCGCAACTATATTTTGCATCCGGTGGCACAAAATCATCAGCATGAAGGTATTCGTTAGTATTCCTCGACGTGCTGCTACAAAGCTTTATGTATCAGTGCTTCTGATACAAAAAATAAGTCAATGTTGTTCATATGCACAGTCACTATGCGCACTTGACAGACCAAGGTAATATACGCACTTGGCCATCTGCACACAGCCATCATCGCATAGAGTTTGTATTTATCGCCCGACCTGTGCCTTAAATATGATTGGTTCGCCAAATCTTAGAGGCGTTCGAAATGCGTTCTAGCTGCTACGTCACAATACATACGGCACCGCCAGAAAAGTGAAGATGCTCTGCGATAGTACTGCCTTTATAGTCATGTTTTCAAGCCATTCAGAGTAGGGTCTATCACTGCCGTGACGAGATGAATGACAGTGAGAGCTAATACTGCGTCGCCGTCTGCACTGGAAGCCTTGCTATCAGGCGGGGGCCGTCATCATCGCCACTCTCTTTCTTATTACCGAATTCAGTATTTACGTCACCTAGAAGATGGATAACTTGTTCGTAAGATCACAAATGTATCGCATCAGTGGTGTGTAAACATGTGACAATCTGCAGCGATTGCATACTTGATGAACGGTAGTGGATTCAGTGACTTTATCGAAATCTTCTCGTACAGTTTGTTTCACTGCTCAGTGCTATAAATTGCTCAAACAGTGATTGTTGCACGATGTCGTCTTCGCTGTGGCTGAAAACAGCTCGCGCTGCGCTGCTTAATTGTAGATTTTCGTCGAGAGAGAAGACCTCTGTTGATGGTCGTTAGAGGAGCAGTTTGTGCAGTTTCAGTCGTTTTAGGTTTTGCCTGGAGCGTTGTTGCGAGTAACACCCCGGGGGCATGTCCTTCCCCACTCACCGTGCGGGGGCGCTCCTTAGCACACTAATTCGCGTACGAGCCATCAGTGGTGCGCCGGCGGCACCGTTTGTGCGTAAGTATATACTTACACAAGCCTAACGCTTTTAGGAGCTACAAGGGTGACTCAGTGCTAATGACTGCGAGCCGGCAAATACATGTGCCGTTAACTCTTGCACATGTCACCAGAATGGATGTTGCGTAGTGTTGTCGCTACTCTTCAATGGCCTATAGGACCGTTTGAAGCTTAACTGGCGTTGTTTACATCCTTTAATGAGTGGCGTTGCAGTTGTGCAATGAGGATTCTGCTATTTGTTAGTTGACGTCCTTGATGGCCTGGCGAACTGCACAGCCAAGTGAAACTGCGTACTTCGCTTCTGGAACATGGGCGAACGTGGCTCTTCGCAGTTGACGTAACGCTCAGTTTAATCATCACGCCAGTAACACGTTAGAAAGACTGTTCCGGACTCCATAGCGGACGTGTGCGATTTCCTTGTTCAGAGATAGTACCAATGAACAAGTATTTCCAAATACGTGCTAACAGGTACGTGTGAACTTGAGTTTCAAGCCTTTCTACGTCCTTACCGTTTCGCCTGCTGCGTGTTTCATAAAGCAAGTACTGTTAGATCGGTTTCTTGCTTGATAATGCTATATGTTCATATGCCATTGCAGATGACGGGTGCTTCTCTATCTCGTTTGGCAACACGCTCGCATTCGCAATTGGCTCATTTCAAGGTAGAGAACAAAACGCCTAATATATGATGGAATCTTAACCTTCACTACCCAATTCTTAGCAGTATCATAGCTTTTCTCACTGCAATGTACTGAGAAAGCGATTAAACGCTCCTATGCGTATATCGCGGTCAGAAATTCCTCCTGCGAAACTCCTTCTCTGCTGTGCAATAGACCATGCATTCTAAAACTTTCAATGTAAGTGTTGAAGCGAGAACAGTACGTTTCCGCTAGCTGCACCTATGCAATGGTCATTCTGTAGTGGCCACATTTTTTTGTTTTATAGGCTGGAACACGTCCGTAGCTTTCATCGTCGCCAGTGATGGCACATTGTGTTTCGCAGGTACGCTTTGTCGCTTTCCGACAGCCTTGGAAAATCGCCATCCTGGAAATACGCGCTATATTAGCCGTAAAGTTTATTCCACTATCTGTTGGCGAAATCTGAAACTCTCCGCACAACGCGAAGATGTGGCCTCGCATACGTTGCTCAATATCTATGGTACTGAGACGGCCTCATTGGTGACTATAAGACCTTACAACAATATGAGAACGTTACAAAATTGCGGGGAAAATGTAAGGTATGCCGTAGACGGGTCGTAAACGACATACAGAGCCAGTCTATTGCCATCTCTTTGGGCTGCTCCGCTCTCTGCTCCGCTTCTTGCGCGCCGCTCTCCTTTTCGTTGGGATTTCCGCCAGTGTCAAAATATAAAGATTTGCATGAGCGAATCAGTTTTTCTGTCCTTCCGTCTTCATTTCGGTATTAATTTCCTTTGTTTTCCTTTATTGCTTACTTATTTTTCTGTCCAGCTCGCGGCCGTCGTGCATAGGGGGTTCCCTGACCCGGACACACCCGACCACACCACGTGTGTACCACCCACCTGTTGCGTCATCGCACGAGACGTGGTACGCATAATAGAATACGAACAGTGTTGCCGCCCTAGGGCGTCCTTCATGGGAGAACCCTCTGCGTAGGCGTCCTTCCCAGAACAACGAGACCGCGTTCAGGAGGAGCGCGGTCACGAGTTTTCACGTACGTGTGTGGCCCTGAGAGTGGTGGTTGCTCAATATTTTTTCTCCCTCACAGACCTATTCGTTTTATCTGTAAGCGGCATTTTCTGCTTTATTATTGCTATTGTGATGTTGGTCATAGTGCTCGCGTCGCATTCGCCGCCTTTCGTCCTCCGTAGGGCTCCTCCGCGTTCGCTCTCTTTCGCCCTCGTTCGCTCTCTTTCGCCCTCGTTCGCTCTCTTCCGCCCTCGTTCGCTCTGGCGGTAACACTGCGGAGCGTAGGAAAGGACAGCTAAGAGCTGCTCTCCGAAACGGCGGGAATAGTGAGGTAACAGGCTTACAACTTTACCACCGAAAGGGTGTCGACGTCTTTCTATTGTTTTTTCAGAAGAAGGAAACCACGGTTGTGAAGATAAATATAAGAAAACTGAATATCCAAATACCGCCGTCTTTCGTCCCCCGTAGAGCTCCGCGTTTGCTCTCTTTCGCCCTCGTTCGCTCCGGTGGTCACACTGCGGAGTCTAAGAAACGACAGCTAAGAGCTTCTCTCCGAAAATAGCGAGGGAACAGGCTGACAACTAAACCACAGAACGGGTGTCCACGCCTTTCTTATCAGGAAACCACGGTTGTGGAGATAAAGATAAGCTAACTGGATATATATATATATATATATATATATATATATATATATATATATATATATATATATATATATATAACTTGGTCATAGGGCTTTGACTGTGGCCTGACTGCCTCTCCATGGCGTAGTCTTTAGGTACGGAAGACAACCGTTTGTTGTTATAAGCAAAAGTGGCGTTGGTGTTTTTTTTTTTGTTCTGTTTTTCCTGTCGAGAAAGCAGGGGCGCAAGTTGTCTTCTCCCTATGAACGCGTGCACGTAGAGAAGCCAGCTTTACCGAACACTCCTCGAAGACTAGCTAGACTTGCACTGCGGAAACGTAACTACCACAGCCACGACTGTATGGTTTAAAGGGACGACCAATTGTTCAACGGGAGTAGTCGTAGTTGCTGGAACCAACGTTTCCACGTGGAAGCTGATGTCTCTTGACATCTGAGGTGGTGTTGTGACGTTGCGATAAGTATAATGGAAAAGTTTTGATATGCAGGCGGCGGTTTCGTAGCGCAGGCATGTCTTAGATTGCGCAGCTACCACTCTTGAACCGCGTTGAGGTAGTAGATGTTGTGTTGGCATTCGTCGTATTAGGATTTAAAAGAACGCTATAGTCCTTTTGAAGCATACCTGTAGTGGTCCTTCTCGCAAGAGTTTGTGCTTAACAATAATATGATGAAGAGTTTTCAATCTGCAGATGCTTTTTGACGTTGCGGTGGGGAGCCCCAAAAACTGACGTGCTCCTCGTTCTTCGGATCCTGCTCTGTCTTTTGGTCTCCTTTTTTCTGGTTACGTGGTTGTTAGAACAACGTCGTAAATTTTTGTGATTGGAGGTACCGACCGGCACCGCCACTAGCCGCTCAAACCTCGGCCACTGGATGAAAAGAGCACCCGTGCGTTTTAGGGGCAAAGCTCCTTATAGCGGCACCCGTTCGTCCCCCGTAGTATGTAAGAAGTATAACATTTTGACCTTCAAGGTGGTGCCGGTGAGAGACTTCTTCTGTGCGTTGTTGAACAATAAAAAATAGTGCTCAGTGTACATGTCAATGGCTGCTAATGGGGAATGAGAGAGAAGAGCATTCGGCTTTTAGTTAACGCGCAGGCTGCGATCACCATTAGCAGCCATTGGCATGTACATTGAGCACTATCTGACAAGAAAAGGTTGCTACGTTATACTCGCTGGGTGTAACCTGCTTAGCTTTATAAAGGTTGAGCGAGCGTTGAGCCGCAGTGCCATGAATACAATGAACTTGTATATACCATGAATGAACTCGAGGTGGTTAAAAATGGGAAGTTGATACGAAGCGCAAGCCGTGAGAAAGTAAAAGCCGAATTCTCCGCCTCTCATTTCCCATTAGCAGCCATTGGCATGTACATTGAGCACTATCTGACTGAAAAAGTTTGCTACGTCATACTCGCTGGGCGAACCTCCTTGGTTTTCGAAAGGTTTAGCGAGCGTTAGGCCGCAGTGCCATGAATACAGTGAACTATAGTATATACCATGAACTCGAGGTGGTTAAAGGTGGGAAGTGGACCCGAAGCGCAAGCCGTAAGAAAGTGTGCGTGTGCCACCTCTCGTTTAGTCCTTGGAATGTCCGCTGGATGGCGGTGTTTCTTAATGGGGAATATATGATGAAAAGATGCTAGATGGTGGTACTTGGAGTGTTGAATAGATGGACGAACGGACACATAGACAGATGCATGGATGCATGCATGAACGGACGCAGGGGCGGCTGCATGGACGAACGCAGGGACGGACGTACGAACAGACGCACGCATGGACTGGCTGATGGACGCATGGACGGTCACACTGACGGACGCATGGACGGACGGAACCAAGAACGAATGGACGGATGAATTCTTCGCCCCAGTCTCCATCATTCACTCCGTGGATATGCTGCCATTTTTTTTTCATCCGGCGGCCGTGTCATAACACTACTCTTCCTATGTACAGTGCTTTGAAAGAGATGAAAAAAAAATCGCTCGCTGGATTCCGTGCCGACCGGTTGCGCCCTCGCGATCTCCGACGTCAGTGTAGCTCAGACCTACTGGACTTGCCCTACGCCATCTCCTGACGCCGACAAGAGCTCTCGCAAGTGGTGCCCGTCCTCGAACTCCTGTGACCGTGTTTTCCATCTTTCCTATCTCTCCTATCCCCTCGATATGTCCTCGCTCGCTGGCTTAGCGCATCTTTTTCTCTCTATATACCTTTAATCCTATTCTTTTAATCCCTCCTCACCCCATCCCTTGTGAGCTACTGTTGAGGTGTCGCACCGTGATGCAGACAGTTGCGGGGCTCACTTTTCCCTTCCTTTCTCTCTTAGAACCACTCCAGAAATGGAAAATGGCGCTGTTTACCGTCAAGGGGCCGGCACTGCTCAACGCCAACTCTTGTCGCGTTAGCTCGGCTTGTTTACCGTGACGAGTTCCCTGGATACTTCATCGACGCCTCCTCTCCCGTCATGACTGCGAGCACCTGGAGTGGGCGCCTGTTAACGAGCGGGTCTTCTCTCGACGTACGGCAGGGGGGCTTTCGCTCGATCAGTATAGATGGGCGCATGCATGGTCCGTTTGCGCCGAACACAGGAAAAGAGGGAAGGGGGAGGCGGAGTGAAGGCGTTCTTCGGGAAGGATCGTGCCTTGCCTCGTAGCTCGATGGCGAAGAGGAGACGAGATGCGAGAGAAGGACCTTCGATGAGAACGGGGCAGCGGGGACCACTTTAACGTGTCATTGTTCGCATCGACCGACGACGCATAGAAACTTCAGCGGAACCAGACGAACGTCTCCCAAATTGCTTCATCCTCTCGTCATTCGCCGTCGCGCTCTACTTGGTAGCGGCGGCGAGCGATCGACGGATGGCTGCTCGGATAAAGGAGCGAGATGCTGGCGGAGTTCATTTAATCGCCGAGAAAAATGAGAAGAAAGAGAAACAATAAAATCATTATTGATCAGCGCCATGGACCCGATTGACGCACAACCACTTTTTTTTCTGATTGTTGAAAGAGAGGGAGCGAGATGAAAGCAAGTGATCACCTTTTCTCTTTCTCATGGGTAACCCGACTTCATCGCATAGCCTCATGGGTAGCAGGGCGTCTTGCAGCTAGAGCTTGAAGGGTTATTACAGAAGAACGTGGTTATGCATAGACGTACGCATTGCCTAACGTAAAGCAAACTGCGTTTATTTACTGCATTATGAAACTTTCATAGTACGGTGCCTGATTGTGCCTGATCAATTTGTGCTGTGCTTAGCACTTCAGCCTGCGTCGGACTGCTTGTGCGCAAGATATTCTAGACTAGATATGCACCTAGAAACAGCCGTCGTGCGTCTATTCTGAAACATTGAAAGGTTTCCACATGAACTGGACTCTGTAGATGTCTTTAACGCTTTGAACTAATGATACCGCAGACCTTTTTCCACGATGGGAAGTCGACCCTGACATGGAAAGCTATGAGAGAGTTCAAATGGCCGTGTTTGCGTTTGTCGATGTGATGCCGCGCGTGCAGTACTGCATAACTAAGTATACCACCGTCAAAAAGCTACGGATACTGACGTAGATGTAGACCGCGGTTGATTCTCGAGGAAGTGTAAGCCCGCGTACTTAGTGTGCCGCAGTTTCGGACTACGTGGGCGACACACTCAAAATTGGCTACGACATTGGGAGACACAGTCGGGTAAGGAGAAAGAGAATTTTGGAGACGCTTTGTCCGGATTGTCGCCAAGTGTTTGGTTGAGAAAATTCTGGCACAAATAAGCGCCTTGTGGGGCTGTGATTTCGAAGGTTCCTTCGCTGACAAGTATTTAATCCTAAGACCTTTAAAGTTTCTTTACTATAAATCTCGCCTACCTTTCCTATTTTTGCTCGATCTGTCTCTTAACGTCTCCCTGCTCAACCGGAGACGAGATTTCATCTAAGCTGACGATCACAACAGCTGGTGTTTTTCCACTGGCCTATATTTAGGCTGCCCGTGCTTGCCGTGCCTGCAACATGTATGAAAGTGTGCTGCTGCCAGTTCGATCTCGTCGTTCTTCAACTTTTCTCGGCGTTCGCGTTTATCTAGTTTTTCTTTCTCCGGTTCTCACAGAAAAATACAAGGAGAAAGAAATATTGAAGGGGAAAATAAGAGAAGAAGGAGAGCAGATACCAATGGTTAAGTCGTGGGAGTTGCAGCAGCCGGCGGCGCTGCACCAGCAGTCTGGGATACGCGGACCGCTCAACCCAAACGCGGGTGCTCTCTCTACGGGCCATCCATTTGGTGTGCTCAGGCGCAGCACACGTCTTCGGCTGCAATCCGATCCTTCGTGATCCATTATGTGCGCTGACAGAAGCGTTCATGAACGCACGCACTGCATGCAGGCACTTTTGTTCGATTTGTGATCGTTGTAAGATGGTGACGAGGGAAACGGCCCAAGACGTTTCACTGGCGTCGTACAGTTTGGGGGGTGGGGGGAGTGTATGCACTCTCGATAGAATTTGTCGACAGATGGACGGGCGTGGACACTCTTCACATTTATAGGAATAAGCGACAACGCTTACAGCCCTTGCTCGCTAAGGCAGACCGGTGATTGCTCCTATACATACAGCTATTCTATACGCTTGCAGATGTTAGAAGCCTTCTAAGAGAGGTTACCATCCAAAGAGGTACGTGACTCTTCAAAAGGGGAAGACATGTCAGACGGGTAGCCTTTTAAAATGGCCAAGTGCTGAACATGGGTGACCTTTTAAACTAGGTATCCATGTAAAGTGGGTAGCCTTTCAAAACTGCTTTATCATTCCAACATGGGTAGTCATCAATCGCATAGGTTGGTACTATACACCCATGTTTCCCAGAAACCATTTCGCCGGCAGGGTATAAGTGCTGAGGGAAACGGGAAAATGGCAGAGTAACGTTAACGATATACTGAGATGTGAAATGGAATCGACGCATGAAGCGTCTCGTGATCCTTGAAGTTCCCGTCTCTTCTCGCTCTCGCGTTATGTTTGTACTGAACTGCGCACATGCGACAGATATTTACAAAGAAAGGCTCGCTGACTGCACTGCTGGTAGGCAATATACGGTATACTGCCTGGCGATCAACGATATCCAGTACTAATGCAACCGCAGTGACTACCCGCTGCTACGTGTCTTTTAAAGGGGCCATGACATGGTCACCCAACAATTTGGGGTTTTCAGCGAGAACTACAAGTAGAGGGTTTATTTTATGTCCATGGAGATATAAAAAGTGGGCCTTAAAAACAACCCCTTGAAGTCGCCGGTTATCAACCTCGCCCACCGCCGACGAGCGCCATTTTGCCATGGATCCTGTGACGTCACGTGCAGCAAGGAGCCATGTCGTCGTCCTCTACCACAGTTTAAGCCACTGGAAGTAGTTCAGTATCAGTGCAACCATTACAAAGCTCAAATATCTCGATTTCACGCGCAGCTGACCACGGAATATTATCGTTCGCCAGAAGGCAGACGCTCGCACAGCCAGCTACATGTTGCGTCTCGGCTCGCGAGTGTGCCAGTGTTGCCCGACTGTTAGGTCACTTGCGTGTTTATAGAGATAATCAATGGTAAGTTAAGCTCGACCAAATGCGCTAAACTTTCGCCAGCCTATTTCTGTATGCTTAAACGCAGATTTCGAACGAAAATTGCGTGCCATGGACCCTCTAACGCCGCACTGTCTTGCATAAAGCGTGATTTACGGTAATCATGTTGTGGTTTTGGGACATTACACCCCCCAGTTTCTATTAGCGTGAATGACAGGTCCCGGCGATGTCCGTAATCGCATAGCAGATTTCAGACGTGAGTCAGAGTTACAGGCCGACTTCGCCTTATTTCTCTCCACCTTCGCCCTTTTGAAGGAAGTTTGAATGCGGCATTCCTGATCATCTAGTTCGTGCCCACTTTCAACTTTGCCGTTTTTAATTTCTGAATAAGAAAGGCTAGAAACTCAGAGAAACGCAAAGCGTAGATAACGTCAAAGGCTCCGCTGAAAGAAGCGAGAGACTTTATTTCGGCAGCGGAACATTTACTCGCTCGTTTACGTTCCACGCGCTTTCTGTGAGCAGCGTGAGGCCGGCCCGGTCCAACGGCGTCGTGACGCACACATTTCGTCGCCCGTTTGGGGCCAAGGTAACCTCGCCTTGCCTACGGTTATAAACGAAAGACAATCAAAACAAAACAGAAAAGATGTATCCACTTTCTTTTATCTTTTGTAATTCGTGGGGGCTTATGCGCAAGCGTGCTCGTTTTGTTTTATTTTGCCGATATACTTGATTGATTTGTGGGGTTTAACGTCCCAAAACCACCATTTGATTATGAGAGACGCCGTAGTGGAGGGCTCCGGAAATTTAGACCACCTGGGGTTCTTTAACGTGCACCCAAATCTGAGCACTCGGGCCTACAACATTTCCGCCTCCATCGGAAATGCAGCCGCCGCAGCCGGGAATCGAACCCGCGACCTGCGGGTCCGCAGCCGAGTACCTTAGCCACTAGACCACCGCGGCGGGTGCCGATATACTTGGGAAAATCGCATAATAAGCCTTACTACGATTGTAGTGCGAGGCCTTCGGGAAATGGCGGGAGAAGTGCATAAAAATGACGGTAATGTAAATGAGAGTATAAGAAGTGTTATGGAACTTTTTTTAGAAGAAAAAACAGGGAAAATTATGTTTGCGATCCATTTGCAAGAAGTACAGTTCTATAAAAAAAAGATAAAAAAAATCGTCCCATATCTGAATGTTACACTGCAAATGTCGTCGAAAGGCGATAGTTTTGCGTCCGGAGAGAGTGAACAAAATGTTTACTTGGTGTTCTGCGCAAGAAAATTAAGGAATGGTATTCTGGAGGCGCTGCGTTAGAGTGCCTCGAGCGTGTAACGTAGGCGAACGAGCGCATCAAGTCACATTACACGTGAGACATGAACGCAATCGGGCAGTTATCTTCGAAAACGAAGCGCGTGGCGTGTGCGCACATCTCGGAGGCGATAAAGTGTAGAACACAAGGCGACGGGTAGGTGCCACCACCGTGTCGTCCTAGCAAAGCATTGGAAACACCTGCCTTTTCGTGGAAGCGTTGCATCGTCAGCGCAGCGTGATAAGCGCTACGGTCCTTAGAATTACATATGCATGCGTTTTCTAGTGAAAAGACATGCAGAATATTGACTTGTTGTTATGGCGCCTCAGATATGCGCAATAATGGATTTTCAATTGACAATCCCACAAGTATGAACGCTAATTCTTGAGCAATATCGGTGGGCGCTGCGGATAGGGTCGGCCGTTTGGGGTCACTTTTCGTGCCGTTTAAAGGTATCGTTTGGGGCGGAGAAACAGACAAAGGTACAGACAGACAGGCCAAAATTTTCGCGTTGAAGGGCCCTAAGAAAGATTTAAAAACGTTCAATTTAGACGAATGCGCAGGCACGCCTGGCGTTTAACATCACTCAAAATGTTATGCATGATCCTGGCAACTTGCGAACTTCTCCTGGTTATGGCGAAGAGCATGCTGGCCTAGAAACGAATTTCTCAAAACCTTTAGTTCACGTTTTATTCAATTGACTGGTCACCTTCGCTAATTGCCTCTTTAATTAGTGAATTAGTTCAACCTTCATATTGTCTCTGGTAATATGTTTGCTGTCATTATGTGACTATTTTTTATGTTACAAGGTTTTCAAGTGCAACAATGTTTTGCCATTATGAACCCTCATGTAAAATCTTGTTTTCGACGAGTGCTGAAGGCATTTCTGACTTTATAAAGGAGTGCCAGTATCAAGTGGCAGCCAAGCATCATGTCATTTCTCATTGGCGAATGCAGTGCGCCGATGACGAAAAGCTTTGTCCAACTGTGCAGCAAATTCAAGCTTTGTCCCCACACTCCTAGCATCGCGACAAGCATTGCACGACTCGCACCATGCGCGCAAGCGTAAATGAGGAATCTTGCCTACGGGTCACTACACAACGTGACCCCTACGGGCCAGGTCTGCATGATTTCAGCGCGTCTGTCTCGCAGCCGATAAGCTGACCCGTAGATGACGTAATTCTCCTTACACGCGGCCCTCCTCTATTCGTGGAAGCCATTCGCCAAGCTACGTTGATCTGCGCGTTGGAGCGCGTCTCGCCGATAGCTTCTATTCATCCGCCATTCATCCGGGGGGGCATAATCGCGGAGGCGCAGCAACGCAGTCCACCGTACTTAGCGCGGTCTCTACCCGTACAGCGCACTGCTTAGGCAGTCGCTTCATGCATCGTCGCTGCACTGTTTTCTTTCTTTCTTTCTTTCTTTTTTTCTTTCTTTCTTTCTTTTTATCGTTAGTTCGTTTGTTTTCGTTTCGACGTAAAACCTTCCCTTAACGGGCTTCCGGCATCTCTCAAAGGATCCATCATTCGACCGGGACTGTATGGCGGCCCAGCCGCCAGTCTTCAGAGGTGGGATTTCTTTTAGCCTTTTTACGTTACTGTCCTTCTTGACAACCGAGGACGAAATCATCGGTGCTTGACAGAGCGACGAGCGCGCCTCACATCGGAGAAAAAAGAATGGGGGGGGGGGGGGGGGGAGGGAATGTGCCGTTGAAAAGCGAGAAAATTAAAATTCCATTCGCGTGATACAGAAGACCTTCCTCGATGCCGTCTGAAAAGAAAGTTGTTGCTGTAAGGCGGTTGCAAACCACTGGGCGCGCACGAACCATGGGAGAAACGCGGTCACGCCTTTGGTTCCGCTTCATAGGCGCCCGAATTGCGCTGACGGAGGCGTGAAGAAACCGAAGGTCGCGACACCACGGGTTGCATTCGCACCGTGGCCTTTTAGGCTAATAGATCCCGTCCACACTTGTTGCAGGCGGTGAAAAGCGGGGTCTTTTCACGGTTTTCTAACCGTGCTTTGTTTATGAAGGTGCCGGTCGTACACGCCGTTAGCGCTCGCTTGCTGGATTCCGTGCCGACCGGTTGTGCCCTCGTGATCTCCGACGACAGCGTAGCTCTGGCCGACTGGACTTGCTCTATGCCATCTCCTGACGCCGGCCTCCGACGACAGCGTAGCTCTCTGACCGACTGGACTTGCTCTACGCCATCTCCTGACGCCGACAAGAGCTCTCGCAAGTGGTGCCCCATCCTCGGACTCCTGTGACCGTGTTTCCATCTTTCCTATATCTCCTATCCCCTCGATATGTCGTCGCTCTCTCGCTTACCTCAGCTCTCTTTTTGTTTCTCTACACTTTTATTCCCATCTTTTTAATGCCTTTTCACCCCCATCCCTTGTGAGCTACTGTTGAGGTGTCGCTCCCGGAAGCAGACAGTTACGGGGCTCACTTTTCTTTTCCTTCTTACAACGTAACCACTCCCCCCCCCCCTCCCGTTAGCTGTTTACCACATGTACCAGTTACTTGATTAGCTACGCCTGACTGAGTTTCTACAGCCAAACCATTTTCAATGACTGCAAGCAGTTTTCTAGCTTCTTGATCTTTGTTCTGCTTCCAACAAGCCATAACTGTGCTCTCAGTGCAGCCTAGGAATGATTTTAAATGAAGGGAAAAGTGAGCCCCACAACTGTCTTTCAGGGGGAGGACACCTCAACAGTAGCTCACGACGGGGGGGGGGGGGGGGGGGGAAGGAGGGATTAAAAGAATAAAATTAAAATGTAAAGAGATAGAGAGAGAGGAAGGAGAGAGTGAGGCGCAAGGACAGTGAATGACGGAAGTAAGGAGAAGATATGAACAATGGACACGGTCACAGGAGTCCGAGGATGGGACACCGCTCGGCGAGAGCTGTTGTCGGCGCCAGGAGATGGCGTAGGGCGAGCCCAGTCGGCGAGAGCTGCGCTGTCGTCGGTGGTCGCGGAGGCACAATCGGTCGGCACAAAATCCAGCGAGCGAGTCCCGTGCAGCCTGGAGCAAGAACCACTGTACTATTTTCTATGCATTTTTTTAAAACAGGAAACAACCAGTCACTATACTATATTACCCCGTAGCGCAGTGAAACGCCAAAGTAACGAACATCAATTATATACATTTTTTTTGCTACCTCGCTGAAGTATCAATGAACCCAATGCTAACGCATTTCAGTTTGACGAGATGAGTTTAGGGCGAATTTCATTTCTACGAACCCAGTGTGTGACACTATCCAATGCTTCCCACTTCAATTGAACAGAAATTCTCTGAAGTAATGCGTAGACATCGCGCTTTGCATATTGAGGACAATGCCAACTGTGACACTCGCGTTCAGACGTGCCTCAGTCTGTAGATAGTCCGCCTCGGTGGAACAGTGGCTAGGGTGCTCGGCTGCTGGCGCGAAGGTCGTGGGTTCGATACCGGCTGTGGTGGTCGCACTTCGAAGGACGCGAAATGATACAGGGGCTCGTCGGCTGTGTGGCGTGAGTGCTCGTGAGAACACCGGATGGTCGAAACTTCTGGAGCCCTGCACTACGGCGTCTCTCATAACCATGTCTTGGTTTGGGGACGTAAAACGCCAGATAATACTGTATCTATCTGTAGAAGACATTGCAGCCACCTTCCTACACCAGGAAGAAGAGGAGAAGGAGGAAGAAGTTGCCCTTTTTGAGGAAGCACCATGGGTTTCCGCAGAAAAAGCACTGGTGCAGTTGGAAACAGTGAATTACTTCGCTGCCCGGCACAGTGCCGTGCTGCAGATGGTTTACCAAAGCCTAAACACGAAATTGATTCAGGACCACTGGGGCCCTAGTGCACAAAGGCAGTGAAGTGTTGCTGTGTCTTTAAAAACGTGCTAACCAAGCAGGGATTCACGTTCAGATAAGCAGAATATCAAATAAATGGGTTTGAATTTCATTTCAACCAGGGTTTTGTTTTTTAGTTCTTGATAACAGGTGCCAGCTTAGCTATTTTCAGTTCATCAAGCGTTCGCTTTAGCGAATTTTCCCCCCGTTTGATCCCTTGAAGTTATTTGAACCGAAGTTTCACTGCACCTTATTCTGCACCCTATTCTGCACCGTATTCTGCACTTCAACTGCAGGTTCTTTCTCTGTGAGGAATACGTACGGGCCCCCTTTATGTCGTTTAGCGACAAATGAGTTTGTGAGAATACTTCTTTACGGGAACATTTGTCTACCTGCGTACCTGGCTTCCGCAGCTGCGGCTGCTACGTAGAGCTCGCGTCGCAGTTAAATTGGTTTATGATGAGTGCCTGCACGAATGCTATGTTGTTCGTCTTGTATAACGAAGAACACAGAGTTTGGACTAAGGGTGGCGTAATCCGGTTCCGTTTCGCGTACTGAAAACATATTTTCGTGCAGGTTGGTACCGAAACGTATAGATTCGGTGCAGATCGTAACGTATGGTCACCCAGCGTTCTCTCGAGGCTGATTAGGGGTGCGCATAATTGGTTGGAAACAACGGTGTCTTCACTCTGGATGACTCCTTCCGTATAGCGGTGGGTCGCGGAGGAGCCATCACTGTAGAGCGCGTTCAACAGAGGCGCTGTTGGACGTTGCGAAGGGCGACGTCCGAAGTTTGGTGGATGTCAGCACTGCTGACTGGACGACCGATCGAAGCTAAGGGATGGGCAGAGGGAAAGAAGGACTTCTCGCATGGCCGCCTCCATTAACGGCGACGACTTGCAGGGCGATACAAGAAGAAGAGGACACAATGGTCTTCTTCGTTTGACGCGAGTGGCTGAGCCGCCGTGTGCGATAGCAGAGCGACGCCACACCACGGTTCGATGGAGACGCCGAGCTCGCGAGGCAGGGCGCACAGAATAGATGTGTGCGCCTCCTCTGCCACCCGCACTCTCGGTTAGATGTTTGTTTCTACAAGACGTGTACGTAGTTGTGCGTGTTTGTGTCTCAGTGTGTTCTGAGTGTGTCTGTGTCTACAATGCGTCTTGCAGACGCCAGTGGTCGTAAGACTGTCGCGATTCGTTTCATTTTTTTTTTTGGCTTAAGCTGAAGACTTCAGTGACGTCTACGGCAGGTGACCGGGGCTACCTCTCTGTCATTTTCCTGTCTTGCTGCCTATATGTGTGGAGTACACCCATTGCGAGGCTTTTGTAGGCAACCTCTGTGCGTACGTTTACGGTAAATATCTATGTAAATTACATTGTTGCCATCCGCTGGTGCAAAGCTACAGCTGCTCATCTGTGATATAGCGTGAGACGCTACAGTCGCCTCTTTCTCCATGCATGTGCCTGTATAAAACAGCGCATTTCATCAAATTCTGACGCGAATACCTATAGCCACTATAGCTCAGCTGTTATTACATTCTTTGCCGTGGTCTTTGCCGTAGTTGCCGTGGTCTTCGACCAACTTTGTGGAAAGGAGTGTAACGTTGATTGTCATTTTTACGAGCCTCTTTTTTATTTATCATGAGTCACTGTGCAGATGCGCTAAATAGGTGATCATTTTTGTTTAGGCGAATTATCCCTTTAATGACGCGTCTTGAAAGCTGACGACTTCGTGCGACGTACGCGTCCTGCTCAAGGAACATCAGAAGTCAACTGGGGTCTCCTTCCGCTCGTTGCTGACTGGCCGAGGCCTGTCGTTCTCGGTCGGTCTTTTGCAAGGCTGCTGCCCTCAAGGAACCATTGACCTTGGCGCAGCAATAGCAGCCGAGTGGCGATGCGAGGACGGCGTGCATGGACCAAATACGCGGCTCAGCGACTTCAAAACACTCGCGTGTTCGCGAGGGCGAAGCGCGATATTGCGTCCACACGCATTTACCCGCTTCTATAAGCTTAAAAAAAAATGGTTCAACCAGAAAGCGACTTTGGGTGCCTGAAAGCGTCGACCAAGGAGTAAATTGTGACGTTTGCAATGACGTCATTAGGTAGTGAACACCGTCTTCTTGCGAACTTTTGCTAAGTTCGCTTAGAAAGGGATCAGGTGAACAGCGGTTCAGCGAAGAAATATAAGGATGACATATATCAAACGGCAATGGCAGTATTGTGCGTCAGTTACCCGTTTGCTTCTTTGAAGCCGTAAGGCGCCCCTTGTGTGTCAAATGAATGTAAAGCGTAATCGCTATAAGCTACGAGTGACTCTGGTGGTCTTGATTCTAATAAGAATCATAATTATTGGGCTTTTTTACGTCTCCAAATCTCGGAATGATTATGAGAGACGCCTTGGTGGATGACTACAGAAAATTTCGCCACCTGGCGCACTCTCAAGTGTACCTAAATAAAGGTAAACGAGGCATCTAGCGATTCGCCTTCGTCGAAATGTGGTTGCCGGGGTCGCCATGCGATCACGTGACCTTCGAATTAGTAGTCTAGTGCCATAACCACTAGACCAGCGCTGCACTACGCAATGTGTCGTGCGAAATAAGACAGAGAGAGATAGATAGATGTAATGCGGAAAGGCAGGCATATTAACCGGAACATACATATCTGCTTTGCCACCCTACACCGGGGAAGGCGTAGGAGGTATAAAAAATACGAAAGATAAGAATAAGGAAAAAAAGGGGGTTTGCCGTAACATACGCGCAATGTAAATGTGTGCTTATAGTTATATGGAGTTGTCGTGGACTATTCTAAACGTGGGAATGGTTGGTGAGCCTAAAGATATAGGGTGAAACGAAACGGATACCAGCGCAACATAAACGCGCTCACTCAACTCAGGTACCACTGTGCAAAGCTATGTCAGAAATTTTACCATGTTCCAGAATACAGTAGTTATCGCTGACGATGGAATCGCGAAATATTTTTTTAATTGGGGATGAAATGCGAAAAAAAAAGAAGGGTCCATTAGTGCGGGATGCCTATGAGGACTTCAGTGACAACCCTCTCCCGCTGGATGAGGGCGCAGCAGACCTCTGGCGTGCCTTCGCAGGGGACGACTTCCGATTGCTCGGAATTGCAGCGGAAAGGCGTCGTTTTGAAGGTGCACCCGAGTTCTTCCAGGCACTCGTCCAGTGGACCGTCGCTTAGTTTTAGGGTGCCTCCAGAGATATGTCGTAAAATTCATGACTCCCCCTACCAATATCTTTCTCGCCAACTTTCTCTGGTACGGCTGTACGGCGAGACGAAGACGTACGGAAATGTAAGCCTCTACGATATCTCTACTGCCGTAACCTGCCTCCTCGAGGACTACCTGTGTGCAGCATCGCTACCCTGAACAGTGCACTCACGCGCCGGCGTCCTTTTTGGGTAGTCTACGTGCGAGCGTTTTCTATATCCGGTGTTCGTGCCGATCGTTATCGCTAATGGACGTGCCTCCAATCTTCGCGGCTTTTCTTTGCTTCCTTTTGTGTCATCACTATCAACATTGTCATTCAGCGTCGAGGGAGAGGAGAGGAGGGTATTGTGTGCGCTAGGGCCGAGAATAGAAGCGACCCCCTCCCAACGGAGGAGGCCCCATTCAATGGAACGGTGTTCCTCCGGGGATGAGATAGCACTTATCTGGAACGCTGATGGCTTCTATGGTGTTTTCGAGCTTCCTTTTTTTTTTATCTTTCATCTATCCATATAAGAGACGGGAGGCTGCATGCGCTGCAGTGAAAGAACCAACGATCACGCCTCTGAATAAGAAAAATAGGAAGAATTAAAAATCAATATAGAGTATACAGGAAGAATTGGAAGGTAACGATGTCCTATCTGTTTCCGCGGTCCCATCAGCGTTTACTACAAATTTTTTGTCGCTTGTTTTCTTCGTTATGTTGTCTTTCGTTGTCGTTTTTTTTAAACCTTACTCTGCATCTTATAGGCTAGATGTTCGTCGTGGTGGGCTTTCAATTTTCGGTGTGCATGCACCCTTGCAGCAAAATGAGCCGCCGCCCTTCACTAAAATGCTCCAGGATCGGTGTAAGTGGTCGTTCTTTGGACACGTTTGCTTTTTTACTGTTTCCATCTTACCCATCGAAACGCTGCATCCCGTTGGCGCCTTATGGTTACTGTTGTGCTTCCATAGCTTAGAACCAGCGACCACACTGCAGTGAAAGCCCGAGGGCGATAAATCGAACCTCAATTCTGCTGTTATTTCGGTTTGTTAGTTCTATCGCTCTGGTGCTTTCACTGATATGGTTGTGGTCACGTGCCAGAGGTATGTATTTGTGCGTTGCTTTAATAAGTGGTAGTTGGAAGGTAACGCTTGTGCTGCTCGTTTCTTTGTTTGCTGTGCACTTTCGCGCTGAAGCTTTAACATTAGGTCTACGGAATACTAACTTCCGAAACGTTATTTTTGCGTTATCAGCGGCATTCGACAAGGCCACCGCTATTTACAAAACAATGTGTACAGGCCATTCGGCGAAATGTGTCACGCCACAAAGCAATTGATTGATTGATTGATTGATTGATTGATTGATTGATACGCGGGGTTTAATGTCCCAAAACAACCATTGAGAGACGCCGTAGAGGAGGGCTCCGGAAATTTCGACCACTTGAGGTTCTTTAACGTGCACCCAAATCTGAGCACACGGGCCTACAACGTTTCCGCCTCCATCGGAAGTGCGGCCGCTGCAGCCCGGGATTCGATCCCGTGACCTGCGGGTCAGCAGCCGAGTACCTTAGTCACTAGACCACCGCGGCGGGGCCATGCCACAAAGCGAAACGGTCAACTGAAAACAAAGAACTGCTCCCGCATCGCATCGCTACATAAGTCACTTAATTAACGTCGGTGACAACATCCGCGCAGTGCCATTGTCCACGCACTGCGGCGTTTGTCGCAATAGGACATTTCGTGTCGCTCGAGAAGATACGCGGGCGGATGTTACGCTATTTGAGCGGAATAGCCGAGCCTGGTTGTGGTTAGCAGTAAACTTGCGTAAATGCCTACGGGGAGCGGCTCCGATAAAACGTTGCGGGAGGCCTAATTGGGGATGCGCTGGTCGAAACAGCGCCTCTCGTCGCCGCCACGTTGTTGGCCGCGCCCTGGCATCATCAGTCACGCTCGGCGCGCTATCGGCCTCCGAGATCGGTGGCAGCGGCTGTGTTGAGACTGCACCGCGAATGCACTGCAGGACGAACGGCATACGTGGCTTTCAGTTTGGACGTTGTCTAACGATGATATTATTTCTATGGTTTTATTGGCCTATATAGGATAAGCGCTAGCTTTTCGGCCAGTTTAGAAGCCGACGCTAGAGCCCCATGCCTTTCGAAACGGGCATACCAGCGGACACGCGCTCACGCAAGAAATGCCTCGCGTTAGTTTTGACCACGAAGCCTCGTAGGTCGTTCAAAGGTCATTCATTGTTGTCTGTTATTTACGTTTACGACTTTCGAATTTGTTTGCTTGATTCATTGACCTGTGAGGTTTAACGTCACAAAACCACCAAATGAACATGAGAGACGCCGTATATAGTGAAGGGCTCCTGAAATTTCAACCACTTTGAGAACATGGCCTACAATAATTTCGCTCTCATCGAGTGAACTTGTTTGCCTGTGAATGTGCACATGTTTGCTGTGCTGTCTCTTCTCTTTTTTGTGTTTGCTTTATTGGGTCTCGCGCACTCTCGAGGTAACCTCGTAACCGTTCGCTCCAGGCCGCTTCCTTTATCTCGCAGGAAATAAACGTTTGTTCGGTTGTTCATTCATTAATTAATTAATTCATTAATTCATTCATTCATTAAAAAAGAAGTGCTGAGCCGCAGGTCACGGAATCTGAATCTCGGCTGCGGCGGCTGCATTTTCGAAGGGGGCGAAATCGCTGTAGGCCCGTGTGCTCAGATTTGGCTTATCAGTCATCGAAAAAAGAAAAAGTTACGTATAGACGAACGCGTGCTCGCGTCTCGCCTGAGGAGCGGGGCTCATAATCCGAAAAACGTCTAAGGTCCAAAATATTCTTACGATTATCTTTCAGCGAATGATCGTTCGTGTATTACTGAAGCCGGCTGACCTATGGGGAAACGCTCTTGCGAAAGAGAAGCTTAGTGAAATAGGACCGTGAGCCGGATAGCTCTCGCGCTGTCAAGAATACGCACGTGGCAGCCGCGCAGACGCAGCTGGGTGATCCTTACATGTAGACTTCATTTGACGACAGGACAAAGAACGTAAACGCTCTGCTGTGCTGATCCCTGCGGCAACAATACACGTTCACGTGAATTGAGCCCGCGTGAACTCCCTCCTCAGGGCTTTTGCTATCTTTTCTTTTTCATGTTGCTTTTCCTTATTTGGTTGCCTCGCCTCGATGTCCCATAGATGCTGCAGCATGCTATTTATTCTAGACATCCGGGCCCCAACGCTTACGGCGTAGCGGCGTTGTACACACAGTGGGGGACTCGAACTGTGCCCCACCAGCATCTGTCGTGTTTCTCTACGCCGTCCGTTTGTCCAGCGGCCCGTCTAGCTATACCTCGTCGTTTTTGACAAACAATTACAGGTAAGCGTTGCGCACACTCGTCGCTGTTTACCCGAGCCAAATGAACTGGAAGTGCCGCTGACACCGTCTCTCCAGCAGCGCCCTCTCTCCAGGGCTCTTTCTATCTTCAGGGTCCGGGTTGTTTCGCATTCTTCGATTCCTCGCCGGGGGGATGTTAGGTTATCCCGTGTATATACCTGCGCATTAGACGCTCACCTGTTTGGTCATTCTGTATATAATTCACGCGTCGCTTTGTCGTTGTTCTACGAACGCAAAAGCCCTCTCCCGCGGCATCACGTATACGGCTTGTTAACCGGCTTCGTCCCTTCTCGCCATCTATTACTTCGCAACATCATTTTGAGGGCGTTTGAAGTTTAGTACGATGTCCTTTCAGAGCGTGAGCGTCGGCAGGGTTCTGTTTGGGGTGCGTTGGGTGGGTGCAATCTGTGTTGGGAGGAGTCTGGGGATCGCTGGTGTTGCTTGGGCGGAGAATAAGCGTTGGTGTGGCCCAGTGGGGCGCAAGTGCCCCTTATGCACCTCCCTGCCGACGTTCACGTTTCAAAGTGATTTCACCCGCTAGTGCGAAACATGTGTGAGGTTGCAATCATTTTATTCTCCCGCTGTCTCTCTCTTCGTTTCCTCGAGCGAAGCTTGTGTGAGTTACAGAAACCGGGGAGGGCGGGGGGGGTCGCATAGTTCGCGAAAAAGCCCGCGCCTGCAATTGCGCAGAAATGTGGATGGGCACAAATGAGGCCTTCTAAGGTGTGCCCAGCTTTGAAGCCCCGATTCTTTGGAGACGCTCGTTCAGGTGTTAAGTGGCGTCGCCGACAAAGCGAACGAAGATGGAAGACAGTGAACGCGAAGTCTGTCGGCGTCGTATAGAGTTTCCTAAATGTACACTAGAGGGAACTCAGGCGCTAGTGTCTAAGCGTGCCGCGACGCATGGGAATGATGGGTAGTACATCGAATTGCCTATAGTCTTCGTACTTTACGTTGCTTTTGGCTTCTTGTTGTTCTCGAACCGGTTTTGTCGCGAAACAACAGTCGGCAAATGTTCAGCAGTTACGCTTCACCACCTTCACCTTACAGGATCATCATTTCAAATCAGCTTATGGAGTTCAAGACGTTTGTTCTTTTATTCGAAAAAAAAAAACAACCGAAACACAGCAATACACGAAGCCACAAGTGCGGTTCGCCGCCCGCCAAGCACAAAGACCAGGCGAATTCATGCCATACTCATCAATCCATGGTCGCTGAACAATCGCAGCGCCAGGGTCCCCTCTAGTTATTTTTAAAGCGAACTCTGTAGTATGAACGGTGTCAAAGGGCCAATGTTTTGTAACTTCGCTTTGTTCCTCTGTCACGCGCGCTGGCCCCTCGGTCGGAGCTCGTGGGCGTGCATGCAGGGCTGGCTTTCGCTTCTCGTAACGGGGCTGTCCGGCGTTTGTCTCGGTTCGCGACGCGCCTGCAATGCGCAGAATGTTGCGCATAGCACTCGAGCGTTGCCCGTCTCCGCGGCAACTTGTAGCGAATGCTTACAATCGCGGATAGCAAACACCCTTGGCGATGCTCCAGCACGAAGCTGAGCTCACTGCTCGTGTTGGGCTGTATAGTAATTGTCGGCGATTTTTTTCCTTTAATGGTTGATCCTATCTCAATCGCGGGATTCTCGGTGTTGAGGCGTTTCCAATATAGGAAAACCTGAGCGCGTATCGTTGTCACTTTCACGTTGCCACATCTCACTCTTTCTTTTCTTGGTTGAATTGCTTTGTTATAGTTTAATTGGCAGACGTTTTTTTTTTTTTTTTGAAACATGACCTTTTCGAAACATGACTTGTTCGCATTCCGTGAAAGATCCACACTACCGTATTTCTCTAAGCCTTGCCGTTAGGCCTGTCATTTTCATTTTCTTAGAGCGCTCACATTTCTATTAAGGCTTACTTTATAGCTTTCGCGTATTTTTATTATACGTCCCGCCAATGTATTGGTGAGCTACCGCTGCCACATTAAAAGGCGCTTTAAACCACACACAAAACGAAGTAATTCTAAGCGCATAGAACGGCGCATGCCGCGCATGGTGCTTTGTTTACGGCGTTGCTTCTGATTGGCCGACTGTAAAAGGCAAGAAAACTGCGTCCGGCGAAGGCAATATGTGCGCCGCCAGTGCGCTTGCCTTCCGAAGCCTCGTTTGCTTGACGTTTTTACGGCGCCGCGCAGCGCAGGCCGTCTCCCGTCGACACGGGGGGTCCCGGATGCGCCGAAATGTACGAAATGCGCTCACAAAGAAAGAAAAAGTAGGCATGGAGGATTGAACAAAAGCGTGCCGACGAAGAAAATACCGCCGTCCATCGCGGCGAAATGCTCGCGACTGCTATTCGCGATTCGTGGCCGTGGTTTGTGCGCGGCTGTTGCGTGCAGTGTGGTGGCAGTACGAAGCAGGTAGCGGTCAGTTCCAGTGACGCGTTCGAAGTGTGCTCGGAAGCGTCATGTATACGACATATCGTCGACACCATATGACAGTGTATTTGGCTCGTTAAAAACGGTGCGAACCACCGATGTGGCTCTTCTTCTGCGGCACTCTGAAAGTTGTGCAGACAACGGCGTGCCACTCGGCACGACGTTATCTGAATTTTGCCTGTTTTTCAAGCCATAACTTATCTTAGTAATGCACTACTCCTGACGCGTTCACGTTTGGTCTTGGCACCCTCCTCTGCCGATTTATAAAATAATCAGTACATTTTCTGCTTCTACAGAACGACAAAGCACAGGGTGGAAGCTAAGTCTTGCATCTAGCCACGTTCGCGGGTCTGTTGAATTGTGCGAAGTCAACAGTGTACCGGCATGAAGTCGTCACGGAAGGCAGATAACTTGTTAAAGTTACGTCTTTGATGCACGGTATTTCAGGGTAAATGATCGTCTACTCATAAATAATATCGAGGCTATGTTTGCGGAGCGGAACCTGTTCTTTCAATCTTCGTTATTTTAAGTTTTCGTGTGTTTAAACCACAACCTCCAGAGACTTCATGAGAATTCAGCTTATCGAAACCAACTTGCGGTTATAGTGTTTGTGACGCGAACTAACGCGTTAACAGGTTACTTTTTTTTCGAGAGGGTGCTGCTATCAGGTTGTGTGTTTTTCGGGGTTACGTTTTCCTCGTTTCCGGGTTAGCATGTTCCTCGCTGCAGCCTCAGTCCGCGCTGCACGGTTCAATGCATACACAGACAGAGGGCGTCGAAGTCAAAAGCAGAAGACGGGTGATCGTCGAAGCGTCTCTTGTGCTTGCGCGCAGAGCCGAAAATCAAACAAGAACGCGTGCGAACGCACTTGAAAACCGCCCGTCGAGAGGGATATAATTCAAATTCGGTGCACCGCTCTTCTCCAGCTGAGAAGACAAACACCAAGCCACAAAAGACCCCCCCCCCCCCCCCCCCCCCAAAAAAAAAACAAAAAAAAAAAACCCCTGCGACTTCCCAAAGAAACAGATAAAAGCTGAGAAAATGACGATTTGCTATTCCCTCTCTTTTTCACGGCGGCCGTGGCAGACGATCCTATAGCAGACGATATTTACGGGGAGCCGTAGGAGGCGCTGTTGTTCCCGAAAACTCGGTGCGCCCTCTTTGACAGGTCGCGTGCGCCTCTGCAGTGGTGGTGCCAGCAACAAACGAGAAAGCCTCTGCGGCGGCAGCTTATCGCTCTACTCGACGTCATTTCTGCTTCTTCTTCTTTTTTTTTTTGCTCGATGATATCAGCCTAGCCGTTGTGCCTTGTATAATGGCCTTTTCGCCGCCGTCCGTCACTCTTTGGCCGAAGAAGAAACGATCGCTAGGGGGCAGTCGGTGTGATTCGAGAACGAAGAAGCAACGATAAGAGAGAAATGGACAGATAAACGGCGACAGAACCAGAAACCATGGAAAGACACGTTCTGTAATCTTTTTCTCATTTTGGCTTCTTTTTCAAGTGGCCCACGCTACTATTCGACACGGTGTACATAAGGGGATGGGGGGAGACGGGGGGTCAAAAGCTCCCGGGCCACGCTGTTATAGGAATACATGGGATTGTAACCTGGGAACTATTGACCAGCCGTGTACGTGGTGAACGGAAAGCATGAAACAACATAGGGATGTACTTTGATATTTTCGTTTTATTGCGAACTGTAGAAGCGACGGACGATGAGAGACGAATTCGCGATAACTGCCCGATAAGGTAGCCTGGACATTTCTTTGATTGCTTCCTGATTTCTGTCGCGTTTAACTCACTTATTGCTACCTTCATGGACGAGTGAGATGTCTACTAACACACTTGACCAGTGCGCGTAAGTCAAAAAGAAAAATAAAGAAAACTCTCCACGCAATGTTTATGTTTCTGCCGTCGCAGGATGTACACTGTTCAGGTAAAAGCACTGAGGCCCCGACTCTTCGTCGTTAATGGGCAGTTCGTGTAGCAACTTCGTTCATGGTGCTTTGAAGTCGTGTATTCCTGTGAGCATTTATCTCCCCATTTCGCCGTCGCCTGCGTATCACCCGAGCTCTTGTACTTTACTGCACAGACGCTGGTCGCTATAATTGCTGTCGGTATACGCTTGAAGACTGTACTTTTATCGCTCCAGAGCGTGTCCTGTTACCTCGAATTCGCGGCAATATCGAACTTTTGTTTTCCTTTTTTTTTTGCGGGGACAAAAAAATGTTCTTTTTGGAAGGCTTTATGAAGGAAACTAAAATGCAGAAGGCAGGGAAGTTACCTATAAACGGCTCCGGTCGGCTACATTACACGGGTGGAATGTGAAAGAAGAATGAAAGATGAGAGAGAAGGAAAGAAGGAAATGAGCATTAAATTTGTTTATGCGTGTGTATTGGTTGGGAGTACCAAAGTCAAAAGTTGTGTTGGGAATATTATCTTGGTGGTTCTTGGTATGGCCGCTGTTTGTGTTGCAACGGTTGAAACAAGCTTGTTTTTTTTTTTCATATTATGCATCGTTCATTTACAAGTGGCTTAGCAAAAATGTTTCGAGATTTCTGGGGTCCTAAGGGATGCTAGCTTTGGCTGTGTGCAGCTAAGCCAATACAACTTCGGGGTGTCTATCACACTTTGTATGAACCAAAGTGAAAAAAAAACAGCATAAAATTGGACAGATTAGTGAAAGCAAAGAAAGGAAAAGATCGTTTTTCCACAAAATAGAATTTAACCAGCATATGATGGCATCAGAACTATCCGCGTTGCAATATTGAGACACATTCATTTATGACATGTGTTCTCTATAGTTTAACCCATGAATCTTTCTTTTATCGTATAAGTGGATGTGATATCAAGGGTGTGCTCTCTTAAAATACTTCAGTGGTATATTGGTCAGAAGGGAAGTCGTAATCGTTCTTGATACTAAGTAATCTCTAGCTCTCCTTGGCCTCACGGTCGTATCGATTTTGTGGCAATAGTTACACATGTAACTTTCAACGGAGTGTAGGCTTATGCCACAGGAGCGAAAGAAAGACACGCCTGAACGATAACCGATGCCAGCCAGGAACGCGAGCCGTGGCTTCACGTGCCACGGCCTAGCGCCTTCTTCATTTTCTTCTCTCGCCATCGCGCGCTCTCCGGTTTGCGCGCCGCCCGAACGAGGGCGCTACAGGGCCCCCCGTGTAGACTGGAAGTCGGAATGTGACATGCCGTTTGTGGTGTTCCAACGGAAGATCAGTCGTAGATGAGAGGCTTTCTAGGGCGGTCTCCAGGTACGCCGGCTTGAGTCGGTCCAAGCTGACTGTCTCTTCACGGCCGTTCTGAAGTAGAGTGGCAGTTTTGGGGGTGCGGTGAAGGACGCGGAATGGTCCGTCATAGGCTGGTGTCAAAGGTGGTCTGACCGCGTCGTGGCGCACGAAAACATGTGTAGCAGTGGCCAGATCAGGGTGGACGAATATGGTCTTGTGTTCGGAAGGTCTGGGTGGAGTGGGCCGGAGGTCTTGAACGCAGTCGAGGTGGCGTTGTAGGAATTGCTGTGGCTGGTCTGGTAGCTTCGTTGACGTGAAGAAGTCTCCCGGAAGCCGTAGAGAAGTGCCATACACCAGCTCTGCTGTTGAGCACTGCAGGTCTGCCCGGATGACAGCTCGTAAACCTAAGAGCACCAGTGGCAAGGCATCAACCCAGGTGGCTCTATTGAGGCGGGTAGTCAAGGCAGTCTTCAGTTGTCGGTGAAGGCGTTCCACCATGCCATTGGCGCAGGGATGATAAGCCGTGGTACGGCAATGTCTGGCTCCGAGGATGCGATTAAGGCAAGTAAACAGCGAGGACTCAAACTGACGTCCACGGTCTGTTGTCACGGTGCCAGGACAGCCAGAACGGGATACCCACGTAGAAATGAAAACGCGGGCAACTGTCTCGGCTGTAATATCTTGAATTGGAACAGCCTCTGGCCAGCGTGTGAAGCGATCGACCATGGTCAATATATAACGGTACCCCTGAGACACTGGTAGAGGGCCCACAATGTCTAGATGAACATGGTCGAAACGACGGCCCGGTGGAAGGAAAGGTTGGGGCGGCGTCTTAGTATGACGGGAGACCTTTGTCATCTGGCAGGGCAGGCACATGCGCGTCCAAGCGCGCACATCACCGTTGATTCCGGGCCAGACATAGCGCTGGGTGAGAAGACGCTGAGTAGCCCGAATGCCAGGGTGACAGATGTCGTGTAAGGAGTGGAAAACGGTGCGTCGTAATGAAGCGGGAACGAAAGGGCGGGGAAGGTCAGCTGAGACATCGCACCACAAGCGCTCAGATGATAATGGATGAGGCACCAGGCGTAGTCGGAGAGAACGGGGGTTCTCCCGAAAAGCGGCAAGCTCTCTATCATCCTGCTGTGCCGAGGAGAATGAGGCCCAGTCGATGGTTGGCGGTGGAGAGTCAACCGCGGCTATACGAAAAAGGGCATCTGCGGCGGTGTTGTCAGCTCCTTTCACGTGGCGGATGTCAGTCGTGAACTCCGATATATAAGCCAGATGGCGGAGTTCACGGGGCACGTACTTGGATGAGTTAGTGCGGAAAACATACGCCAGTGGCTTATGGTCAGTCAGCACGTAAAACGAGCATCCTTCCAGGAAATGCCGAAAGTGCTGTATTGCAGCGTAGATGGCTAGTAGTTCCCGGCCAAAGACGCTGTAGCGGGTCTCAGCAGGAAGTAGCTTCCGAGAGTAAAACGACAAGGGTCTCCACTCGGAGTTAATGCACTGCTGTAAGACGGCTCCGACGGCCACGCTGGATGCGTCCACCATCAACCGAGTAGGGGCGTTGCTGCGTGGATGAATAAGAAGCACGGCGTTAGCGACCGCTTGCTTAGCAGCAGCAAAGGCGGCCTGGGCCTCTGACGACCAAGGAATGGCGGAGGACGGGCCGGCGGTCGACCGAAGGAGGTCGGTGAGCGGTCGTAGCAGTTCGGCACAGTGTGGTATGAAGCGCCTGGAAAAATTCACAAGCCCCAGGAATTGGCGTAATTGGCGCAGTGTTGTAGGCTGAGGATAATCCTGAATTGCTTTAACGTGGGACCGGAGAGGGCGTATTCCTTTGGATGATATGTGATGGCCCAAGAACTCGAGCTCAGATGCGCCGAAAGTACACTTAGAGGCGTTCACAACGAGGCCGTACTGCTGAAGACGTTGGAACAGAGCGCGTAGATGGTGCTCATGATCTTCAGGTGTGCGGCTGGCGATGAGGACATCGTCAAGGTACGCAAACACAGTAGGAAGACCCCGTGTGACCTCAGAAATGAACCGCTGGAAAGTTTGAGCCGAATTGCGGAGGCCAAAAGGCATCCGCACGTATTCAAACAACCCAAAGGGCGTCGTTATGGCGGTCTTAGGTATGTCGGCGGGCTCGACAGGAATCTGGTGGTACGCCTTAACAAGGTCCACTTTGCTGAAAATTGTGCAGCCGTCGAGGCGCGATGTAAAATCCTGGATGTGAGGTAGAGGATAGCTGTCGTGGACTGTCTTGGCGTTCAACGCTCGATAGTCCCCACAAGGACGCCAGTCACCAGGATCACGCTTTGGCACCAAATGCAGCGGGGAAGCCCAAGCGCTTGAGGACGGGCGGATAATGCCGAGCTGCAGCATGTGGTCAAACTCCCGTTTAGCAATAGCTAGGCGGTCTCCGCACAGGCGGCGTGGTCGAGCGGCTGCCGGTGGACCCCGGGTGACGATGTGGTGTGTCACCGTATGTTTAGGCGGCTCAGTGAGGTTGCACGGTTTAGTTAACTCCGGGAAACTCGCCAAGATTTTTTCGAACGGTGAGGAAGGTATCAGCATGCGGATGGCCATTGGAGCGATGTCGGACAGGACTCCCGAGATGGAGAGACGAGTCTTACCATCTATGAGGCGGCGCCGCCGCACGCTGACGTCCAAATCGAAGTATGAGAGGAATTCCGAGCCGATGATAGGTTGAACCACGTCTGCGATGACGAAAACCCACCGGAAAATGCAGCGAAGGCCGAAGTCGAGGGTGAGAGATCGGAGCCCATACGTTGCTATAGACGAGGCGTTGGCAGCACGAAGCACTTGCCCCTGTGACTTTGAACGATCAGCCTTAGTCGGGGGCACAACGCTAATTTCCGCGCCCGTATCTATAAGGAACCTGGCGCCCGATAGCTGGTCCGTGACCATGAAAAGGCGGCTGGGACGAGAAGGGAGATCACACACCGCCGTCAGTGATCCCGGCAGGCGTTTCCCTGCCACGAACATGGGGGTGTACACTTCGTGGCTCGGTGTCGGAAACGCCGATGGTACCAGCAGAGGGGTGGAGGGCTGGGACTCCGAGCATCTCGTGTGCGTGGAAGAGCTCGACGACCGGAACGAGGCGAACGAGTCTCCTGCAGGGGGCTCCGGAGTGCGGCAATGGAGGCGGCGAGTTCGTCGATGCGGGCCTCAAGGCGCGAAATTGCTGTGTCTGCTGGTGGTAAGACAGCGTTGACAGATGGGGAGGTCGCTTCATGAACCTGATCGGCGAGCTCCGCCAGGCGGTCGAGATTGACGTCGCCGGCCGCCGCGAGGACGAGGCGGATTGGCTGAGAAAGGCGTTGGAGGAAGAGCTCGCGAAGCAACGCTGAGTGGGCAGAGACGTCGTGTTTCCCAAGAAGCTGTCGCATTCGGCGCAGTAGTTAGGAGGGGCGCCTGTCGCCAAGGTCCCCCTCTGCAAGGAGCTGCTGTAGGCGGACGCGTTCCGAAGGCATGAATCGTTCCAGCACCTTGGTTTTAAGGTGCTGATATGGCGTAGTGTCCGAGGGGTTGGAGAGGACGTCGGAGAGCTCGCTGGCAACGTCAGGAGGAAGGACGGAGGCTACGTGGTAGTAGCGTGTCGTTTCCGAGGCGATGCGGTACAGGGAGAATTGCGCCTAGACCTGATGAAACCAAACTTGTGGGTCCTGTGGCCAGAAAGATGGGAGACGCAGTTGCACGGCCGAGACGTCCTGCGGACGTGAGGCTTGTTCGGTTGAGGGTGCATTCGAGTCAGTCATTGTCTTCGTCCGAGGTCACCACTTGTAGGCTTATGCCACAGGAGCGAAAGAAAGACACGCCTGAACGATAACCGATGCCAGCCAGGAACGCGAGCCGTGGCTTCACGTGCCACGGCCTAGCGCCTTCTTTATTTTCTTCTCTCGCCATCGCGCGCTCTCCGGTTTGCGCGCCGCCCGAACGAGGGCGCTACAGGAGCCTGACACCAATTGCATTGCGGCTTAATCTCCTCCGGGTACATTTTGTTCAACACGTAAGGGTTGGGAAAAGATCGCGTCTGCAGTTACACACCTTCAAACTTGCATGAAGTTTTCCCCATACCAAAAAAGAAAAAAAAAGATGTGGCCACATTATAAATCAAGAAAAAGTAAAGAAACTATAAAAAAACCAATGAAATAAGTATAAATGAACGGGCTGTAGCTGTTGCGTTCTCGGCTGTCGACATCGCGTTTTGGCTTGAGACAAACATCAATGCGAGGTCGAGACGCGAGGAGTACAATTTACGGCGACGTGTGCCGTGGCACGCGACTCGTTTATTTTTTCCCTCGCTTTGTCGATTGATGCGTGCAGCTGATTCCGGAATCGTCTTCTTTCTCTTCAACGTTGATCTCAAAGAAGGCATATAGAACTAGTAAACAGCGGAAGATAGAAAAGGAGGAGGACGAGAAAAGAAAGATGAAACCGAAAGAAAAAAAAAACAATCAAGGCTGCTCAGCTCAGTACTTCTTTAATTTAATTCTTCAGACGACCAGTGCGAAACTGTCTTGACCTTCTTCATCTCTGCTTGCTTGCGTCGCATTGTGGTATTGACTCAAACTGCTCTGGTTGTGAAGCTACTCAATATTAAAGAAAATTGCTTAAACATAGATCTGGATCCTCGTCCTTTTAATAATAATAATAATAATAATAATAATAATAATAATAATAATAATAATAATAATAATAATAATAATAATAATAATAATCGCTGTTTCTCTGTGTATTCCTCTCGTATGAATTTAGTGAGCGCTTTTTTGTAGACGATCAATCTGTAGCCAGTATTGTTTGCTTTTGCGCGCTTCCCAATGCGTGTTTGAACGATGCATAATGCTCTGTTTAGATCACTCCCCAGTCAGCTTACTGTGTTTCTATCAAAAAAAAAAACAGTATCGTTGCGATATTTCACTTTCTTTGACGAAGTCGAAGTATACCAGCGACAGCTTTTGCATCGACGATTAGTAAACTGCATCTTTCGACTCAAGATTGTGTGCCCTCACATCGACATCTACGCGCTCTGCTGAAAGCGAAGAGAGTCGTTCAAATATAAACGAAGCATATGAATAGATACACGAATATAGGCAGTAGCCATCGAAAAGAACGCCAGTGTATAGCCTGAGGCCCTTCTGTATTGCGTTCTCTCGCACGCTTGCGCATGGCTGCATGCGACCGTAGTCCAGTCGACGCTGCGTTGGTCGTCTGTACTTGCGAGCTGACTACGAGACGAATGCCAACGCATGATCGAAGAAGAGGGGAAAGAGTAAATGGACGAGCAAGAAGTAGGCACGTCGAATAAGAGAATCTTTGAGGCCATCCTATATCACACAGATGGCACACTCTTGCTATGATGGAATGAAATGGGCGAAAAATAAAGAGGAAACGAAAAGCTGAGAGTAAAAAAAACTGTGATAAAAAAAAGAAGCGATTTTGAGCCGGAAAGAAAGGTGAATGTGACGGCTCGTTCATGCTACGGGCGGAAAAAAACTCGCCGAGAAATGAGTGCCGATAGAAAGACAGAAACGCATGAAATTCAATTGGATGGAGGGGGGGGGGGGCGGCCAGAGAAATGCGATGCCCTCACTAAGGACTTCTGCTTCAAAGCTAGCTCAATTATTTAATTTTCTTTTCTCTTGCCTAGCGTCAGAGCTTCCGGAACGACACGTGCGGGGTCATGTATATCGGCACCGTGAAAGAATATTCGATGGTGCTGCAGCGATTCAAAATCAGGCAGCTGATGAGCCGCCGGCATTGAAAATATGGCTAGCGATTATAACGACTGCAATTTCCGCGCGCGTCATTTGTTCGTTTTCAGTGCGTTCCCACTGATTGGTTGTTTCCTGCCGGAGGACGAAATTCTTGATGGGCTGCTGCTGCGCAATGCCCGCCGGGTATTTTCATCAAGCCGTGTTTGTTTTTTGCTTAGGAAAGAAAATTATGTAAGTGTATGAAGTGTATATGCAGCCAATTTTGTCCTTGGAATACAAATACAACAGATTATCGGTCTCTATAATGACATCGTAGCCTTCATGTCGACATCCTGTGTTAGCGTGACATTTAGCAAGTTGGTTTCTACATTCGGCTGTACAGTAGGGATAATAAAACCTCTTATTAAAATTTAGCAAAAAACTTTAAACATAGAAATTGCATAGAATTGAGACATTTTGTTTTGCTTTTTTGTTTTTGTTTCTATAAGTGTGCTATTTTCTTAAAAAGTGTTATCTGCAGAGCATCGCAATTTTCGTGCAAACGTAGCTATTAACACTTTACATAACTGGGACGAAAATATTGACGTACAACAAAAACTGGATTTCTGTTTTTTACATTTTCCGATGCATAAAAATGATCAGCGATTACTGTTCTTTTTTACCAAAAATACAAATTTACATAGACTACCGATGCAAGATACAGTTATTTAAATGTCACTAACACTTGTGAAACTTTTGTTCCCTTACGTTTGCATAGAAAAAGATATACGAATCCCAAGAAAGGTTGTTTCGAAAAAAAATTATGGCCCCGCCGTGGTGGTCTAGTGCTTGAAAAACTCGGCTGCTGACCCGCAGGTCGCGGGATCAAATCCTGGCTGTGGCGGCTGCATTTCCAATGGAGGCGGAACTACTGTAGGCCCGCCTGCTCAAATCTCAGTGCACGTTAAAGAACCCCAGGTGGTCGAAATTTCTGGAGCTCTCCACTATATGGCGTCTCTCATAATCATATGGTGGTTTTGGAACGTTAAACCCCACATATCAATCAAATAAAAAGTCATGGACTATCTCCCCGAAGGGAACCCTGATGGGACGCAAAGCAGCATTGTTATGCAAGGCGTTGGCCTGGTTGAAACAGGCGTCGACGCGGGTGCTAAAAGAATGGTCTGAAGCGAAATTCGATTTAGCGTTTGCTACAGTAAACGTTTGTTTTAAACACAAAAACACGTGAGGTGGTGGGTTGGGTTTCATGTAAGTTTTATCGCAAATAAACGAGCTGAAAGATTGGTTACTCGCGACTTGTAGTCTAGCGTTGCGCGTGGTGGAGAGTGCGAAGTGAGAGAGAGGTGTGTTGCGAGCAAGGAGGATTAAAAAATTGCTGGAGTGGAAATGATTGCGCAAAAGTGAAGCCGTTCCTCTGGCAAGATGGCAACTGTGGCGGCCATCTTACTAGGGGCATGATAAGGCATCACCGTTTAGCGATTAAAAGCGAAGCGTTTCCCTCGCACGGCCAACGAGTTTAATGTGGGAACTTTTTCGGGTCACATATTGCTCCAAGTGCATCGTACAGTTACTAGTTTTCCTTAGTGCGCCTCTAATTGGAGGCAAAGCTCTTTGAAGATTCAGTCATCCATATTAGTGTCTGTGTGTTATTTCGTCGGGAACAACTATCTTTTAATATAAAACTAACGTAGCATTTACATAACATATCAAAGCCACTTTATCTTTAAGTGGGCACTATCAGAAAAGAGCATGTTTCCACCATCTTGGCAGTGGCAAAAGCTGGCTTCACTTCTGCTGGCAGGGCATTGAGGGAGCTTCCACTACAGCAATTTTTCTTTAATCTTCCTTGGTTGCGAGCGAGCGGAGGAGCCGGCTGCTGCGGTCGCTGCGGCGAGCGTGCTGCGGGTGAGAGAGAGAGTGACGTCAGCGCGTACCTGTGAGAGAAGCGTGTGAGGGGTGCGTGACGTCAACGCGCAGCTGCGGCTTGTCCTACTTGGCACTGCTCCAACGCCTGCAGCGAGGGGAACGCGTTGTGGTGCGTTCGTACGTACGCACGTACGGCGTTACACACGTCATTCAAAGAACAGCTACGCATCTAAAATGCAGACGCACCGTACGGATACACCCACATTTCCTGTCAACGTGTCGAAGAAAACATTTCGATGGAAGCGAAATGCTGTAGAGACCCGCGTACTGTGCATTGTGAGTGCACGTTAAAAAATACGGAAGGCCTGGTAGTCATATTGTGGTTTTTGTGCGTGAAAACCCAGCTATTGTTAATATAATCCAACGGACAAAATAAATAACGCAAAGAAAACAATTGGCTAGGGGACAAGCAAATAGTTCTTTTTAACTCTCGGTATATACAATATGAAAGTTATGACGTCAACAGTGCTGAGTCTAGGTGAATCGAAAGATGTCCTTTCCTTCATTGGGACTTGCACCCTCAACCTTCCGATTACGCGTCCGATAATCCACCATGCACTACGATGGAATGGGCTTCTCTGTTCAATTTGTCGGACATTTCCGTACGTGTAATCACGGGAACCGCCTCTCAAAGCCGAGGTCTTCGTGTGCGGGACACTTTTTGTCAGATGGTGTCGCGTGGCACATGCTTTTGCACGAGGTGGCAGCTGACGAAAACGCGCTGGTTTATTGGTCAGCTGCCGCTCCGTGTGGAGATCACGTGCAAAGCCTGGTGGGCTCCACCTCGCGCAAGGAACCTGATTTGATTGATTGATATGTGGGGTTTAACGTTTCAAAACCACTATATGATTATGAGAGACGCCGTAGTGGAGGGCTCCGGAAATTTGGGCCACCTGGGGTTCTTTAACGTGCGCCCAAATCTGAGCACACGGGCCTACAACATTTCCGCCTCCATCGGAAATGCAGCCGCCGCAGCCGGGTTTCGATCCCACGACCTGCAGGTCAGCAGCCGAGTACCTTAGTCACTAGACCACCGCGGCGGAGCTCGCGCAAGGAACCTGTTGGATGACTCAATCGTGCGCAGGATGCGCAATGGTGATCGGATGGGTAACGAGAATGGTGAGAACTTTGAACGTCTCGACTCGCGAGCCTTTCTGTTACCAGCTAAGTTGTGATCGTGAACTACCGGCTTGCCCAAACGTTTACTTCAGGACTATTCCGGAACCTTTGAGAAGAACCATTGTAAGGCACGAAAGAATTGGCGTGCATGTGAGGGCCTGCGTTTGGTAGTGTGCGGGCTAGCGCGCCGCGCGTTCGTGTCTATATATGTGTGCGTACGGGCGGGCTCGGCTGTGTGTGCGCGCTCGTAAGATCCTTCCACGCGCCACAACATACAAGCGCTCAATCGGCCGTATACTCAAAAAAGCTTGCGGTTCCCTTAAATGGTTCAGCACACTTCCCGTCCATCACAGCGGCGCGCTCGCTCGAGAAAAGGACGCGGCTGCGGTACTTCGTGACGTTGGGAGCGTCAGTACAACGTCGTTCTGCTAACGAGGTTAGTGCGAGTCTTCTGCGACAGCGCAGTCGCACGAGTCTCAGCGTTCGCAAAGACCGAGACGCTCGGCTTCGCGCTCCGTTTACCTGTCGCTCGCGAGGCCGAGAAAGGAAGACATCAATGAATGAAACAAGACAGAAGGATACATTAAAAACTGCGAAAAAGAAACAAAAGCAGGTTGATTCGTTGATAAATAAAGCACACATGGCTAGACGCCTGCACCAATCTCATTATTTGCCCAATGATCTGTAATGGAAACCTTGATCCGGCCTTCCTCCAAGCGCATAGGCTAAAGTAAACGGACTGTAAAATGAAGTAGTAACGCCGCTGGAAGGATTTGCGTTTCTTAGTGATTGTGCAAGAAAATCGAGCCTGATGCATGCTTTCCGCAGATCTCCAAAGCGGCGAGTTTAGAAGGCAGCGTTTCTTTTTTATTCTATGAAAGTATGACGTGTTGTGAGGCAGTTCGTTTCTTTATTCTTTCTTGCGGACGTCTTTTGCGCGTCGTCTGCATCTGACGATGTCTGGCTTCCCGCTGTGTCGCGCTCGTCGCTAACGAAGACGTATGCGTGCCCTTCTCTCATTAGTCAATCGGAGTGCTTTCTTTTTGTGCTGTAAAGCTTGAAGATGCTCGCGCAACTTTGTCTTCGTCCCCTGTTGTTTCTAAAGTTAACCGTCAACGGACAAAGCATCTAAAAAGTGGCGGGAATCGGGAAGTAATTGTGCTTTAAAAGAAAGAAAAGATCAATGACAAAAGCAAAAAAAAAACACGAAATATCGAGGAAGTTAAAGTCTTTCATCTCCACCAACAGCAAACTTTGAGCGTGGGCATTTTAAAATTTTTTTTTTACATAGGGATAAAAAAATCATGAATGTGCTCACGCCATTTCTTGGCGACGGCCACCCATTTTGATTTGGTTAGGATAAAAATAAGATGCTCCTTTTATCAAAATTGCTGTTTGAACTTTTCAGCAAACAAAGAGAGAGAGAGATACCTTTCAGAATTCATGCCTTCCGTGTAATGGCAATTTTCATTCTGTCGCGGTGGCTTGGGCGTGTCGCCCGCCCATATTTCAAAATCTCTTTTTCTTTGTGCTGCTGCTCCTCGTTCGGACTTCCTTTTTAATCCCTGCAAAGCTGTTGACTTGCTCTTGGCAGGCGCAATGGCTGCTGTCACCACGACGATGAAGACGTCACGGAGAGAGTAGAAAGTGAGATAACAAAAAGAAGAATGACAGAAACCCCAGTACGTTGAATGAAAGAGCAGCGAGTTCTCGAACACATTTTCAGTTGCCAAAGGGCGGGTGGAGAACTGAAATTAAGTAATAACAATGCATAAAGATTGAAGTCTCGTACTGGAAGGTGGCGTCACGTGGGTGCTGGGTGCTATACGAACAATGGAATTCAACGAGAGCTTAAAATGGCGCATTGTTTGTTCAAGAGAGGGGCTTAAGCGATGAAATGTTTGTTTGGTACAAGGAGAAAGGCTGCGCATAGAATACGAGTGAGGTGGGCTGACGGGACACTGAAGCCCTCACACGCACGCGTTGTAACGCGTACGTGCGTTAAAGGTTTAAGTCCGTGGCTTGTCGGGTGGGTGGTGCCGCCCCCCTACGTTTTCCAGACAGAACCGGAGAACTACGCAGTGCATGATGGTAATGACTATGGTGACGAATATAACATACACTGAACGCTTTCGCGTAGGTATGCGATCATGATAACTAGGATTCTGAACAAGCGCATGCCGGTTGTTGAAGCGAAGACATGGCAAGGAGCGTGATTGTCGGAGCGGCAAGTGTGAGCGCTGTGCATGACTGCTGTTTCTTTTTTTAATGACAGTAGCCGACTGTGACGCCTATAACACGAAGGGGAAGATAAAACAAGAGGAAATCATAGCATATTGACGAAATAAATTATGATGAGTGGGACGAATTGTCCATCCGTCCGTGTGCCCGTTCGTCCGTGCATGCGTCCGATCGCGTTCGAGAATGCAGACGGTGTGCGGGTAACACCGACGAGACGCGAGCCAAGAAAGCCGAGTGCGAGCG
This sequence comes from Rhipicephalus microplus, assembly GCF_013339725.1. Classification (NCBI taxonomy): domain Eukaryota; kingdom Metazoa; phylum Arthropoda; class Arachnida; order Ixodida; family Ixodidae; genus Rhipicephalus; species Rhipicephalus microplus. The sequence goes on from NC_051167.1 coordinate 70,271,335, forward strand.
TCTTCAACGTGCCCGCCGCTCTGCTTCGTCCATGCCCCACCAACGATCCGACACGTACGGTGACGATTTAGTGACTGAGAGAGGCACTCGTTCTCCGCCAACGCAGGCACAGCCCGCGCAGCAGCCAATCGGAGAGTAGCGGTACAGCGCCATCTAGAATGTTCTCACTCAACTGCAGTTTGTATGTACTTCTCTATTATATTGTTCGGGAGATACTGCCTTCTTTTTTTTCTCGTCCCATCACATGGTTGTGCGTGGCGCATGACAAGGTTAGACTAAAAGGAGCTTCGCCCCTAAAACAAAATAATGACATGCGCGCTTTACCACAACCTCACCGAAACCTAAGCAGAAGGAAGCCTGACGACTGGCGGCTATTGCAGACGAGAAAATATCCGAACCCGGCGTTGATCTCACGCCCTCTTTAATCAGACGTTGCAAGAGAGACAAATGCAAGAACTGTGATTCTCGAACCATGCTTCAGCACGTACTATAGAGCTGTCGCGGGATAACGAGGAATACTGAGATCTCGTGACCTCTGCATACAGTGGTTATGGTCGAGCACAAAAAATGCTATAGACCACCTTGGTATATGTAGAATGGTGTTTTGACACCTGTTTTTGGCAGACTAAAACTGCCTTCTGGAAGTTCCTCTTCATATATACTCGGTTTATCGATTGCGCCAAAAGAAACATAAGCACTTCCAAGGACAAACGGCATCCAGCTGGTTTTTTTTTTTTAACCAAAGCAAAAAAAATATGTATACATATACATATTTTTGTGCGATCTCTGCGAGAACACTGCACCATGCACTATGGCGGCGCTGCACGCAACACTTAAAATGACGACAGATTGCAGACCGATCGCAGCGTTACAAGTGGGTTGACTCTGTTCGGGCGTCACTTTCCATGCACTGGTGCTGTTGCCGTTCCGAGCATTCCGCCTGTTCTTGTGAACTGTAGTATAGAAGGATAAACAAGGCAGAAAGAGCAGCTGCCGCCGAGAGTATTGACATGTACGACGACTGCGCGCAGACGCTCTTCACTGGTGGGGCTAAACGATCAGACGCTGCGCGATCGAAGCACCAAAGAAGAATTTGAATAAGAAAGGAAGAAAAATAAAAAGCAGTCTGCGGTATGCAGTGATGAAGACGGTGCACTCCTTCGCTGTCAGCCGCCTGTCACCCCGCGACCCATTCTGGCATGCATGAGCAGCGCCATCTTTTAAGAGCCTCTTTTCGCTTCACGACTCAATCTGTGCGCGACGATTGGTCGCTCTTTTGTGTCTTGTTTGCCCATTGCTCCGACGATTCGCGTTTAAAAATGAGGAAACAAAATGACACAGTGAGTTGATCGGTGTTGCTATTCATATATAAAGTTTGATGTTTGCGTGCTGTCTCGATAACGGCTGACGACTTTATAGAGAACACTTGGGGAGACTTATTTCATATCTTTTTTGCGCCATTTTCGGGTAGTGAAAGGAATAACGTCTTGGATATATGGGGGAGCGGTGTTCGCCTTCTGGTGTAACGCGTTGTACGGTATAATTTAAATCTATACGTGCTCGGACATCGTTAATTCATTCATTACCATTGACATTTATCTTGGGTGTCCTGGGATTTTTCCCTCATGAATATTCGTATGTTACGGCTGGCAATCGATTCTGATACCCGGACCAGCACTCAGATATATCACTCTAGAGCATTTGGAAAACAGCTGCAGAGCTCATTGTCATATTTACACTCACGGCTCTGTTACGTTTACATCATCTGCCAATGTCACCATCTCTGCCACTCTCAGTCACTGCATCTCATCTACAGCCACTGAACTTGGTGCACTGCAGACTGCCATTAATTACATCGTGGACCAGACAGCAGAGTCATGGGTCATCTTCATGGACTCAAGAGCAGTGCTGCAGTCGCTGAAGTCTCCATGCACACAGGACCAACTCGTCACGTACATCAAACGCCTATGCTAGAAAGCCTGTGACCTCCATCACCGCATTGTTCTGCAGTGGATACCTGCCCACTGCGGAATACAAGGCAACGTCCGGGCTGATGACGCTGTCAAAGCTGGAAATGACACTTCAGCAGAAATCGTTGAGATACTTTTTTCGGGGCAAGACGCTGCGACGCTAGTGTCTGCACATGCCTGGCGCCTCCAGCGATCCTTCTGGACAGACCCTAAAGCCATCAGTATGGGCCTCTGTACAAGATCGATCCATTGTGTCACTGCAGGATGCCGCGACACCTCAACAGGCAAGATGAAACATGTTTACACCACATCCGATTAAACGATTCATATACGAATTTATTCAGGAACAAAATTGGACTGTCAGACTCAGCATTTTGTGCACGATGTAACGTCGTTGAAGACATCAAGCATGTCCTCCTTGAGTATACGATATACGCATCAGAGAAACAGTCTCTGAAAATTCAACAGGACACAAACTTGGAGTTGAAAAATATTCCAGGCCCATGGCGGAACAGCTCCAGTCCGTTAGACTCCACAAAAGCGCGCAACGGAATACAAGGCAACAATACAAGGCAACCTCGACTGCGCTGTACGATTCATGCCTTGAGAAGTTGTGAGAAACACTGTTTTATTTTTACCCAATCGAGCTTTAACGCATTGCCTTCTTCTACGCCTTTGGTAGTACGTGTCAGCGAGGCAGCATGAACAAGACAGTTAAAAAGAAGTACTCGAAAGCAACAACAAAACAACACCTCATAGGGTCCCTTAAAGCGGATCGAAGGCCAGAATAATCTGACTGAATGTATTGATCGTAATGCGCCACCCTTGCATTGCCTACATGATCGGAGGGTATCCACCTGGTTTTGCATTACCTCCGTGATCGGACCACATTCGACCAAGATATGACGTCATATGATGACGTCACCACATGACTTCACAATTGCTATCAATTGGTGACGTTGTGATGGCGTGATCAGGTGACTTTTTTGCCTCTGTGGTCTCTTTTATTCGAGGGACGCCACAGCTGTGTATTCTTTTTGGACAACCCGGGATGTCGGCTTAAAGCAAGGTTCAAATCTCGAGTCAAGTTCAGGACGGGTGAGAGTGACGCGTAGTCGGGGTGAGTGAGAGTGACGTTTGTACTTCCGGCGTGGGACGCGTACCTCTAGTGAGCATGCTCAGCCTAGACAGAAGCCGCTGCAGAGACCAAAGTCAGCACAACGGAAAGAAAGGGGGGAGTCCGTTCTAGTTGAGAGAGCGCGGAGAAGAGAGTGGGAGATATCAATGATAGCCAGCGTGACCTCCGTCAAATGTAGCGTCCGAAAAAAAAAATAACTAAGCAAGGACACGTACGATAGACACTTTACATGGAAAAACCTGACCTGTCCATGAAAGATCAAGCAAAAGCGTTGAAATAAGAACAATCCTAAATGGAATTATCGGAACTGAAAATTAAAAAAAATATATTAAGAGAGTGAATGGACAGGCGAGGCAACGGCGGCCAAAGCGACGCTGGAAATTGGTTTCCGTCACGGAACCGAGTAATTTTCTCGAGTCCCCGCCTCGGGTTTTCAACTTCTGGTCCCGTGATCGCACTCGCTGGCTGGCTAGATGACTCGGCTTGCCTACGCTTGGCCTGGCCCGTCCTGGCGATCTTCGTTCGGCCCCCTCGTCTCCATTTATTATTCCTATCTTTTTACTTGACATTTCTTTTTTGCTGTCTATTCTCCCGTCTAGTCTCCATGATTGCCTTGGGATCTTCCATACGTGCTCTCATCCGCACTATATAACGTGTCCCTTGCGCCCTCTCTTGTATATTCTTTCCCTCACTGACTGTTCTTGCCTCGTCGCATAGTAATATCGCCCTGGCACTCCGGACAGCTCTCCAGCTTCGCTTTCTTTCTTGTTTTCTGCCTTTCATTGCTGTCATGCGAGCCAGACGTCGCCGCGTCAGGCAGTACGCTGGCTATCTACCGTCGCCAAGGACACAACTCGAAAAGGCTTGCACCTTTCCCATAGAGTTTTCTAAAGTTAACTGCAGGGGGCTCTGGCGCTGCGATCGTTCAGCGACCATGGAAACGATGGGTAGTGCATGAATTTGCCAAGTCATCGTGCTTGTGGGTGGCCTATGGACTTGTGGCGTCGTTTAGGGCAGGGTTTCGGTTTTGTTTCGGAGGAAAAAGCAAACCGTTTTTCTCTTCGTCGCCTGATTTAAGTGGTAGCGAAGCGTAAGGTAGTGAAGCGTAACTGATAAACTATGGCTGATTGTTGTTTTGTGGCAAAGCAGCTTCAAGTCACGCGAAGCCAGACAGAACTTAAAGTACGAAGACTAAGCAAATCCATGTACTACCCATCATTCTCATGCTCGCTGAAGAGCCATGCATTGCCGCTCCCATAGACACTAGTGCCAGGGTCTTGCTAGTGCATTCATTTTTCCCTCGGTGAATGTGTCCGCCGTACCTCTATTCATGGAGGACGAGAAAAAAAAAAAGCTGGGAGGTAGCGTCACATGACAATCTTGAAAACAATCACAGAGAGAAAGACATAAGAAAGGCGGGGAGGTTAACCAGAACTGAGCCAGGAAGGCTACCCTGCACTGCAGCAAAGGGGTGGCAAAGTATGGTTCTGATCAAGTGATTGGGATTTTGTTTCTTCATACATAGCTAGGGCTTTATGCCCCTAAACTTCGATATGATTAGGAGGACTATCACAGACGAGTTGCATAAATACCACAAACTGTAAAAAGCGCCGAAACGGTCCAACGACATTGGGCTTAAGTCGCCACTGTGCATGAAAACAAAATAATGCTCGTGTGAGTGAAAAGAATAATGAACGTGTGATGGACGTTTCATTTCGACGTGAACATTGCGTGTATTCCAGGATGCATGCACGCCGACCAAACGTGCAAGACAGCTCATGCACAATGGCGGCTGCTGGCTGTGTCTTGTACGTACCTACAGATGGCGCTGCGAAAACTCTTTTTTGCGACTCGTCAATAATGATTGGAAGGGTATAGAATTTTTTTTACCGTCTCATATTTTTTTAACTTTCACCGAAATGTACACCTGCCTGTAGCATCGCACCTCCACCAAAATGCGTTCGGGATTCTGTCGTGCGACCTTCGAGTTAGCTAGCAGTCGTATGCGATAACCACTACAGACCGCCGTGCGGGCGTATGGTCACGCAATTGTCCGGACGTAGTGTTTTTAAGCACTAGAATTGTGATTGCCCGAAATCCAGTGTACGGCAGCTGTTGCCATTTGCTCCCGCCTAAATCCAGCCTTCCAAGCAAGCATTCCAACCCGTGGCCTCTTAGTCAGCCGGACAACATCGAAAACGGAATAGTATCTCAGCAGCCGTGCTAAGCAGGAAGGCGATAAAGCCCATTAAAGAGTGGTTGCGCGTCTTCCACTCCCAGCCTGGGAATCTCCCAAACAAGAGCCGGACAAACACTACATGCTTGACTAGAGTATAAAGTTGGGCATGCTGGTAAGACATACTTAATCGACGTAGCGTAGAAGCGCTCCCTTCTGTCCCTTCCCTTGTCCTATGTTTCAAAACGCGTTACGTCGATTAACTACATGCTTACCTCAAATATTTACGTCATCGACGGTTTTTACTAACAGAGCAGTGTGAACTCTACGAACGGGAATCGCTGGGTGAACGTGCTGCGGGCTACCTCAGGTGTCCCAGTAGTAGAGCTGTACGTCTGTTTTTTTTTTTTTTTGTAGCGTAGGCTAACTGGCCGAGATTGAGCAGTTTCGCGTGGCTTATAGAGAGCCATGCTGCGCATACAAGAGGAGCATTGATGTCACACAACACCTGGCTGGCCAGAGAAGGCCTGGACCTGGAAGCTTCTGCAGAAGCTTCCAGGCCTTCCAAGGAGACACGAATCACTATAGTTGGCTGGCGTCTGACTCGCGTGAGCTCGCTCGCTAGTCTGTCTGTCTGTCTGTCTGTCTGTCTGTCTGTCTGTCTGTCTGTCTGTCTGTCTATTCGTTCGTTCGTCCATCCGTCTGTCTGTCTGTCTGTCTGTCTGTCTGTCTGTCTGTTCGTTCGTTCGTTCGTTCGTTCGTCCGTCCGTCCGTCCGTCCGTCGGTCTGTGTCTGTCTGTCTGTCTGTCCGTCCGTCCGTCCGTCCGTCCGTCCGTCCGTCCGTCCATCCATCCATCCATCATCCATCCATCCATCCATCCATCCATCCATCCATCCATCCATCCATCCATCCATTCATCCATCCATCTATTCGTCCGTCTGCCTGTTTTCCGTCCACCCGTCCGTAGCTAACGCTACGTATATCCTGATATATCCTAGCTGAGCCACCGCAAAGCTGTTATCGTCGCTTTGACAGGGTGGACAATAGCAGATGCGCGCTTTATGGCATCCTGGCGCACACAGGCACTTACGCTCACCCAAAGAAAGAAGTAAAAAGAAGCAAAAAATACCTAAACGCATTATCGAATGCAGACGTGGCCATCACCCGCGCAGACCTCGTTGCTAGAAATGGGACACACTAAACTTAGACGACTTGAAAAAAAAAAGCTAGGAAATAAAGAAGCTGGTTGACCCGCACGGACAGTTGTGTGCGCGACGCTCTGATTGTCCTTGAATGGACCTGCATGCCTGTCCCCGTCGACGCATTGGCGCCGGCGTTAACAACGTTAACGGTCGTCGCTCTCTTTTAACGCTATGCGGGATGGCGTGAAGCTTGCCGAACGCAAATGTGCGTCCACGCTCTTCAGTCATTGTTCGTACGTGGGCACGAGCGTAAAAAAATGGTTGGAATTCCAGTGCACTGAGCCCAGCACGCACAATGTGTATTGTAGTTCTTGGCTAAGCCGGCCACCATCGCATGTAGAATACGCCGACTTTGGCTGGGAACCACATTTTTGTTAACGAGGGTGACTGGCCTGTATAAACGTGCTAATAAACTGCTCTCCTAGAACTCCAATGCATGTGATTGTACAGCCATCGTCCGGTGCTTCATTTTCTTGCACCACTACCTCGCGAAGAGTCTCCCAACTCATTTAGTCTCTTCATATTACACTCTTTCGTAATACGATTCGATTTTGTCTTCATCGCTTTTCTAAAATGGTGCTACGACTAGAAAGGATACTACGACTATTTTAATGGGGATCGAGCACAGTTCTGTAAGCGCTGTATCGTAATTAAGTCGTACTTGCGAATAGTTATATTGTATAGCACTACTTCTGCAAAATATTTCTCATGCTTGCGTATATATTTTCTCTAATTTGTGTGCCGCCATACTTAGTGTGCCTCCTCTCTTCTCTGTCCTTGCAGGTGAGTACGCATTGCCGGGACATCATCCTGTGGGCCCTGGAGAGGCCAGAAACAGATGCGCGATAACTCGATATTCGCGTTTCTTGGCGTCTGCATCAAGGTAAACCGACGTCGACTCGGAGTCGTCTGCTATGCACACCCTTTCAACGCAGAAAAAGACCACCTCCTTTCAGGGCTGTTGCGCGGTAGCAGGAGAGCTGACGTCACAGTCTCCGCGGGGAGTTTTTGGCGTGTCACGAATGCTGACAACAGCCCCGAGCGGATAAAGGCGGCGCCCATAGGGAGCCTTCGTTAGCACATTTGTGACGAAGGCTTCCTGGGTGCCGCCGTAATCCTCTCTGGGCAACGGTAAGTAAACGTGACACCGCCCTCACCCACCTCGCATGTACTGCTCAGGCAGAGACGTCAGCTAGCGTCGGCCTGTGTACTCTCGTGCCACAGCTCAGAGAAGATGGGCTCCTCTTTCTCGGTTGAGGAGGTCCATGTGGGACCTACAGCAGCCCCAAATAATTAGGGCCTGTCGTAAATCTTTTATATGGGGGACACTACTGCTATAAGATGACCCACAAAGCAACTCTTTAATAATAATAATAATAATAATAATAATAATAATAATAATAATAATAATAATAATAATAATAACGTAGCCTTCATTTATGTGATAATTTAGTTCTATGAGCGGAGCTCTTTAAACACTTCATTGCGCCGGATAATGCGAACAGTACTTTCATAGGTGAGAGGTCGAGTACAGAAAAAGGAAACAAAAAGATAAGGAATTAAAAGAAAGAAACTCGTCTCGGGATAGACTTCTTGGCGATGTGAGACTCGAACCCGCGCGCCCACCATTTGAAGGCGAGCGTCCTAACCACTGAACTTTCCGGGCCCGCAAACGGAGCATATTCTTGTACTGTATATTTTAAGCAAGGAGGAGGGGGAGAGTGAAATACGACGTACAAAAGAAAAAGAAATAAATAAAAAAGAAGAATGAGAAGAATGGGTAAAGAGAAATTTGGAGCGAGCAATAGATAGCGAGAGGGAAAAAAGCGAAAGGAATGTAAACTCGGGAAGAGCCAGAGAGACTGAGAAATACGTAAAGGAAGAGATACCAATGGACACGAGAAATGCACAGAAGTAAAAGAGAAAGAAGAATAGCCTACCAGCACCATGCTTCCCCCAGGCTATAGGCACAATGAGTTGGTTTAGATTCACAAACTTTACTCTGAGAGCTCTAACGCCATGTGTTTCGTTATCGTAAGATCATTATTAGTAAAACCAAACCGAGGTTGAAATTGGGTTTTCAATTTCTTGCCGGAATCTGTGCCCGTGACGTCTCTAATTCAAGAAAACGTATTTTTCTTATTTTTGCGACATTAGCTGGCTGAAATTCTTGAAAACGTCGTATATGCTAGGTACTTGGCTCCCACAGGCGACATTGTCTTTACATTTTCATTTACGAAATAGAAGCTACTTTAGACCAAGAAGAATACCTCGAAATTTGTGACGTCGCAGTGATTAATGCGGGATTCTCACGGTGGCGTCCCCACCCACATTTTCTTCTCGCGAGTTTTCTCACTTAACGAAGCGTCGTGTGGTTGTGAAATACCGCTTTACTAATGCGATAAAAATTATTTTTTCTCTTTAGTGTCCCATTGTTTTTTATTTTCCTAAATTTTTAACAGGCCCGGCAAAAGCGGGTGTGGTTCTGGGATGCTTTATTGTGTCTTCGACACGCGCTGTCGCTGACTCGCGAACGCCATTGCCTCGTCCCTCGTCACCGATGCGTGGAGGCGACAGAGGGCAAACGTCGCGGGACTCGTATTACTGGCTTTCCGTCATCCGAGACGTCGGAGACAGTCCGCGTCTCTCAGGTCCCCCTCGGTAATTGGCTTGCAGAAGGGGCCATTCTTTTCTGTCACGCAACAGCCTTCTCCAGCCGAACGCACTCTGGCATGCCGTTCTGGGCGCTGGGACCTTAGCCGTGTGCTGCCGCTTTCAAGTAAAGCTGAAAAACGATGAGCGAAGTCATATTCCTCCTGTTTGTGATACTCTAGTTGTCATTAGTTTCTCATCGGGCAGCGAAGCTTCGAAAGCTCGCCGCAATCCGCCTTTTCCATTTTCCTGGGCTCCCTTCTGGCGTTTTGATCCACATCGCCCTCAAGAACGACTTGAATCAGTTGACTAGCAAAGTTCGCGAAATTGAAACAAAAATAAAATCACTGCCTTCTAAACAGCCTGCGTCGAATGCTATTGCCGACATGTCTAAAATTCAAGACTAGCTGGATGATCTGGAAAAGCGCTAGTCTTGGGGGCGAAGCTTCCATGCCGTTGGTCGCGCGTCCACTACGTATGTAGTCGTCGTCGTCGTCGTCGTCGTAGTAGTAGTAGTAGTAGTAGTAGTAGTAGTAGTAGTAGTAGTAGTAGTAGTAGTAGTAGTAAGTAGTAGTAGTTTTAGTAGTAGTAGTAGTTTTAGTAGTAGTAGTAGCAGTATATTAGGTAGCCGCCTCCACAGCTGGACTAGAAGAGCGGCACGCGCGCACCATAATCAATTGAAGGGGAACCCTCGCACGTTAATACTAAAACAGGTATACGACACTATCCTCATAAGCAATATTTTGCCAATAGCTGGGGCAAACTATACAGCATGACTCGTCCTATTTATTCGTCTCTCGTCGCTCGAACTGCGTCATATAGTAACTGGCAATGCTGCTTTCTAGGACTTGATATCCAGAGGGACAACGTGCATACAACAAAACAGCGTTTACAGTTAAACTAAAGAGAAAGGAAAAAAAAAAATCGTTCGTTAAGCCGCTGAGCACACGTGGTGGTAGTGGTTGGGAGAAGAAGGCCCCTAATTTATTAGACTTAAACTGGCTATTTCTGTCTTGCTAATGCAGAAATAGTTTTTCATAAAAAGAAAAAAGAGTTACTTTTTTGCTATCAATTTTATTAGTATGGATTATTCTTGAGCACGTTCCTTGGTAGTCAAGATAATAACTATACTGTCTGGTCTGAACGGGAGAAAAACACTTAATGCACTCTTTTCGTTTTACGTACACTATTGTTTTCATAAATATTCACTAATGAAGATGTCTAACTTACGTAATCAGTTCTAGGCCGATTCCCCGGAGTTGGTATAAGCCATATTTAAGGCATCCCCCCCCCTCCTCCTCCTCCTCCTCCTCATCATCATCATCATCATCATCAAGTGCAGCCACAGTAGAGAGCACGGCTAGCCGCGCATAAGAGCAAACGTACCCGTTACAACGCGTCAGCCAGCAGCCTGCCCTCTCGCCACAGATGGAGAGGGGGCGCAGCCACGCGTAGCTGTGTGCCCTGAGGGTAAAAACGTTGATAGAGGGCATGACACGCGCAACACGTACGTGTGGTTAGGAATTTATGCTTCACGTACAGCAGTGTCGGAGCTCGAGAAGCTCTGCCGTCGGGACCGCGTCCCACAACGGCACGTCTATTAGACAAACACCAGCGTCCTCGTATACTCAGCATCGGTCTGTGTGATGAATACAGCGAATATACAATGTGAGGAAGTTTACGCATGTACGAAAAGACGTGGGCGTTCGGTGTGCAATGGAAGAACGATAGATTTTCGTCACTCGTGGTAGCCAATGACGGCGTGCAAGCGGGGAACGTCCACTGCTTTTTTGTTTTAAGCATTAAGAGAGATGGGTGACGACAACACGGTGTCACGCGCCCCGATCCGCGCCCTGGCACGACACGCTGGTAGCGGTGCCTCGTTGACAGCGCTATGTCCTGGGAGACAAAACGCAGCCTGTGTACTCCTTCCTCGCGTGTCTCCGTAATGACGGCGGCATGGTCTCCTGCACAATTCCCGAAATGCACTATCTGTATTTTTTTTATTTCCTCTTTTTGAAACCACATTTAGTTTGTCTAGATTACCTAAGTAGCGACGGCTCAGTTTTATGGCGCAGACTTTCGAGGCGAAAGCCTTCTTAATCAAGCACGAAAATTGACGGGCGTCAGTGTCTGCAGAAGTGACGCGAAAACCATCATCACGTGAAGACGTCACCATGTGATGTAGCGTGTTGTGATGACGTCGCTGTTGTGTTGACGTGTTGTTATCACACCATGGTGGGATAACAACACGTCATTCTTATTTTTTTCTCTCTCTCCCACGTTTTGTCTCTTTAGTCGCTTGTCATGCTCGCGTTCTTTTGTACGTTCCGAAATTGATTTGTCGGATATTGATTTGCGATGCTGATCGACACTGCTAGCTAGATTCTGGCGAATGAAAATAAGGCAGAAGCTCGAAATATAAGGTTTACGATATAGAAACTTCATGAACGAAAAAAAATTCTAGTCTTGTTTTCTTTAAGGTAGCGGCCTTGAAGAAGACACGTCTGCTTGTTTGAACGTCGCCTGTATCGACACCCCGTGTTCATAAATTTTTCATTGATTCTAGGAAGTGTGGCTTGTTTGTGTACAGACTTGCGATACCCATGCACTGTCGGTTATCGAATAGCCGCGTCGCGCGACTGTCTACTGCGGTGAACTATAACACACTATACTGCTGCAAAACGATAGACAAATCCGCGTCGCTGCGTCTAGCGACTTCGCTGCACGGACTGCAACAGGTAAGCATTACTATCGCTGTAATTATTCGGGTTTACTGTTCCTAAATTACGATATTGTAATGAGATAGGACTTGGTGGAGTGCTCAGAGAAATTTCGGACCACACTGGGTTCTTCACCGTGCCCGTATATCTAAGCAGGCGAGCGTGTAGTATTTCGCCTCCATCGAAATGCGGTCGCCGGGACGAGATCCTGGTCCTTGGGGTCAAAAGTCTGGCACCATAGACACCACACCACTGTGGCTGGGGACATTACTTATCGCCTTTTGTTCTCTACACACCACCACTCCCTCGCCGAGGCCTTGCACCGCGCATTGACGATGAAGGCTATGGGTGAGAAGGACGCATAATAGGAGCGAGTGATGTGTGGCGGCGGTCGTCGCTTCCGCTTCCGGTGCGTCCTTCTTTTTCTTTCTGACCACTGACGGCTGGGCGTTTCCGTGACAGAGCGAGCCAGGCTAGAGTTCGTAGCCGTGCTATACCGAGCACGTAGCCGATTGGGACGTTTCCGTGTGCAAAGACGTGGACGTTTGCTGCTTTATGCAAAAAGATGCGAGGTTTTCGAGTTGGAGTTTTCTTCCAGCCGTGAATACACATATACATGGCTGAAAAGGTTAGGGGACAAAAAGCCACTCGACCGCGTCTTGGCGATGCTCCCTTCCCCCAAGCTTGAACCCGTATGTACACACTGAACAGCTATAGGCTAAACATGTTGGATGAAAAAAAATGAGCGAAATGAAACTATAAAAACACGTGGTTCACCACAAGAGATACGAAATGGTAGAGAAGAAAAGTTAGGGAGGTTAACCAATCCAGGATAACCGATTTGCTACCTTACGAGTGGGAACGGGATGTGGAGATTGAAAGAGGGAGACAAAAAGAAAGGAAAGAGAAAGCAAGACAGCACGTCACACAGTACAAACACGCAGTCGGTCAAACTACAGAACTCTGGCGCGGTACGTGACACCAGTGTCACAGCCGCTTTCCAAGTCCGTTTTTCTCAAAAAACCTGTGTAGTTCATTGGTTGCCTTCAACTGTGATATTCTCCTTCGACGACATGCAAGGATAGATTCAACCTACCTTTGTATATTTTGCCAAGAGGCGCTATTACGGACGGCAGTGACTGCCTCTGATCATTATTGACCGGACACTCACACAGGATGTGACGTAGCGTCTCTTGGCAACGACAGGCATTGCAGAGAGGGTTGTCGGCTTTCCATTGCAAAATGACTTCACGAAATCGTGCTCCGTAATATAGGCAATGCTACAAATACAGTGTATATCAGGAGACATTCAATACGAGTGACACACCAAAATAGTAAATATTCTGGCAGGCCAATGGACACGATAACGAAGTACGTTCCGAAAAGAATTCTGAATAAGTTCATAGAGGTGTGTGATAGGCCTAACTTGTTAATCAGAGAAGGCAAGGTGTAGTTCAGGAATTGAAAACTTTTATGGTCGTGGGTTTGATCCCGCTCGCGGCGGTAGTTGCATTTGGATGTAGGCGTAATGGTATATGCCTGAGCACTGTGGGATGTTAGACCAGATTAACTAACTTTCCGTAACCCTACTCGATATTGCGCCTCCCATAATCATATCGTAGTTTTAGGACTCAAACTCTGTGATATTAGGTAAAGAAGGAAGTATTTCGAGCCGTGACTGGGGCCGTTGTCTCCCGTATCGTCTATCCCGTACCGTAGGTTTCCTTTCCGTATTTGTTGAAAAAGCTGCCACGTGACACTCAGCTCTCTCCAGGGTCCATTAGATGCAAGGGAGGCAGCGCCCTTTTGTTCTCTCTAATGGCGTCGCGTCGCCATCTCGTTCATCCATTGGACCCTCGCACTCTCCCCAACCCGAGCTGCGCTTCATCGTTTCTTGCTTGTTGTTTACTCGCCGAGGGCATGTGGGCGATTCGTTCGCCCCCCACCAACGCTTCTCGCTCATGTGTCTGCGTCTGCTTACCGTGACACTTGAAGCGCATCCTGCTCGCGCCACTCCTCCCATTGTCTGGCTCGAACAAAAGCGGCGCGTGACCTCTCTCTTCTGGGCTCATAAGTTCTAGCATGCAGAAAAGGTACGTATATGTTACAGCACCGCGGGTCGGTCTCGTCTCGAGAAGGTAAGGTCACTAGACTCGTGCTAGTCGCATACAGCTGGGTGTGAGGCACCTTGTTTTATTCGGTCATTCCAGCGACGCAGGTGGCGCCTTGGATGTAGCCGTGCTCCGAAGCTGTCACACGGTGATAGAACTGCGACGCAGTTCGGTATCTCAGCAGTCATGAACCAATGAACGTGTCTTCACGCTCTGCGACGCTGACGTAAACGTTCGCCACATCCCTGTCTCGTCCGCCATATTGACCTTCCGCTGCGCTGCCTATAGTGGCAGGAATGATCGAATTTTCAGAGCAAACATGTGGACACACCCGGTGTGAAGAACCGTTCAGAGGCACAGCAACGATCAGAAACACGAGCCGAGGAAGCAGAGAGCCGAGTGTTGACGATGCTGCGGCATGGATGCGCATCTCTTTCTTCAAAATTGCCTCGCTGAAAAAGAGCCATCCTGGCCACCTGTGATGTTTCAGGCAGAGTCTCATAAAGGGTTTGAGGCTGGAAACATAGATGATGTCACATTCACATCGGCGCATGTCATCTGATCGAGTAACTGGCTCTATAAGAAAATTCACCGGAGAGGTTCTTGCTCCAAGACTCGGTACGGCCCTTCGTGTTTCGGAACGAGCTTCGAGGACAGCCTTGGAATTTGGTGCGGTACAGAGATCCATACCAGAGACCCCGTGTCATAACTAGGATCTGGAAGTGGGGTGGTGCGTTTTTTTTTCTGGCGTTGCTGCTCTTGTGATGTTAAAGTGCGTGCGAGTTGGCGGTACTCTTCGGCTTATCGAGCAACGTCGGCGATAGGTTAACATTCGGACGCGCCAGAAAGTGTCGATAGTATGGGAAGGCTCGCGTCCGTAACGCAGAAAGAAGGGCGAAAATCCCGTAGTTGCTTTTATCGCGGTGTTTTATGCGAATGTAACATATGGAAGAACACGGTCCTGGTTACCGTGTTACCCGTGTAAGCCCGTGTAAGCCTTCTACGATGCAGCGGAAAAGCCGCGTCTCGCAGCATGGTTACTTAGCCGGAAAGAACAGGTGCGGACGGCCGCTAGCGCTTCAAGTAGAATCGTTCGCAGCATCCGTTTCACGCTCGCTTCTTAAGACTTCCTTTCTCTCGGCGTTTTCGTCGATACACCTCGTCTTGTTGATGAGCTTCACCGCACCGAATTCCACTCAGCTTAGTGGATGGAGGTAAGGAAACGAGAAGATGGCAGGGGGAAAAGGGCGGGAAGAAACGACAGCGACCTCGTATGCAACGGGAGCAGAGTGTTTGGGGAAGTGGTAAGTGCAGGAAAGAAGGAACGCCGGCAGTGGATTCGAATCCGATAGGAAGGGTTTGGGTGTCTGTGTGTGCCCCGAGTGTTTTGGCCGGCGTGCAATCCGATGACGTCTGGCGCAAGTCGACTCCGAGTGCTCGACAGGGGCGTTCCATCCTGTCCTTCCTTTTTTCCTTCTACGTTAAGGGCAGTGGTGAGGGAGGAGGGAAACAGAAGGAGAGATGACCGTTTGCTCGGCACGGTGCGCCGGCTCGACTTACTCGCTGGCGCAAGCGCTGACTTGGGTCCTCCGTTGATGCCAGTGCTTCCCCACGTGCCACTTTTGCCCTCTCCGCTCTTGCTTCTCTAGTTCCCTTCGCATGACCTTGCTGCTGTTTTCTCTTTTACTTAGCTGCATTCCGGTTCCAACTCGACGGTAGCGAGAGCGACTCCGAACAGTATTTACACTGGACACTCATAGAGTAGCGAGTATTCACACTCGATTATTCACATTCCGAAAAGTATTCACACTCGATTCACGCAAAGATATTCGCGTATGCCGGAATACTGTGCATGATAATATTCTATATAAGATGATCTTAGCGAGTGTCAAAGGCATCCGCGTAGTTTCTCGCGCGTGTGTACGAGAGCAGATGATGCAACTCCGCCCTCATCACAGATAGCTTTGGGGCCCTTCAAGCTTCTTACGCAGTGACGCCATTGTCCGATCTCTAATCATTGGAGCGGGAATCATGCTTCCTGTTACAATAAGAAACGTCAACAAGAACGTGCAATCTGTAACTTTGATATCAACACCCCTTTGGGAAACTCGCTTTGTGACAGGAATATGCGCAAGTTTTAAATGCGAATGCATTTCTTAGTCGGGTCTATGTCAGTCATCCGGCGTTGTCCGTGGTGGTGTCAGCGCGCCGACTGGTGTTTTCTTTCCTCTCCGCTCTCACTCGCTCTCTCATAGCAACAGCTGCGGGCGCGTGCGCTTATTCTCGCCCCTAGCAACCGGAGCATGTGGCGCGAGTGTCTAGAAAGGGGTTGGTGCAGTGCTTCGCTGCTCCTTCTCTCACTGTTCGCTCTCTCTCTCTCTCTTCCCTTGCCCCACTCTCCCGCCCGCTCGCGCCCCACTCTCGGCTGACTGGGCGCCTCTCATAAACATCTGGAAATGTGTGCTCGAGACGCAGCTATGGAATGCCAACTCCGAGCCGAGAACGCTGGCGCCCCACTATCCCGTTTGCTCGCTCCTCACTCTCGATCGTTCGCTGGCTGGGTGCCTCTCAAAGCGGTGGCAGAAGTCAGTGAAGGTGACTGCCTGACGGCAGCAGTAACCTCTCTTGGCGCTAAGAATGCATTAGCATTTTCTCACGATTTCCTTCGCCAAAGTGTGGTGGACATTTTTTCCTTTTAAGCGGTTGCGGGCGGAAACATAAGATAAAGAAATTTGCCTTACAGAGCGTTGAAGGCCGCAACGAGCTACTGTTAATGGCGCGCCTCAAACCGTTTCCTTCTCTAAGACGATACTCTTTCTTGTGATGCTTGAACGCATAGCTTTCTGTCTGTCTCTCTGTCTGTCTGCTTGCCTGCCTGCCTGTCGGTCGGTTGGTCGGTCGCACGATTCAGCCATTCGGCCAAAGTTTAAGCTCTTGCTGAACGCCCAGTCATCTCGAACTAGGGGCGGCGTTCATACTTCAGAAGATTGTCGACTAACAGCAAATATTACGCATATCTATAAGATCTATACCTATGTATTCAGTGGTGTATCCCTTTACTAAAAAAATACGTAAATACGTAATTCTAAAAGCCTTAGTGTTTCCTAGGCTGTGCTTAAAATGTGACGCTATGCACGTAGGAAGGCCGCTTGAACACTATCGTTATCGACAACATTTGCAGCGAATCGCACAGATAAGCGGCCTCTTTTTCTTACTCTTGTTTTTTTTTGTCTTGTCGCTCTCTGCGGTTATTGTCGTACCGTGTAACTCAGGGAGTCCCGCGCTGGTAGTAACACGTACTCGCGTGCACGTAACACTGACAACAATGCGAGAAAAGTACTGGCGAGACAGATTCCAGTCCTTGCACGGCGTTGGCGATGACGACCAAAAAGAAAGAGGAAAAGAAAAACACCAAAAAGCATAAAGAGAGACGGTTGGTTCCTGTCCAACTTATCTCGGTCCGTTGCGTCCACCGACCCAGCTCCTGTATCGCCCTGCGTCCGGACTGGAAAGCACGAACGGAATCACTCAGGAGACGAGGGAGCAGAGCGGGCTGAATGGCGGACCGTTAACTTCATTTCCGGGCTTCTCCTGAGAAAGGTTCGCCGCTGAGTGCTCCCAGCTTCGTTTCCTCTCGGCTATTAAACTACCGGATCGCCGTCTGCGCTCTCTCGTATTATCTCTCTCTATTTCTTGTTGTTTGTGTGACCCATTCCTTACGCGCGCAGTCATGACAAGTGAATATGCCTTTTTTGTTTGTCTTATTTTTCTTCGGGTTATTTACGACTTTCTTGGTATGCCAGCCAAAGTTTACGTATGTGGAGCGTCTGATGCGGGCAAAACTTTTCGTTTTTTTTCTATTTTTGAGTATCTGAGTAGCTGTATGGAGAACATTTACGTTAGAGTGGGGTTCCCTGCATAAAATTTGAGTTTGTACGTGCATATTTGCACTTTCACGCGGGTGTACGCCGATTCAGGTTGAGAATTTCGGGTACGCCTTTCGCAGCCCAAGACATCGCGGCGCATTTCGTACTCACTGCAATGCACAAAGATTCATGTCGTTTCGCCTAGGAGTGATGTATTTCTTGTGCTGATGAAATGTAGGAGTGATATGCAGGCAATGGCTGTCGGAAAAAAGCTCATTACCACTATGTAGTAAAAAGATGGAAAAGGGGTTTTGCGCTAGCAGTGGGGGTCTTCTATGCTCCATCTCCTGCTGCACCTGTGTCTTGGCGTTGCTTAGAGTTCTTTCTTTCTTTCTTTCGTTCGAGCGCTGGCACGGCGACGGGAGTCTTCACTATCTTTTCAAAAATACACTAAGGTAGAATTTTCGAAGCATGAAATACCTTCAGCTAGCTCTGTCGGTGACGTTCAATTGACGTTGAGCGAAATGCCAACGCCGTTATCCGGCCACTCGCACCATACCATACCTACCACGGGAACTTATATCGCGATACATCCGAAACTTCAAGCGATAACAAGAAAATTGACAGTTTGGGCTAATTGGAACTCCGACGAGACCATCGTGGCATTCGTTGGGAGAATGAAACGGGATATCTAGACAGCTATCGCATTAAAAATAAAAGTAACCCGAGGCACTGGTGTTCCTCACAGAGACACGCCTATCGCAACGAGAGCACAGCGTCCTCTCGTTACTGCAGACAGCGGCGCCGACAGCGTTCATCGCAGAAGCAGAGCTTTTGCCCTGAGCCCACGCACCGAAGTATTTACCACTCGCAGAAGCCCATGCGGCGTTGTCTTTCGCTGGCTGGACTGCGTTCTTGCGAGTTTTTTTTTTTTTTCCAGAGCGAACGTGCTGTCTTATGCTCTACTCTACTGCGACGGGCTGCGACGACAATAAACGCCGACAGCCCGAATGCATCAAGTGCTTTTCCCCTGAATCTTTTGCAGTGAGGAGTCGACATTTCGTAAATGACCGCATTTCATAGTAGATGCATGGTACAAACAAGAAATATAGCTTTATCGCTCTTTTATTGACACCATCAATGAAGTTGTTTACTTCTTGTGGGCTTGAAACTGTATAAGGACTTCCGAGTGTGTGCAGTGTATTGCGCCGCTATGCGTTGAAACAACTTCGCGTGGTTGACTACGGTGGAGGTGGTTGCTTTGTGCAAGTCACGTTACATACAACGTCGCAGGTTTAAGCCTATCCGCTTCCCTTACCATTGGCGCTGCGCCGATGGCTGGAAATCATTCGCGGTTACTTTGAGCTAAATTTGGACGCAGAATACGAGCGTAGTTTTTATTTCTGAAATTAGGCGTTATAAAGTCTGACGCCTTCAATGAGGTGGCAACAAGCGTTAAATGTAGCTTGATTTTAGCCTCTGGAGCTGATAATGCTACAGAATTAGTTCTGATGACACACGCGCAGACACTTCTTATTGTTCACGGAAGAAGTAATAATATCAATTCCTTTCGATCGCGGCGTTTTAAGCATTTCACCTCTCGCTTGGTCGCATCGCAGAGACAGACCGCAAAAGTATCGCGTACGGTTGCAAACTATCCGCTGAGCGGCCGACTCGAACCCAAGGCCTCGTGGCGCCGCCTGTCGTCGACATGCGAGTATGCTCGGTGAGCGCAATACATGAGAACTACTCTAGTGTATGAGCTTTCCCTTTTGGAAATCTGGGTGCCTTGCCAGATGTATACCGTCGCAGTAAAGGATCGCTGCTCTGTCGACGCCTAGGCGTATTGCGTCGCCTGCCTCTAAAGGCGCTTAGCGTTGCCGCGGTGGCTTTCTCGGTATGACGCTCCGTGCGTTCGTATCCAATATGTTTTTTTATTGTGAGTGAGTGAGTGAGTGAGTGAGTGAGTGAGTGTGTGTGTGTGTGTGTGTGTGTGTGTGTGAGTGTGTGTGCGTTTGTGTGTGTGTGTGTGTGCTGCGTTGCACATGTGGCGGGTTTCTCCGCATAGACACCGTTGCTGCAGAGAAGCCTGCTTCGATTAGCACGCATCCGTGCTGGCGGTACTACATTATAGCGAAAGGTGAATCGAAGTGACGCGGTTCGTTTCTAATCTGTGCGCGGTGTCCTTGAATGGACGTTAGGATAAGGGAGATCTCACGCTTTTAGCCGTCTGATAATTTAATCGTGTCAGGTGGGCCGCAGGTCTAGGCCGTTTTGAGAGGGAAGTGAACTAAATTGTTTGGCAGCCAGTTTGAAAAAGCGATATTCATGAGACTTTTGGACATGTAAAGTTTTGGTTTGGGAACAGTCAATGGTCGATGCTAGAAGCACCCTATTCACATAAACAGTTCTTCATTTGTTAGCGTTGCTTATACATCCCGAGGTAAACGGAAAGTAACTGTGTCTAGTTGGGTTCCTAAGCGTGTTTCGAGATAATGGATGTTTTATTCATGACAAAAAAAAAACGATGATTTCGTCATCTTTCTTAATAAATGATTCTGTAGTTTTCGCGCATGCAGGTTGGGCTGTGTGTCTATAGATTGCATAGTGCAGCGAACAAAAAAAAAAAAAAAAACGGTGTTTGTCAGCGCTTGCGTTGTCCGTTCTTTCTTCGTCCGCGTATAGTAGGCGCCCTCGTTCGCTCCACATGAAACACCACCTAGACAAGTCCGCTGCGGTGGCGCAGTGGTTTAAGAGCTCGGCTGCTCACGCAGAGGTCGCAGGTTTGATCCGTGTCGTGGCGGTTACATTTGGATGGAGGCGTGTTGCTGAAGGCGCTCGTACTGTGCGATGTCAATCGACGTGAAAGAACACCAGGTGAACAGGATTTTTCCGGAGTCCTACAGTGCAGCGTTCTTCATAATCGTATCGTGATTCTCGCTAGTTGCCGTCTCACTATTATAACATAGTCCGACGTCGTTCCCTATCCTAGTTGTAAGACTATAGCCTGTTTGACGGCAGGAGTCAAGAAATAATAATAATAATAATAATAATAATAATAATAATAATAATAATAATAATAATAATAATAATAATAATAATAATAATAATAATAATAATAATGAGGGAAACTTTTGTTCGACTTCAACTTGAATTTGCCTCACCAATCTGGTACCCCCACCAAAATTACTTAACCAACATGATCGAGGCAGTTCAAAATAGGGCAGTCCGATGATTCATTTCTCGTAATTATAATTTCTGCTGCAGCGTAACACAACTTAAAATGGATTATTCACTTCAATTATTATCCACTCGCCGCAACATTTCTCTTTTATGCCTCTTTCATAAATACGTCAATAGCACTAAAATGACCAGACTTCCAATGGAACGACCCTCCTATTTATCAACTAGACTACACAACCGGCTTAGTTTCTCGCGCATGTACGGCAAAACGAACTCTTTTAACGCATCCGCTTTGCCTCGTGCCATCACGTTGTGGAATGATCTTCCCGATAACTTGGTATCTGACACTAACCCTGTTTCCTTCCGCAACAAATTGGTCTTACATTTTGGTTGATAATTTCATGTTCACAGCTTCGTTCTTGTATGTATATGACATTCATAATGCTGTGAAAAAAGTTTTTTTTTCTAATGCGCTTATTGCCCCCTTATTTTTTGTGCTTTATTTTTGTTTGCTTAGGACGAACTGTTCACACTTCCTGCAAGCGCTTTCATGATTTTCCCAGTGTATTATACCACAATCTTTGCCAATTTAACTTGCACGTATTGTACACTTCCTAACTGCTGCGTGCCATGAACTGCATCTTTCTAGTTTTTTGGTAACGATGTATGATGTCAATTTATACTTACTTATTTCTTGTTTATTTGTTACTCATGTCTTGAGCTTACGTTTTGGCACCTTTCGCCCTTTTACTTGCTGTACATGTCTTTGTTAGCCCCCCTTACTCAATGCCCTAACCAAGGGCCTGTAAGGTACCTGTAAATAAATAAATAAATAAATAAATAATAATAATAATAATAATAATAATAATAATAATACTAAAACTACGATGTGATGACGAGGGATGCCATAGAGGCGTGCTAAGAACATTTCGGCCATCTGGTGATGTTTGACGTCCACTGACATGACGCAGTACATCTACCGTTTCGTCTCTGTCTAAACGCAATCACCGGATTCGAACCTGCCACCTTCGCGCCAGCAGCCGAGAACCCTAAACGCTACACCACAGCAGCGTAGTGGAGTCAAGCAAGGCGTGACAGAAGATAGCTCTCTGTTTACCGCCGCAAAACCGCTCATATATTCACATTATTCGGCGCGTTCAACAGACGTGCGCCAGGTCGGCCAGTTTGTAAAAAAAAAAAAAAGCTTGTGCAAATAGACGCAGGGAAAGGTTTATAGTATCACGGTGCATAAAGAGACAAAGCTTGTTTAGCAAAGTGCTCAGTAAATCTGAGCAGTGCACATACATGATTCCAGCAGCGTAGTTTGTTTTTCTATTCGATTTATATGTTTTCCGTACCAGTTTGGATTTTCTCCGTATTTACTGTTTATGCCTTAGCCTTTCGCTCATGCCAGAATATTCCGCCTTCTGAAGCATGCATATATATATATATATATATATATATATATATATATATATATATATATATATATATATATATATATATATATAGTCCAGTAGATCCTCCGTGAGCGGTCACAACGTGGTTTATTTCGACGTTTCGGCCTAGCGTCTGGCCTTCATCAGGATTAAAGGTACAGTTTGTTGGTGCTCAGCTTTTCTATAAGCTGAGCCCAACAGCCAGACTCTAGGCCAGACTCTAGGCCGAAACGTCGAAATAAACCACGTTGTGACCGCTCACGGAAGATCTACTAGACTATATGCACGCTACGGCCACTCAACCACCATGCCTGCCTATATATATATATATATATATATATATATATATATATATATATATATATATATATATATATATATATATATATATATATATATATATATATCTGTGTGTGTGCGCGCTGCGCTGGAAGTGTGCACTCTACCAGTCTCTAAAACTTCCCTCTTCTTTCTTATTACTGTAGGCCTTCCTCGTCGACCACCTCTAAAGTTCTTTTGTCTTTTTTTTTTCCTTGCTCGCATTTCCTTCTTCTGGCGTGGCAGTGCTCTCAAGCGCATGTAATCCCCTACAGCCGATATATAATCCCAGGCCCGGACTGTTTCTCGCCGACCTTTCCGGTCGTTTCGCGCAGCCGCCTCCCGTTCCGGTTTACGTTCCTTCAAATTTAGCGCCCGCCTCGTAAAGTCTCTCTCCTCTCTCTTTTTTTTACTCAGCCTCGCTTTCCGTATATCCCGCCTCACATACTCACATTTCCTAGCAATCTTCTTTATTCGAGTCTTCATAAACTGCGTGTCCATTCTTCTCTTATGTTTTCTTACTTTTGCTGTTGTTTTCGCCTAGCGGAGTGCTGAGAAGCTATGCCTAAAAGGGGCAAACTCGAGGAATTGCTCTCTCGCGCTGTAAAGAGAGGTCACGCACCTCACTGTTTACACGCTTCTTCAGCATAAACCATCCCTTCCCTGCTTTCTCCCTCCCGCCCCCTTTTTTTAAGCAGTTGTGTATCAAATCGTTCATTGGTTGGTCGTTTGCTTGATTGACATGCTTATTTCAAAATTGGCTTCCCAGTGCAGCCGACAGCTATTTTAGGGCTGCTTTCCTTTTAAGACGCTGAAGTATAGGCTTGCATTACATACTGAGCGGGCAGAAAGTTCCATCTACAATTGCCTGTCTTTGCGCAAGGGTATTATTCAATGGGCCGTAACTGCAAGTGAAACCACATTATGCAACATGTTTTTATATTGATTGTGAAACCAGATGTGCAGGGGAATAAGTGGGGAAAGTATAAAAATATCCAAAATATTTCTTTTATCGTCGTCAGAAGTTTTCCTTGCATGCTGTCTTCTTGATTGCTATGTAGGGTTGAACGTCCCAAAACCACCATATGATTATGAGAGACGCCGTAGTGGAGGGCTCCGGAAATTTTGACCACCTGGGGTTCTTTAACGTGCACCCAAATCTGAGCACACGGGCCTACAACACTTCCGCCTTTCTTAGAAATGCAGCCATCGCAGCCGAGATTCGATCCCGCGAACTGCGGGTCAGCAGCCGAGTACCTTAGCCACTAGACCACAGCGGCGGGGAAGAGAGAGAGAGAGAAATACGCGCGCACATGCACATCTTCTCATACCAGAGTCTTTCCGACAAGCCACATTCAGCCGGCGGCGCTGCAAAGCCATACCAGCTCCAGTTCTCATCTCGCTCGCTTCATTGCCCGATCCTCTTTTACGCCAAGGCAACGGCGGCAACACTATTTCGCCCGAAAAAGAAACCGACTCGCGCCGCCGTCTTCTCGCGCCACTGACTGCGCTTTCCCTCCCCGGCGTCTAGATGCTGTGCCACCGGAGGGCCTCCTGTGTGTTGTGCTGTGTGTGTGTGCACGTGTGTGTCTCCGGCCCGTGCGTCTTATTAAGGTAATGCGTGCCCGCCATCCAGCGCTCTCTCGCTGCTGCAAGTTCTCGCGCGCTCGCATTCTCCAGATTTCCCGGGCCTGCGGTAATCTCGACGCCGAGTGTTTTTCGATGTGCGTTTTTTTTTTTTCCTTCTCGTGCGGTCGCTGCTGTTTCTTAACGAGAATGAAATTCGCGTTCTTTTCTCGGTTCCCACGCGAAAAGAAGCAAGTACACGCCGTTGTTCCTGTCGTTCCTTCCTCTCCCACCTTTTCCTCGGTCGGCATGAAGCTTCCTGTCTGCCGCCGTCGTGAACTGTTCAGATACGGTGTTTTCCTTTCTTTTTTTTTCTTCGCCCATAGTAATAGAGGATCTGGCAACGAATGGGTTAGGGCGATGAGAAGAAGCATGAAAATCTTGTTGCCGCTCCGAGATTGTACGCAACAAACGCCTAAAAAGACTAGCCTGTGAATACGTACACATAGCCAGCGGTACGGCAGGGGAGCGTCTTCAAAGATGAAGAATAAAGATTATGCCCTCCGCGTGTAAGGCCAATAAAGTTGGCGTGTAAGGCGCATGCAGCGCCACCTCCTATATTAATGTGCAGTACGGCGCACGTTTAAAGAGAGCTCTGGAATGAGCACATTTCAGTTGAGTGATTGATTTTATCAATTGATTGACTGACTAATTTCGCTCTTTAATCAAAACACTTATGATCGGAGTCGAAGGAAAAAAAAGCATTCAAGAAAGCTGTTTCGTACTGCTGGTCCCCTAACTGCAAGTAGACGTTCTAGAAACATTGTTTGCACACGGAACTGGTCTGTTTATAGGTCCCCTTGCCGCAGTGGTTACGCGACTCGATTGATAACGCGAAGGTCGCTGGATCGAATCTTCGCTGCGGCGGCTGCATTTTCCATGGGACCGAAATTGTTTGAAGCCTGTGTGCTTAGATTTAAATGCACGTTAAAGAACCCCTGGTGGTCGAAATTTTACGCGCAGCCCTCTGCTACGGCGTCTCTCATTATGAAATCGTGGTTTTGGGACGTTAAAAGCTATAATAATAATAATAATAATAATAATAATAATAATAATAATAATAATAATAATAATAATAATAATAATAATAATAATAATAATAATAATAATAATATATATTATTATTATTATTATTATTATTATTATTATTATTATTATTATTATTATTTACAGGTGCCAGTACTATCAACCACCTTGTAGAATCGAAGGCACTATGTATTTGCGAGAGAGTGAAATGCGGCGATGCACTGCCCAGCAAGTGTTCCATCTAACTACGGACCCGTCTGTACTCGGCCTGTTTACGTGTTGAGAAGGTTTTATGCATAGAGTTTCTCACAAATACCTATAGAGGGAAGTGTGGCGCCACCGTCCGAAGCGAATTTCATAAGGGGTGATGTTGGAGCGCTGGTAGTGACAGGTATATGTGTCTGCGAGGCTTGTGTTGGCTGGCGTTCAGCGAGGCTTCGGCGCAGTACGCGGAATATACATCCATTTCGCCTCCATCGAAATGCGACCGCCGTCACCGAACCCTCGACCTATACGGATCAGCAGCCAAGCACCTAACAACACCTAACAGCACCTAACATTACAACCGCGGTGGACCTGTGTGGTGAAGTCGTTATCATGTTGCCTTTGTTGTAATAAGTATCGGAAGATTTGCTCATGTCCCGAAATTATAGCGAAGCACTGCAAATTTATGTGGGCGTCGCATCTTCACAAAACATTAAAAAATGACAAACTTGCTCAAACTTAGCACAAGGAGGGAATAGCATCAAGTCAAGTAGGTTCGGGCATGTTGGTAGGTCATTGCAGTATCTACAGCGCATACACAACGTAAAAACAAGTAACACCGACGAATAACAGGCGCGAATTTCCAAGAGAGTTGTTTTGAAAGCGTCACAATGCGTGAATGATTATGCTCGAATGGCAGTCAATATCTTTTGTTATTCCTTTAGGTTTTATCCACTTTTCATTTTGAACTGTTGGTCGTCTCCGATGTAAGATGACAACTGCTGTTGCGCAGGCGTTTCATCAACCCGTTATGTATGTGTGCGATGCTTCGGAAATAAATCTGTTCGAAGTCAGCGCCTGCATTCGTTGGTGTTGCTTGTGTTTTTTTGTCTCGCGTATGCGCTAGATACTGCGAGGGGAAAACGCTGTTTTCGATACTGTGCGTAGAGATGTTCTTCCGCCCTCTTACCCGAAGATTGAACGCGTCTTCGATGATGGCCCGTCGACACAGCTGCCGTGGTCTCTCCATAATAAAACACCCGAGGCGTTTACCGAGGCGTGTTCAGAGGCGCCCCCTGTACGTGATCGGCAATAGATGGATGCCTATGTACTATGCAGGCTATACAGTGTACGGTGCTTGTTTTGTTGCCTGGACGTTCTGCCTTACGTTGTCTGTCTGCGTCTACTATGTATGTAAGTTATGCGCACGCATAGCGCCGTTGGATATAATGTACACGCCGGCTGGCTCCTCGCGAGCTGCCTGTTCGCTATGGGTCCATTACCGCCGCGTGTGTGTTCTTGTCTTGTGGTGTTTTTTTGTCGAGTCGTTCTTGCTGTCATTTCTCTTTCTGTTGTTCTTGTCTGGTATATATGCCGCATCTGCCTGGTGCAGACCGTACACTGTTTTTCGACACCTTCCTTTTTTCTCGTTTCTCTCTCTCTCGACAGTTGTCGAAGAAATCGACCCGATTCTGCGTACAAACAGTGGCGTACGAACAGTGTTTGCAATATATCCGGGACTCGGTCCCTTCGAGGGGACAGAGCTTGCATTGTGGTGAGAAATGCGTCCATTGCGCAAATCGGTGACGTCAATACAGCGAGGTGTCAACGCCCTTGATAACAGTGTCACGTGTGTTCACTGCTTTTTAACTGATGTGAATGAATGACCGAAACCACGTTTATTCCACATTGTTTGCGCCGAGGGCGCTGCGGCGAACAGGGACAAGGCACTATAGCAGAAAAAGGGGGTAGAGCAGCCTCCGTTTTATTAACGGGCTTCGTGGAGGCAGCCAAGTGCGAGCCGCTTGAATGATTTCAATCTTGTGGCTGTCGCGGAGCCGATCGCCGACCGGTGGCGTGGCCGGGTCCTGGAGGAACAAGATGAGTGCTAGCCAGAACTAAATGGTGCAATGCGGGGGTGAAGGTTCCGGGCAGGCCCATCTCCGGAGATAAGAAGGCCAGGGTCCTCGTTTTGGAGTGGCCAGGGCACGATGCCTGGGTGGGATGTGCACAGGGTTGAGAGCAGTGCAACCCAACACAAGTGGTTGAGAGCAGCGCGAAAGTTGCACGCGGAGCAGAAACCTGTCACCGGTGGTGGTGTGTCAGCGCTGAGATAATTTGATGTATTCGGAGTCCGCCGCGGTGGAGCAGGGGTTATGGGGCTCGGCTGCTGATCCGTAGATCGGTAGAGCTCAGATGCTACGGATGCTCGTGTGTACTGTGTATTGTCAGTGCATGTTAACGAACACCAGGCGGTCGAAATTTCAGGATCGCTACACTACCGCGTCTAAACATGTAGTTTTCGGACGTAAAACTAGATAATAATAATAATAATAATAATAATAATAATAATAATAATAATAATAATAATAATAATAATAATAATAATAATAATAATAATTTAGGGTAGAGTGTGCTAGAAGGTTCTATATAGTACACTCCCGTTTGGGCTAGTTCTTCATGCTGCGTCCGGCATTGCCGTCTTTTCAGTCTACGGTGCCGACGCGTGGCGTCTCTGTCTGCTTGGCCCAGGCGTCGTTCGCGTTTGGAAAAAAAAAATTCTCAGCGGGCTCGCCCGTGTCTACTACTGCAACATCTGGGCAACTCGGTGGTTCGCGACTGAACTCCAGTTGTGTGCGATGTTCTTACATCGTCTCCTCTCTCTGTCTTTCACTTATCTTTTTTATACAATAATGTCCTAATGTTGTCGACGTTCCTAGTAAGCCGAAGATGTGCACACAACTATACCAAACTTACAAGGACCCGTCGATCAACCTTCTAACGCTTTGTTCTAAGTATAAACATTCAACACAGACAGCCGCTCGCTGTATGTTTCGCGTGAAAGCTACTATCACGAGGCGTGGTATCTGCCTAATTGCTTCGTTTTGTCTATTATGCGGGGTAAGTTACTCAGTGGGCATTTTTGGTTAACTGCACTTCGGAATTTCCGCACCGCCCGATACACTGCATACGCAATAAACACAGCAGTAGGCAATGCCTCGAGCATTCCCAGATTGTTGGGGACGGATAATCGAAAAGGTCCAGCGCGAACACGACGGCCCTCTAGCCCGTATCCCGAACAGCTGATTAATCGGTCAATAACAGAAATGGAGGCAGTTTAGCCGGTGTCAAGGTGCGAAAACCTTGGAATCGTGACGCTGTAGGTGTTCAAGTGTATATGATCGGCTAACCAGATTACATGCGTCATAATCCTTTATTATCATCGCCATTATTTAAGTTTATTTAATTCTATATTTCTCCTCCCTTTGGTAACGTGACCTGTGTGACGCTTACTACTACTACTACTACTACCACTACTACTACTAGTAGTAGTAGTAGTAGTAGTAGTAGTAGTAGTAGTAGTACGAGCACTCCAAAATGAAGATTATTTGCCAGACTTAGAATATGAAGATTTTAATTTGCCAGACTTAGAATGGCATGATGGAATATGCGTACGAGGCACTGGGTGCCGCGCAAACATAGAAATGAAAAATATAATAGACAACTACGGCCTTACCCAGTTTGTTACTTGCCCAACTAGAAATAATAACCATCTTGACCTTGTGTTCTCAAATTCACCCAGTTTGGTGAATAATGTCAATGTTATTCCAGGAATCAGCGACCACATGGCTGTTGTTGCAGAAATCAAAAAAGAATGTAAAAACACCTCAAATAGTGCGGCAAGAAAGGTTTTTCTGTTCAGTAGGGGTGACTACACAAGAATAGTCGAAAAGCTTGAAGATTATTTGCCCGTCTTTGAATGCCTAGCTGAACACTACAGTATGAATGATTTATGGCTTAGCTTTAAGGACAAGTTGTTAGCACTCGTAGATAAGTATATACCTGCGAAACAAGCCGGAAAGCTTCATAAACGCAAGAAGCCATGGATGACGTCCGGTATTTTGAGATTAATCCGGAAAAGGCGACGGGTTTTTGGTAAATTAAAGAAATCTGGAAGCAGTGGCCACGTGAAAGAATTACAAGCATTAACGGAGCAGTATAAATCATGTGTGGAAAGCGCAAAAACGAAATATTTCGAAGGGCTCAGCAATAAAATGAAAACTAATTCAAAGTGTTTCTGGCATTATATAAAAGAGTGTGGGTCTGATCATGTTGGAGTGGCTGAACTAAACTTTAATAATATGGTTGTGGTTGATGAGGAAGCAAGAGCTACCTGTTCAAACAAATATTTCCAGTCTGTGTTCTTGCCCAAGCTTGACGTTCCTTCAAAACCACACCCAACCACGATTCCGCCGATGCCATCGGTAGAACTGAGTGTCCGTGGCATATGTTCTCTTCTAGAAAACCAAGATGAATCCAAAGCAGTTGGTCCTGATGGCATCTCTCCTCGTATTTTAAAGCGATGTGCACTGCCAATTTCCCTTTACCTTTATATAATTTATTCAAAATCCCTTTCAACGGGAACTCTACCCAAAGATTGGAAAATTTCTCATGTTGTTCCGGTTCATAAGGGTGGCTCAAAAAAAGATGTAACAAATTACTGACCCATTTCATTGACGTCAGTGGCATGGAAAATTTTCGAGCACATTTTATCCAAGCACATATTGACCCATCTTACTGCTAATAATGTATTAATAAATGAGCAGCACGGTTTTCGTAAAGGTTTTTCTTGTACGACGCAACTTGTAGAGTTCTTTCACGAGCTGGCTTCCAACGTTGATGAAGGTGGGCTAACAGATTGTGTGTTTTTAGATTTTCGAAAGGCCTTTGACACCGTGTCACACTCCCTTCTCCTGGCTAAATTACAGACTCTAAATTTCGACCCAAATGTGTTCATCTGGATAACCAATTACTTGCTGAACAGGCGTCAATGCGTTCTTTTAAATAAGAAGTGTTCATCCTATGTTAACGTTACATCAGGCGTGCCCCAAGGCTCTGTCCTTGGGCCTCTCTTATTTCTTATTTTTGTAAATGATATTTCTGTGGGTATTTCGTCGTGCATGCGTTTATTTGCCGAAGATTGTGTGTTATATCGACAGGTTCAGAACGAAGGTGACTGTGCTTATTTGCAGAACGATTTGGATTGTATTGTACAGTGGTGCCAGAAGTAGCAAATGACGCTA
This sequence comes from Rhipicephalus microplus, assembly GCF_013339725.1. Lineage (NCBI taxonomy): Eukaryota > Metazoa > Arthropoda > Arachnida > Ixodida > Ixodidae > Rhipicephalus > Rhipicephalus microplus. Next base: position 70,302,054 of record NC_051167.1, read on the forward strand.
AACCCCAAAAAGTGCGTTCATATGCGTGTTTCCAAAAAAAAAAAAGAAACCAATAGTAACGGCGTACACCATAGATACGCATACTGTTATTACCGAACCAACATGCAAATAACTTGGCGTTGTTTTGTCGCATGACTGCTCATGGAATGCCAATGTTGATCACGTTGCTGGCAAAGCGGCAAAAGCTCTAAACTTCATTCAGAGGAACCTAAGATTGGCACCCCGAACATTAAAAAATACAGCCTATCTCACATGTATTAGACCGATTTTGGAATACGCATGTCCTGTGTGGGACCCGATGCAGGCGAACTTGATTGATAAGCTTGAAAAAATACAAAACAGAGCTGCGCGGTTTGTTTTAGGGCGGTACGAGCGGAGAGACAGCTGCAGTGCTATGAAAGCTGAATTGGGTTGGGAATTGCTTTCTTTACGCAGGAAAAAACTGCGTTTGAAGTTTTTCTTTTCTGTTTTTCATGGGCGGACTGGGATTGACCGTCATAACTATTTCACGACCATGTTTTATAATTCCTTTTTGTGATGACCATTAGAGATTGGAACCGGCTGCAAGACAAGCAAGTGTGCTGTATAAACGAAGAATTGTTTTATTCCAGTCTGTAACCCCCCTGCTGTAACGCCTTTTTGAGCAAAGCGGGGCACTCACCGAATAAAGAATAAAGAAATGACAGCTTCGTCGTGAGAAATAGCAACAAAAAATAAACTCGAAGCAGCTGCAGGACATTCTTTCGTCGCTTGCTTATGCCATTTCGTTAAACTATAGGTGCGCTGATGGTGACCGTGGACTGCTGACCTGGAATAGCACTGCTATCTTGAGCACTGGGCGTCTGTCAAGGCACCCTTCTTTTGTTTCCGCTTTTACCATTGTCCATATTACTTCTTCGAGCTGCGCATTAGGTGTGCAGGCAACAGGGCGTGACGCTCCAAGCGTACGCCTCCTGGTACGGATGTGGAGGCCATTGCCCTGGCTAACGTTACCCTTTCTGGGTTGTCCAGTCGCCTAGGTTGACCGATAGTAGTCTGAGCCGCGCGTTGCGATCATTCGAAGAGAGGGAGAGAGAAAGGGTGATTTGGCTCTTTTTTTTTGTTCCACAAAATATTGCTGTGTATATGAGTTTACTTGAAGAGGCATGCGAGCTCTCTTAAAATCATGATGACCTCTTCGGGGGAGTCGTGAGACCCGAAAGAGGGTTAACGTTCCCAATTAAAAAGAGTATTTATACATGACAAGTCAGTACGCGCTAAATAAAATCACAAATACCTTTTTTATTCTTTTTTTTCCTTACAGCATAGACTCAGCCCCGCCACGGTGGTCTAGTGGCTAAGGTACTCGGCTGCTGACCCGCAGGTCGCGGGATCAAATCCCGGCTGTGGCGGCTGCATTTCCGATGGAGGCGGAAATGCTGTAGGCCCGTGTACTCAGATTTGGGTGCACGTTAAAGAACCCCAGGTGGTCAAAAATTTCCGGTCAAAAATTTCTGGTTTTGCGACGTTAAACCCCACAAATCAGTCAATCAATCAGCATAGACTCATAATATTGACGATGTGAGTTTATGGCATGGAAACCGTGAGCACGCTTAGCGTAAAGGCGGGAGTGCGCCACGGACGTATACTGCCAGCGACGCTTATCTGAATACAAGCGATGATCGGCGCATGCACAGTGCGTAAGCGGTGCGACTATTTCTCCATCGCGCGCGCCGCGTCATTTGCGTCATTTCAACGGTAGCGCTCCTTTCTCGAAGCCGTTCACCGATGACGCGATATTCACATGCGGGAAATCGGGTAGGTTGATAATTGCTGGCATTTTGCTTCACGTAAACCGCGATATGATAATGGAAGGCGACGTATAGTGAAGGGCTCAGCAGATTTTGTGCCCCTGGCGTTTTTTTTTATTGAAATAGAAAATAAACAAAGGAGTTTTTGTCACCGTTACTTGGTGAAGGCTACCCCTTTCCACCTAATTTGTACAAATAAAATTATGAAACAAAAAAGAAACTATAGCATATATACATACATACAGTCCTACATGGGTGAGAGCAAAAGTTCTCCTATATGGGCAGAACAAACACGTAGACGACACGCTCACTTTTAACTTTAGTCCGCTCAGTATTCGTCACAAATCTTCGTTTCTTCGAAGAACTTTTGCAGCACCTTCATTGCTTTGCCGTTTGTTTTGGATGGCCATGGACCTAGTATTTTATTCAACCCGAATGGTCGCTCAGGAACTAACCTTAGAACACCTGGCGTTCTTAAACGTGCACTTAAATCTAAGCACGTGGGCCTCAAGCGTACTCGTTCCCATCGAAATGCGACCTTAAGCTCTCAACCTGCCGCCGAATATAAACATAGAAGAAAATATAGCAGCTCGCGGTATATACGAGCAAAAGCACTTTTTCATCAAATTTTTTTCATTTTCTTAGTTGGTGCTTTCTACTTTTTAGGTTACTTTTCGAGAGCGTCAAATGTTCCTCGCAGCAAAGAGCCGTGAGAATAGTTTTAGTTTTGTATGAGAAAAATTTCATTCGTTGCTGTATTCTTTTTTCCATTATTTTTTTTCTTAACAAGCATCGATTGGAATGTGGTCAGGTCGGCATTCCTGACATGCTACTGTATGTGCGACCAGTAAAGGTTCCCAAAAGAAAGGAGCAATTACTCGCATCGAGTGGTCTACAAGTTGCCGATTCAATGGGACAAAACATAATAATGAGAGAAAGAAAAAAGTAAGAAATTGGCTGGGGCGTGACACTTGTAAACGAATAGACAAATCTGAACTTGTGCTTCCGTCATAATCTAGGAATGAAAGCGACAAACAGAGAAAACTGAGCGACTTGCTAAATCCGCGGGAAATGGAGAGATCATGTGCGGAAAACGCAAGTACAGGAGAGACGAAAGAACTCTACTAGTGAAGATGATGAGAAGCGACAAGAAAACCCCTGTCCGGCAGATAATGTGCAGATGCGCTCAAATGCGGGATGCTTCGATAGCGTCCGGGTGCCCGCCATGTTCTTCCTGTTTCTTTCCTCGACGTTTTTCTCTTGGCCTTGTTCGATCATTGTGGGTTGTCCGTCCTACGTCAGCTCCGCACGTCGTTCTGTTTCGAAATCTCGTCGTCTGCTCTGTAGGGCACGCTTCTGCAGTTGAGCGCAGACCGATGCCGCCTTTCTTGCGTCGCCGGTGTCGTGACTGAACGGAGAAAAAAACTTGACCTTTACGGCAGCCATGACAGTGTCATCACCATCGGCCCTACGCACTCGGCAGTCCTCCCTATACAAGGAGAGGATGTCCCGATTTTATCGGCCTCAGTGCTTCTCCGTGGCTCCCCAATAACAGAGCACGAATCGGGCAGTGAGCCAACTCGAACGAATCCAGCCGGGAATACAGAGAGGAGTAAGGAATGGTTTCGGCCGAGTACGGTGAGAGGAGATGGGAGGCTTTCGGAACCATGCTCGGTGATGTCTGTCGTCCATTAGTGAATGATAACCTCCTTCTGCTGGCCTCGAAGATCCCCGGAACCGTTACAGATAGAGATCCGTTACTTATATCCTTTCATCTGTTGCTTGCACTTTCTGCTTGTCTGCTTTTCTTTCCTGTCTGCGACTGGTTCTAAGTGTGGCGCCTTAGCTTTTTGTTTTTGCCTGTTCAGCCGTTTACGTGGTGCCCGATCACACACACGATATAGCTGCCCACCGTCGTCGACGACTCGACCGTCGTCCGAAGACGTCATTTGCACGCTGATGGACGGTGCTGGCACGGCGCTGGTCATTATCGCCATTTTTCATTCCTGCTCTCCGTCGTTTCATAACGTTGTCGACGTCATCTTCGTCGGTTGCTGCTGACTCTGCGCAAAACTGCGGTCCTCGTGTCCTCGCCGCCGTATTTTTTTCGGTAAATTTCGGCAATGTACGTACGTGAGCAAGAAAATAGAAGATCTGACCCCTCTGTTGCTCGTCCCCCGTTTTTCGGCCCGTTTTGTCAACCAGTGACGTTTCCATGACGTCATGGCCTCTTATGGGCCCTTTGACGGAGAGCAGCACGGAAGCATAGGATGCTGTGTTTGTCACGAGCCCTCGTTTGTCGACTGCTCGTTTCCGGCGATCCACTTGTGAGATATGATCTGGCGTTGTTTCTCAAACCTTTTATGTGCCCATGGCTGTTCACGGATCGTATATTGTAGGGCATCATAGTACACTGTGCCTAAACTTAATGGTCTCTGTTTTTTTCAGTGCTGTTAACTATAGAATGTCTCTAATGCTATTGCCTATAGGGAGGAGCCGATGTAAATGGTCAAAACACCATAGAAATGCGGCATGATCCATCGTACAAAATCACCTGTCGTGCTGACCTATCGCGAGATTGTAAGAAAAATTAGGTATTGTTGTCCCTTGACAAATCCTGTCACTGAAGGTCTAGTGTTTCAGTTTCCCGATAGCTGCCGGTGTTTTCTGAAATCTCCGTTCCATATATATTCTGATAGGGAGTACATAATGTTTTGTTTAATTGTCGACCATGCCAGATCGGGAGCGCTATTCTTGCATTACCTGCTTCACTGGCAACTTAAAAACTCCGAATTTGGCATCTATGTCGTGAATGTTCTTTTATTGCAACTCGTTACTAATATATGTTTTTCGTTTAGGCCTAATTTGGAAATGAGGATTCGCCACTAAACCTGTTCACCTGCTACAAGGCTACGTTTAATCACTATGATTTTCCAATAATTAAGTATTGCCCAAAATAGATCCTTCAATGTACAATCCGAAATGTAAGATCTGTCCTGTGACCGCCGCTCTAATTCATATGGTCTGGGAGTGCGAAAGCAATCGCAATGCACCGGTGAAACATGATGCTGGGAGGTTACCCTGTCCAGCTCTGGCACTACGTAGCAACGAGCCCCTGATCGAGCACGATGCCGGCAAAAGCCAATGATTTTGCAGACAAGGAGGTACAACCACTAGCGACTCAGCTTGTCAAAAGTGAATGCTTTATTATCTTTCCCTCTCTCTTTCTCTCTCCTTGAAGAACAACCTCGTTATTTCCGCCGAATGCCGGCGGTCGGGCTCACATCCAGCGGAAGCTGTTTATCCGATGGCCGGCGCTGTTTTTCGCTCTTTACGTCACTGGGTTAACGCGACCAGCGGCCACGTTCAGTGTTCTAGCAGAACACTAATGTCTTGGTTATATTTTTTTTCATTAATCGAAAAGAGAGCACCGTGAACATTCCTGCGACAATAAACTCCCTCTTGTATGTGCCTTTGGGACAAATTTCAGAACCACACATTTAGAACGCTGGCTCTTCTTTTATATGTGGGAGAATCACATGTATGGGGCATATGTGGCGCGGTTTCGCGCGGCCTGAGCGGTACAGAGGGACACTTATACGAAAGGACTGAAAAAGCACTTCTAGAACCAATGAAGAACATGTGTAGCGCTCTCTTCAAAGAGTCACTTTGACTCTTTGAGTTTTCGGGCGCGTCACTTTTCCACGCAGAGTCAGCGCGACCGACTAAGGAGGTAGCAACACATTTTACTTTTCCATGTATAAATTGAAAGCCAAACGGTACCCTTTTTTCTTATCTATAGAGCGCGACCATTAGGTGCGCTGTCGTCTTTTACAGCAGGCGTATACAGCATCTACGGTTGAATGAAAGCGTCTATTTTACAGTAATAATTAGCTTCCATGAACTCTAGCCTTGTTGCGCGAAGCAGGACGACAGAAAACGTCATGTCTGCGTAGAAAGTGCAGCACAGTTGCAGCGAAATCTGGGCGAGCACCATTTCTGGAAGCCGTTTCGAACTCTCTCGGGGCCATACTAATGCAACTACGCTTCCGAAGTACACCCTCTGCCTCATTAATTGATTCGGTGGCTGATGAAGATGAAGAATTATGGCTGAGTCCTCTGGAATGGGTTGGAAGAATTCAACGACTCGCTCACGTAATGCAATTCGTATTCTGTGGTGCCGTGTTACAAATCGAATTCTGTGACGCTAGGTGTCATCTCACTGTTCTACCAACATTACATTGCGTATGTTAACGCGCTTCATTCCCGACATAACCCTTGTATATACGGTTTTTGTGCGCAGGAGTCTCAAGCACCGGCGTCACTCAATGTCAGCAGTTCTTATCACACAGGCCCGTGTAGACCGGCAATTTTGTCGAGGGGAAGGGGTATAGTGGAAAAGCAATTGTTGAAGGCCTTGAACAGCACCTGTTTCTATTAATTATTCTTGGCAGCCCCCCTCCTCCCCCCCTATATCCGAATAGGACAACAAGGTGGGAGAGCGGACGGGAGGGGGGACCTTTAGGGCACACTCCTGGGTATGGCCCTGCCTCATCACAATTTGTATCCCTGATCGTCGGTATGAAAATGAGTTTTTACGAGCAAAAATGATTCCGTGAGCAGCCTTACGAGAGCAACAATTGTATATAAATGCTAATCGTGTGGGTTAAACTCAAGTTACAAATAAACGTTGCCAATTGGAAAATAAAGCATAGAATAAAAAGCAAATTTGCAGCAACAAGCCAGAATGATTGCCTTGAGGCGCTGCTGTAGTAATCCTCCAATAGCTGAGATGCTTTGTTCGCGAGTGTCCCTTCTCTGACACAATGCGCTAAACGTGACTGGAATGTTTTGCGTCATTGCCAAGACAGTGTCAGACAATAAGCGTAATTGGACTCCGGAGGCAAGCCTGCGTGCATCCGCTGTTTCCACGACGGATGTTTGGGCGCTTCCACCAAGTGTATCCGAAGGTTACGCTGTGGTATTGTAACATTTTATGTTTGTTCTTTTTGTTCACGTTGCGACCTAAACACAATAATAAACTTGCCAGTTTCTACTTACTTTGTCATAGGAGAAAGCCGTTTGATACCTTCTTAGGTGAAAGCCGTTTTGGACCTAGCACGGCATGAAGGAAAGAAATCTAAATTTATAGACTTGTTTTCTTTGTTAGACTTGTTATTGAAAACTAACAGACAATGATGCCAAGGGAAGTGCAGGTTATGTTAATAGAATGAATTGTAATCCAATTGTGAGGAAATTAATGTGGGCCGGAATGTAACTCGCCACAGGCTTCATCCGAACCTGCGACCTTCAAATACCGCGTCTGATGATAGCTGCCGTGCGGTTACCCTCTCGTCCACTTTATAGGCTATATATGCGCGTTTAAACGGAGGATCTTCAGTCAAAGTGTGTTCCACATTCGCCATCATGGCTACTGGTGGCGCTGACTGACACTTTCACGCTTAAATGCGCGCATACCCTATAAAAGAGACGGGGGTATAAGATTGCCACGGTAGCTCAGTCGCAGCGCATCGGACGCGGCATTCGAAGGTCGCAGGTTCAGATCCAGCCGGTGGCGAGTTATCTTTTCGTCCTCTTTTCTTGCTTCGCATTTACCTTACAATTCGTAATAGCATCCCTTATACTTTCCTTGGCATGATTGTCTGCTAGGCTTTCATCAATACAAGTGCCGAATTCTAACTTGCCCATATAGTGGTAAGCTACCACACCCGCCAATTCGCGGCGTCTTTGTTAAGCTGCGAGTAAATACCCGAGGGATGCGTGTTGACCTCAGCGTAATACTTTGTCATTGTTCCGGGGGGATTTCCTCTGGAATTGATTAGGGCCGAGTAGGCTAGCCTCGAGGCTTTCTACTAGATGGGTCTGCGGCACGATGTAAGAGGTAATGATTGTTTACATGGCGACACTGTGGATATGATATGTTGAGGTTCAACTGTTCCTTCTTAAAGGCTAGTGAAGGGAAATTGCGTGGCTATGCACTTGCTGTATTCACAGTCTTTAAGTCTGTTAGGTTTGAACTATGATGTAATCAAAAATAAAAATAAGAACAGTACTGCAGGAGTCATTTCAGCCAACCGTATCAGTGTACAAAATTAAAAGGGGAGCTGCTGCTTTCTTTTCACGTTCCTAGATCAACTCCGAAAGCTATGAAATCGAATTCCGGAGTGGGAGATCGAGAAAAAAAAATAATGCAGATATTTTTGCACGTGTGCCTATTTGTATTTGCATTTGTATACCAAAACAAACGCTCTTAATTTATGAAGGCCTTTCTAAATCAGACTAACAAAAAAAAAGAAGAATTGGTAAGGTCGAAGCAGGTGGTGACACGTACTCTCCTAGAATATACTGCACGTTTGTTCAGGCTTAATAAAATATGTCACTTAAGAATTAAAAATGAAAGTGTGCACGAGAAACTACAAACTGCTTTGGAACGTAAACAAGTTACGGAGCTAGAATGCTATTTTGACCACATTTGCGGCCCCTGTGTTACCAATTTGATTAGAAAAAAAAATAATGTTAATGTATGAGTTTTTACGTTCCAAAACCACGATAAGATTATGAGGAAGCCCGTAGTGGAGGTTTCCGGAAATTTCGACCATCCGGTGTTCTTTAACGTGCTCTAACATCCGACAGTACAAGGGTCTCTACCATGTCGCCTCCATCGAAATAGCATTGCCATGGGCGAGATCGAACCTTCTTGAGTCGGTGGGACAACGACTGTGAGATATTAATGTAAAACTAGGCAGCAAAAAAAAGCAATCAAGTGACACCTTACTGAACTTGATCGAGTTTCCTCGTCTACCAGCTTCCATAGGTGTCACTTGTATGAACTGGATCCTTCGCTCAAGATACAGCTGCCATCACAACTTTCCCGCTCCGATGCGACACTGTTATGCCGCCTTTGGTTGGGTGTTGCATTCACAAAGGTGTACTCCTTTCGCATCAGTATGGCATACACCCCTAGGTGCGACTCCTGCGGAACTGAACAGACCATCGAACACGTCCTGTGCAACTGCGCTTGCTAGGACACGTAGCGATGCCAGCTTCGAATGGTTTTGAACCAACTGCACTCTAGACCCTTCTCTGTGCAGAAGATTCTGGGACCTTGGGCGTCTGCCTCAATGGCGTAGAAAGCGACTAAAGCACTCCTACATTACTTGAAGACAACAAACCTGAGCGACCGCCTGTAGACTGTGTGTGCTTTCCCCGAGTGTGCTCGTGATTGTGTGAACCTTTCTTATCTCTCTACGACCTCTTTTCTCAATTTCATCGCTTCCCCAGTGCAGGGTAGCAACACGGATGTGCGTCTGGTTAACCTCCCTGCCTTTCCTTGCATCTCTTCGTGTAAAATGGCTTTTAGGGGCGAAGCTCCTAATGCCGTGAATTTGTCCCTCCTAGCTCATACGTGACCGCCTAGTTCAATGGCTCACTCAGCAGGTGTGGATGGACGGATGGATGGATGGATGGATGGATGGATGGATGGATGGATGGATGGATGGATGGACGGACGGACAGACAGACAGACAGACAGACAGACAGGCACACAGACAGACAGACAGACAGACAGACAGACAGACAGACAGACAGACAGACAGACAGACAGACAGACGGATGGACGTACGGATGGACAGACAGACAGACGGATGGACGTACGGATGGACAGACAGACAGACGGATGAACGTACGGATGGACAGACAGACAGACGGATGGACGTACGGATGGACAGACTCACAGACAGACAGATGGGTTGAGAGACAGAAAGACAGGCGCACGGACGAACGGACGATTCATGGTTTACCGATAAAACCTCCCGAAGCTTCAACCCACTCATCATATTCACTCCGTATATATGCTGTGATTTCTTTAGTTCTAACCGTTCCTACCGTGCTGATATGCCTGATCAATCAATCAATCAATCAATCAATCAATCAATCAATCAATCAATCAATCAATCAATCAATCAATCAATGGTGACTTGTCCTTGAATAATTGAGCCGGCTCCAAATAGTTAAATCCAGTCCCTTAAACGAGCGTGACAGACAGAGAAACCAGTGCTTCCGCTGCACTGCCGCTGCCCATCCGCTGCTCTTCCGTTGTGCATTCCTGGTAATTGAATGGTGACAGGAAATCGAATCATTCGCCACGTACTTACGGAGAACACAGCGAAACAGGAAGAAGAACGAACGTCACTGCGGACGCCAGAGCGAAATGTCGGGTTGCCACGAAGGACCGGTATTCCCGCCATGGGGGCACGTGCTCCGAAATAGCAATCGGAAGCTGTGGGTGATAGAGGGGCGGACATAAGCGGAGTGGAGGTTTCTGTTGTGAAGACAGTGCGGGAGTGAGTGTGGTAGAGGGTAGAAGAGTACGACAGACGAATACTTCTCCTGTCGGGCACAGGGTCTCATGCGTCATTACGGCCGCATTGATGAAATGGGTGCCCTCTCTTGCGACCACTAGTCCCCAGAACTGGTGTTCGCAGACAGCGGCTCGGGTTCGTCCCGAAGGCGAGGGAAACGGTGAGGATGTCGATGCGTTGTCGCTTTTTTTCCACCTTATTGCTGACCTTCCTCGTTCTTGGCAACTGCACCAAGAAAGAACGAAAGAAAAAAAAAATGTCGTGTGGTGGACAATGGGGCGTAAGAAACTGCGTGTTGTGTTCGCAACGGGTGGAACGGAAACAGGGTATAGAAGCAAACTAAGGAAAGCAAAAGAAAACCAAGGAAAACGCCGTGATTCGCAGGTGAACATTTTGTTTTGGGTTGTGAAAAAGCCTGCGGCTCTGCAAGTGGCATTCGTGGTTCTTGGTGATTTTAGTTACGTCTGCGATGGGCGTTCTAAACTGGTAGTTTCTGAACGACAGCGTTGGCGAGAAGTTGTGGTATTGTGGACTCAGAAGAGGAAGCAACTCTCGAAGCGGTGGGGAACTGAGCCGAGGTGACAAAGCACGCCTGATGATGACGCACTTGCTGCTCTTTGTCATGGGTGGTTGACGAGTAGTCTCCCGATGAAAGAGTGTTGAAGTGTACGTGAAGTGGCTCGCTTAGTAGCTGCACGACCGGCATGCTGGTTCGAGTGCTTTCTTTTTAGTTGCACGAACACCGTGGGACGCTCTCGGTACCTCTTTCAGCACCTTCCGGTCGAGTTTTTCATCGGGAGTCATCTAAAAAATAGAAATCTATAATTCTGCTTCGAGTTTGCTAGCACACCAGGTACATGCTTTCGCGCGCATGGAAATGCCACTCCTGCGTGGACGCTGCAATGACACGTACTGGAGAAAGGCGTCAAGGGCTTTGTGGCGCCTTTCTCACTTTGACTGAAACTCACGAAACTCAGCCGGACTAGCCAGAATGTGGCACAATGGGTCCGTGCCCCCTACCTTTATTTAACAGATGAAAAGCGAGATAATGCTCCAACTCCTGATAAATCTCCTTTGCCGTATTCTATTTTTCTCGCACCCACAGATCCGGTTGAAGTAGAAAGATTAATCAGAAAACTTAAAAACAATGTTGCATCAGGGATTGATGAGATAGGTTCTGTTGAGTTAAAAATGGTGTCACCATTGATATCTAATGTCTTGGCCTATATTATCAACCTCACCCTCACTAACGGTGTATTTCCAGAGCAGCTAAAAGTAGCAAAAGTCACTGCAGTACATAAAGGTGGTGATATCAATACTTTAGCGAACTATCGACCTATATCCGTGCTTCCAACAATATCAAAAATATTTGAAGGGGTTATTTATGATAGACTTGCATCCTTTTTTGATAAGCACCAAATAATAACAAAAAGTCAGTATGGTTTTCAAAAAAAAATAAATCAACAGAACAAGCTCTACTGCATATCAAAGATAAGATAATCGAAAATATGGAAAACAAAAAATATACTCTTGGGCTCTTCCTCGATCTTCAAAAGGCATTTGACTCCATACAATTCAAATCATTGATTCATAAATTATCAAGTTATGGGGTGCGTGGAGTTGCACTACAACTGTTTAAAAGTTACCTAGAAGATCGTTATCAATATGTAAAACTGAATAACACTATTTCTGCAAAGATAAAGTTGAACCAAGGAGTCCCCCAAGGGTCTATACTGGGGCCATTATTGTTCCTTGCCTATATAAATGATATTGTCGATATACCTCATTCTCCTGAACTTATAATGTACGCTGACGATACGAATGTTTTCTTTTCATCAGACAATCTAATATCACTTGAAATCAGTGTAAATAATTATCTAAGCAATCTTTCAAATTGGTTAAGGCAAAATGGACTGCGCTTGAATGCAAAAAAAAAAAACAACCTATATGATATTCCGACCTTTAAACAAACCTATTAGTAACATAGCTGCAAAATTCGAAGGAAATTGCATCGCACATGTTAGAGAACAGAAGTTTCTTGGTGTATGGTTTCAGGAGGAATTAAACTGGAAAACACATGTAAATCATCTGATCACCGCATTAGCGCGAATAGTTGGTTGTTTTTTTAGAACAATGCACCTAATCCCATTGAGGTTAAAAATAAGTATGTACTATGCACTCTTCCATTCTAAAGTAAGTTATGGGATGTTAGTCTGGGGAACGACATCACATGGGAATTACCATAAGTTAATAACTATACAAAAGAAAATATTGCGCTGCTTTGAAAATTACAGGGGGAATCTACAAGACTTGCGCACTGCTCCACTATTCATTAAACATTCCATACTCAGAATTGATGAATTATATCATTTTAAATTACTTCAGTTAATACAAAAGACTAAGCTATATGAAGAAAGTTGCACCGAAAGACCACACTACAGTCTGCGAGAACAAAAGAAACGAGCTCCTAGAACAAGAACCAAGTATGGAAAACAAAGTATTGCTTACCAGGTACCTCAGGTTTTAAATACTTGCAGATCAATTGAACTTTAAGGCTAGTAGTGCGACTTTCAAGAAACAAATAAAGAACTTATTTATAACCACCTGTCTACACTATCGAAACTACGTAATGGAGTTTCATGCCTCAGCAAATGCTTAAATTGTTCATAAACTTCTATGTCAATTATACGAGTGTATACAGCGGAATTCATTGTATCCGCATGCATTTTGTGTCTGTTTTTGAGTTGTTTCATTGATATCGTTTAGTTGTGAATTTTAACGAGAGTGACCTCTAATTCTTAAAATGTGTTATGTAAACTTCTTATGCTATTTATGTTTGAATTTTGTGTTTACAATTTCAGGTTGCTTGAAACCAATGTATTGAATATATATATATTGTTTGTCAGTGCTGATGTCTAAGCTTTGCACTGTCACGGACTGCGGAGGGACAAGGGCCTTTGTCAGGCTGTTCGCCTTTAGCCCTTTGCCCCTGCAGTGAGCTCTGTATCCGGCTTACTGTAAATAAAAATACTACTACTACTACTACTACTACTACTACTACTACTACTACTACTACTACTACTACTACTACCCCCCTTGATGTCATGGCAGACTGAGTACAAAATTACGTGTGACCTCACCTCCCGGTCATCCCCAACTTCACTTTAAAGAGACCCCCCCCCCCCCCTTCCCACCAAAAAAATTACGCCTATGCCTCTGACCGGACTCGCTCGTACTGAGGCTCACAAAACATTTCAACATTTCTTGAAGCACACTCACTCAGGCTCAGCTTCACGAATATTTTGGTCAGTTGGACTGGAAAGCCAGTGAACTTTCAGCAATTTCATTTTCTCAACCAACAGGATTACTGGGAGTGAATCTGCCGACTTATGTGAAGGGCAGAATCTGTAGCTGTCCGGTTCACCTGCAATCTTGCATGCGTGCTTTGTGCAGCGTCAGCTATACCAGTACTCAAGGATTACTACAGAATAAGTACTCTCCATGAAAAAACGATATCACAACACAACTATTCCTCAGGCAAGGGTTAATGAACTATCTGTACAAATAACTAAAATTAATCGATACAACTCTCAAAAAAGTTGTGAGCAGTTGGGATCGTTGCGTCACTTGGTGGAGCAGCTTGAGCTGAACCATGCTCTTCTTTTTGCTTCGCTTCTAAGATCCGCTTCAGAAGTGCTATGAAACGTTATGTTAATACCGCAGAGCACACGAACGCCGTGTATCCGTTCAGTCCCTGCTCATCATGCAGCAGGCGCCGTTCCTTGTCTACGTCGTTTCAAGGAGAAGACACTGTGTACAGGGACGGATGCCTGGAGACGCCATTAGAGTCGGTGCCATCGTCCGGAACCAGGCCGTTCTCCCGAAATGGTCGTTCGCATCGTTGTCCCTCGGTGCGTGCGCCGAATTCGCCTACGCCGTCGTGTTCTTCGGCCCCTCGTATTATTTTTTTATTATATATTTTGTTTTTATTCATTGGACCAGATTATCAAGTCTTTTTCTTCGACGCCGGCGGCGTCTTTCATGATGATGCGAAGATAGCTTGCGGCGCCGCTTGTAGTTCACTACTTTGATGTGCACCGTTCCGCCCCACCCTCTCGCGAAAAAAAAAAAAAGACAGACATCGCTTACTTTAGCTTTGACTGCTACGCACTGATTAAGCCAGCGGTCACGGAAAAGTCATCGTTTCAAGGTCGTCTAACTCTGCGGCACCGTGCGATACCACTCCGCGAGTGGGGTAGTTGCGTGCACTGCGGGTGAAGTCTGAATCGCAAAGAAAGATCGTCGTTGAATTTTACTGCTTCCGGTTGCGCATCATATACCCGGCTGCACAGAATACACGAAAAAAGGCACGAGGTTTGAAAAGTTGCAGACCCCTCTCGCGAGCGAGAGCAGACTGAGCAGCCGAAGTGTATGAAGAGGGAGTGCGCCGTACAGGGATGGATACCGCATTAGTTCGGGACATTGGAGACGTCCTCCAACCCTCGAACTTTGTATATAAGCGCATGCATACTAACGAACTTAAAAACATACATAGAGACAACCCCCCCCCCCCCCCCCCTTTTTCCCTGAATAGAGTTTCTGGCTACGACGCTTGTGCACTAGCGGCCGTCGATGTAGTCCGTAGCGAATGGTTTACAAAATGGGACATGTCTGTGTTTCTTTTCGAGTG